>VYXC01011090.1:0-72375 GCA_013397175.1 Platysteira castanea
GTTATTACTACCTTAGAAATTATGCTTCTGGTGGAAAGAAGGTTTAAAAATTTCTACCAGAAGTTCCGACTAAGTTGCACACATATGCATTATGGCCTGTAAAGACAAGGATTGATTTTCTGAGGAGATAATCAGCATTATATCACATGGAAGTCCTAAGAAACAAGACGTCTTCAGGACTCTTGCAAATCCAGGCTTTATTTGCTGTGCATCCACCCCACAAAAGAATTTAAGGAATTTAACGCAAGGCCCCAAATTATGCATTTGTAATGCACAGAGATAAAGAGCTATTGTGCTGGATAGTTTTTCAATGGTTAGTTGATAGTTTTTCATCATTATACCTTTTATCAACAGTATGAAAACGTACCAGAAAGAAATATGACCAGAAAGAATGGAATTGCTACAGTTGGAACAGCAGCTGGTAGGGGCTGTGACAAGGAGGAAACCAGAATCACTGAGAAAAAAAAAATCTGTACTACTATAGTTTTTGCTGTTTTTCTTCTGCTTTAAATTTAAGATGAAGAGAGTGTGCCAAGAAATACATATGGGCTCTGGTCCACAGTACCTTGGAGAAGGTCACTGAATTTTGCCCAGCCACAAGAAGATCCTCTTTGGGTTGGTTTAGGAGAGCACAATTATATTGCTTATTCCAATCCCACAGTAAAAAAAAAGAATGCTAAAAAAAATTAGCACACTTCATCAGTGAGTATCTGATAATTTGCAGTCTCTGTTTTAAATCTGTTTTATGAAAAAAATAAGCAAATGGAAAGATCATTGCTGAAATTAGGGGGAGGAGGGAGAAAATGAATGTCAGCAAATGGTTCCTAAGTTGCTTGGGGCCCAGTTACCCATGGTACGTATGTATATACAGTATCTAACACAGACTTTACAGGTGCTCTCCAGATTTTACTGCAAGTCTGTGAAAAATAAAAGTCCCCTCAAGGACATCCATTTTCCCAGGGTTTAACAAAATAAATCTAAAAGATGAATAGGCTTTTTTCAAACCAGTCTCAAAATTACAGGGATTCACCATTATGGCAGTCTCTTTGAAAGTAAGAGAAAGCAGCCATAAACAGTTTAATCTCCTGATTTGATGATGTTTTTATACCCTTCACATCAAAACAGAGCAGCTGGTATGCACTAATGAACACAGCCCATGGCTCCCAGTTTTAAACTCCCTCTTGCTCATCCTAAGTCCTGTTCTAGCCCAATTTGGCACTCACAGCAGCAGCAGAAGCTTCTTGGAAATTTTCGGTTGGTAACAATGTTAAGGGTTGGACCACAGCAAACTGTACTGAGAAAGGAGAGACGTGCACACAGCCAGAATGTCATTCCTGATTAGGAAGCAAAAAACCTCACGGTTTAGTTCCAGGCACTTCCTCTCTTACTGCTTCCCACCACCTCTAATCAGAGTTCTATCTTGTACATATTTGCCATACCCGTCTGGAAACGGTCTCTGCATTCTTTTTCCCCATGAACCACAAAATGAACGCAGAAAGCTGCTCTGTTGCCTTCTCACACCAATCCTCTACAGCCCAAACACCATCCCAGCTTAAGGGAGAATCAGGGAATCACACAGCAGAATGCAATGCCACCAAGATGAGGGGGCAATGAGACAAGGACAGGAATTCCAGATACCCTCGGTCAAAAAAAAGCACAGAGGCACTTGAGAGGGTTCAAGGAGCCCCTCAATTGCATGTCCTAGTTAAAACAATCCTTGGGCTTTCAGAAAACTTAGTTTTTACCTCAGAGAAACAGGACTTCATACAATCATAGAATCACAGAATTGCTACAGTTGGAAAAGACCTTTCAGATGATCAAGTCCAGGCATCAACATAGCACGACCACCATTCACCCTTGAACAGAGTTCTCAGCTGGCATAGCCACATGCTTTATTAGCACCTTCAGGGTCGGTGACTCCACCACGTCCCCTGGGCAGTCTGTTCCGATGCTTTATAACCCTTTCCATGACTTTTCCCCCTAATATCTATTCTAAACCCTCTGGAACAGACCAAAGCAAAGACGCAGACTGCATTGCTGCATTTCATCCCACAACTGGAGTAATAACAGGAGCTCACATATTTGCTAACTGCTTAAGTCACTGATATTTGCAACAGATATTTAATGGCCTATAAACAGAACTCAATCTAAAGCATTACATTGGCCACTACACACAAGATTGAAGTGAGTGAAATATATTTGATAGATCTGGAGATTAGGAAGAAAATGTACATCTCCTTTTAATTCACTTCCTCTTCCTTTGGTTATTCGTATAAGAATAATGAATTCTCATTCTCTTCCTTAGAGAGTCTATCAATAACATTGCAGACAAACCCAATTAGCATTTAAAGGCTGCAACCTGCTTGAATTGCTTTGAGATTCCTTTGAGCTCATCTCCCAGACAGACAATATGCTGAAACTGATTTACCCCACTCTTTTTGAAATATCACTGCTATTTTGCTCTTAATATATCACAAACAAAAATATGCCTTCATTCTGACAGAGGGCCACAATGGATTTTGCATAAAGTTGAATAAATGAGAGCATGATAACCAAGCAATATCCAATCTCACAGTTTCAAACAGTACATCTATTTTGCATAAATAAATTAACTTTTGAAAAAAAAAATCCTTAAAACGATTTACTTTATACTTGGTTCAAAAGTGGTGAAATCTGAAATCATCCCAAAGTCAGGCTGTTCCAGGAGTTCTGAAATTACTTCAAAGCTACTCTTTTGTTTTTGAGGGTTGATGTTGCACATTATCATAGCTGTAGATGCTTCACTTGTTCCCATATATATATTTCCAGTCCCTTTTTCCAAGGCTGGTTAAACACTAGCCTCAATATCATCTTAGGGAAATGACTGCATGGGTTAATTATGCAATATATGAATAAAGTCTTTTCTTTCATCAGTTTTTTATTTCCCCCTTCCAGTTTCAATCAGTGTTTCCTTGTTCTTCTATTCAAGCTTTAAAAATAAAGTACAAATTCACATCCTGTTTTGCTTTACTGTAATCACTACTTTGGCTAATTTTACTGTTTCCCTCTTATTCATCTCTCCTTAAATAGTCCAAGGCATTTCAGGCTCTGATATATTTTCTCCATAAACACCTCATCCTCCTCTTTCCTCTCAAACCCTCTCTGTCTCCCTTTCTCTCTCTCTCTCCAGTGACTTTCTGATGTAGCAATTGGAACCAAACCCAGAATCTCAGGTGAGGACAAAGCACTGATTTTTCTTGGGTTTTTAATAAAATCATAGCCATAGTGTTCAGAGCCTTTTTCTCTCCCTCATTCTTGTAACTTTTGAACATTTGTTTATTCCTTGGCAGCTGTTGCACAGTACATAGAACCCTGAATTTGGCAGTCTACACTGATGCCAAGGTCTATTTTCGACTTCATGCTGTCAAGTTAGAGCATAAAATTAATTTCTAAATTTAAACATCTGCATGAATATCTAGACCTGAAATAGTTACCTAAGCTTCTCTTTGTAATGAAGAGAAATAGGCACTTTAAGGCACAAATTCAGACATGCATTCTATTAACTGAACTGCATCCTAAAAATGCAGTTTCTTCCACCAATTACAATTAACAGAGATATTTAAATCTACACCTTATGTCTGAGGAATCCTATTCAAATAATTTTTACAATTCCATCCATTCATATTTCTGAATATGTAAGAGAAAAAAAAAGTTTAAAAAAAAAGCTTGAGAAAGAAAAAAATAACAATAATAATTTTAGGAGATTTTCCTCAGAGGCTTGAAGTCAGTTTTGTAAAGGGATCATTACCAAACCAAAGAAAAAGAGGATTTCCAGAATAGGTTAACAATGTTTATCTTGATGACAGTATTTCAAAATCAGTGTTGTTCCATTCACAATTCTCACAGCTTTGTCACATTTTTCTGAGGAACTGTCAAAGTTTTGGTTTTTTTTCTCTTTTCTTAGGAAAAAATCTTTCATTTCATCTGACAACTTCCAGCTTGAATTACAGCTTCGAATTCTCTGCTACTTTGCTGAACTGGTTCCATGGTCAGATTTCAGGAGGGCACACAAATAAGACACTCAGTGTGCAAACCAAATTGATCAAGAGTTTCTCTGAGACAATGTCAGTTAAGAATTCCCTTCTCCACTTCTTATAAATTTCATTGCTATTTATGTTGTTGTAAAGAATTAAAGTTGGGGATGGAAGCAAAGAAAGAAAAGAGGGAAGGAAGCAAGAACACAGAGCTGACTTTAAAAAAGGAAAAAAAAAAGAAAAGAAAAGTTAAATCTTTCCCAGTAGAAGTTACTCTATTGGTACAGCACATACAAGAATACAGGATTAATATTCCACAAAAACAGCAGGCAATGCTTTCTGTAAAAAAAAACAAAACCAAAAAAACATCTTAGCAAGGTCCTGAAAAGAAGTCAAATTCAAAGTAAAACTCCAACAGCATCATTGTCCTTTTCTGTAAATGTTGAAAGCTAGAGGAAGATTTTGTTTCCTAATGGCAATGACAGCAGCTGTGCTCAGGAGCTGTCCTGGGTTTTCATTTTACTTGCTTGTTTTCCAATAAAGTACTATTGATTCCCAGTCAGGTGGTACAAAGGGCTGTATAAAATAGTCTCTGAGAAAATTACCACAATGTCTTTACTCACCTTCCGCCCTCTCCTTCAACTCGATTTAAACAAAGGAGACCTAATGATTCCCCTGCTTGATGCTTTGGAGAATAGGAATGTGCACTTAAAACAGCAACTGCTGTTTGCTTACTGAGTCTTTTATCTTAAATGAAGGTCCTTTAAGAATATGCCGAGCTGATTTTAAAAACTACAAAAAAAATTTAGAAGCTCTTTCTGTATAATCAGACATCAAAGTTTGATGTGGAATAGAGTTTTGCAATAAAATTTCATCCTTTCTCATTTGCATTTCAAATAAACCATTAATATCTTACAAAAGGACCAAGAACTGAGATAAAACATACTTTACACTTTGATATGTTAGCTGTTGTTAACCCCTGTGGCTTCAACTTTTTCTACTACTAGAGTTACTACAACATGACACTTTTTTTTTTTTTTTTTTAAATTTAGCCTTATGCCATCACCAGTATCCAAAGCTGAAACAGCTGCCTTGACATGGGTTTCTGAATACCACAAAAACCTACAGTATGGATGGATTATGGCTTCAAAAGCTTTCAAAAGGGACTTGCAGCTTATTTTTCTCTTTATCCCCATTTAACGTCCTCAGCCCCCTTTGCAGCAGGCATCATCTGCTGCTGAACTCCCAATCTGCCTCTTGCTGCAGCTGTCTGTAACCTGAAAATAAACTTAAGAGAAAGATTTTAAAAAATCCCATGACTGTCCTAATTTATTAGCCTGAGTTTCTTCAGCCAATGCTGCCAACTCTGCAGTTGTTTATAATCTAGGAATGCTACCAGGAAGGAGAGGAAAAGAGAGGTCGGTGGTGCTTGTTCCCACCAGCACCACGTGCTGTAAGAAATCCAAGCGAGTTGGTGTCCACAGGGCTCCAAAGCAGCAGCTGAAAGTTCACGGCACTAAACCTCCAGCTGATCACGCCCAGCGCCTCACAGAGAGCAGGGCAGGAATGACAACACATCAGGATCTCGAAAACATCTGTTTATTGCCTATCTGACTTGTTTCAAAAAAGCATTTTTAGGGTATAAAGATTGTGATTATTCTGGAGATAGCCTGCCTTTGATTCAGTGCTGCACACAAACCAGAAATGACCTCCTGTGAGAGAGAGGCAGACCTTAGAAATGCTGATGGAAAGATGCTTGCAGTACATCAGGAACACAAACAGACAAAAAGGACAAATGCAGTCACACTTCATCCACGTTTCCCAGATGAATGACCTCCACTCTCTCCACTAAACAAGCACAACCTGACTCTCCCCATTGCAAATACAGATCGCTACCACCACCACCAGAATTTCTGCCAACATATTTCTATCCAAAGCCTGTGTTTTATCAGAAATGCATCAGCCAGAGGAGAATGTGGACTGCAGAGAGCCTTGGCATGCCAGGAACTAGGGGAAACCAAGACTTTTCAAAGTGAAAACCACTAGAGCTCTTCACAGAGCAGCATCTGGGGATGGATATTAAAGGTCAAGTTGGAATAGCATTTCTTTTACTTCTAACTGGGTCTTTTCCATCATATATACCTCCTCAAAGCATACCTCTGGTATGATCTTTATCCTGCCTGGTCTTCCTTCCAAAAGAAAATACTTTGGAAAGTTTAAGACAAGTTTACTTAGCCTGTTTTGAGTATTCAAGCATAAATGAGAAAGCACTTGTTTCTTTCATTTAAAAAAAAAAATCTGTACTTTTCTGCACACTCATCAATCTAAGCCTCATATTTTATCTGTAGTTTATTTGTTTAGAGTGTTGACAATATGTTCTGCACTTCATGAGAAGTAATCTCTGCCTCAGAGAACGAGGGTGAGCTGCAGTTTAAAATCACAGGTAGTCCCCACTGAATTAAAAAAGATTATTCATGTGTGTAGAGTTCCACTAAGGATACATATTTAGAGCTTAAAGGAAGGCTGACAACCATCTCTCCCCACCCCAAACTAAACAAAACACCAAAACAACAAAAGCCACTGGAAACAGCAGAGGATGGACTGAAGAGGGGAAAATCAAAAAGTGCTTCCCACCCCTAAAGAACCGCCTGAGAATAAGCCTGCACCACTGTTCAGTTATTCTGTAGCACAATTAGCCCCAGATGTTGATGTTTATAGGACTGTTCATTTGGGTATGGTTTCCCCAAGTGAGCTCAAGTATTTTCAGCAAAACATAAAGAACAAACTGTGGTTGGGAAGCAGGTTTTATTTAAAATTAGAATAAAAATTGTTCTTTAAACGAACACTTCCATATTGGTGGCACTGTACATAATTTGAATTCTGATGCTTTAACATAGGACAGCTATATGGTTTTCCGTACATCAAAGAAAAAAAATCAGATTATTATATCTTGTGCATAGATACTAAAAGAAATTACTCTGAGATCACGAAGGCCACCTTTGGATCAACATTACTCTCATATCAGTTAGGCATTTTGGATAAAAGGTTTGCTTTTGCTTTTGAGAACTGCCTCTTTACCAACTCAAATACATACTGTATCCACATGGAAATCATACTGTCATCATATTTCCGGATGAAATATGTGTCTGCTCTCCAGTTCCAATGTGCTTTGTATCTATGTGATGCTATTCCTAATCATGAATTACTGAATTTCTAAATTAGAGAGATTTGGAAGTTGGTGAACAAAAATGTTCTAAGACAAGTTTCCTTTATTTTCAAATAAGGCAAAGAAAGGATTAGAAACTGTCTTTAATAAAATCACTTCCTCAATTCATTCTCCCTCTTTCTCATTAAAAATAAAATTAAATTTAAAAAAGCCAACACCTCACAATATCATAACCACTTTTTTCAACCTCCCATGTAATAATGATATTAATTCACCATAAATTTGAAAGTAGCTTTATTAAGCAAATTTCTGAATTTTTCACTGGATACAACTATTAAAGGCAACTTAATGCCTCTCAACTCTAATAACAGTCATAAAATACTTTGTAGAGATACTAACATGATCTAAGTATCATCCAGGGAGACTCTTTGAACTATGGTTCCATCTGAACTTGAACAAAGGGTTTTTATAGCCAGCACTGTCAGCCTAAAGAGATGTTGCTAAATTCAAGTTAGGGGAAAAAAAAGAAAATCAATATTATTATAAATTGTATGTTTTCTAGAAGTTTGCAGTATTTGAGAGACATGTCTTGAAAGCCAGATACTCCTTTTTTTGTAGACCAAGCCTTTGAACCACAAGGGTAACACTGATAAAACACATACATGTGTTTTATCACACGTATACTTGAATGTGATATCACATGAATGCTTTATCACATCAATACTTGAATGAGTAGTCACTAAAAAGGTTACAAGTGCAGCAATTCAAATCCAATTATAAAGGCAAAAAAGTCCATAAAATCTATATCAAAAGCTAAAGTCTAAAACTTATTTCCATTCCACAGTGACAGATGAAAGTGATTTCATCCTTAGAGGTATCTATCGAGTGATACATTTTTTGCTATCATTTAGTAGTGTAGTTATTTAAAATCAATACTCCCACGCATGCTGTCATTCTTCTCCTCCTGTCCCATTCAGGACTGTGGAAGCAAAGAATTCCCATATGTAATTATAAATCCATTTAAAACAAAATATTGAACAATGTTTTCAAATCTTCTTCCCACTATATGGCATTTTCAATGTAATTACTTCTAAAACTTGCACAGCTGAATTTAGTTTCCTTATAGAAAAGGCTTGGGAATACTCTAGAAATGCAGAAGGGGATGAAAACCTGTATTGAATATCAGCATAATTATCAACACATCTGCTTTGGTCACATCCACAAGGGAAGTCAAGACACCTACTTGCCAAAGCAGAATAAACAACCCTGCGTTTTTAGAAGCATGAAAGTTTGTCTAACCAACTGCCCTGACAGGGCCTTCTGAGCCGTGCCTATAAGCAGAAGCATGATGAAAAGACACTCTTACCTGTCATGCCAGATTGCAGGGGTAAAAAAGGCAAACTTGTGTATATTTGGGTTCCCTTGGGTCTGTGTTAAACTTTTGATACTTTTTCATTATTGTTATTATTATTTCTTTTTTCAATCCACTCCCTATTCCACTCCCTCAATAAAGATTGAGGCACATACAGTGGAATTCAACTCCTGTTGGTACACTGAAAAGGGCAGAGGACCGAGAGTGCACCTAATGTGACATAAAATGGTAGAAAATACCACCTCCTCCTAGAGATTGTACACTGAGCAAAAGCCTCCAGCTTGATACTGAAAGAAGGCTTGGATTGTCTGCTTGTCCCCAAATTAAGTGTTTCCCTTTGTATGGACATAAGTGACAGAGGTTGTTTTAGGGTTTTTTTAAGCTGCAGGAAGGAGTGTAGGAATTGTTATTTACTGCTCTACATGATCAGCGAGGCTGGACAAGGACATACACTAATATTTGTCCATTGATTCAGCAGGAAGAGATTTAGAGAGGCAAGAAGGGGCAGTGGCAGGACCTGTCTCTAGGTCCCCTCTTCCATGAATCACCTGGGAAGGCAAAGTCCTGAATTTGGTCCTGCCTTTCAGAAGCACCTTCATATCCACTGATCACTGAGTATAAACTAGAAACCCTCCTAGGAGAATGGAGATTTCTCTGAAAATCACAAGCTCTGGCTTGGATTCCCTCTAGCTAAAGCAGTTCTATGATCTTGGTTTTGCATTGCCAGGGCAGATGCTCTTATCACTTGCCCACGGGTATACAGGAATCACCCCCATATGTAACAGCTGTGGCAGCTGTAGCTGTGCAGCGCTGTGAGTACACGTTAGACACATGCTAAATACACCTGCTGCATTACTTGCTCGGGGGTGAGCAGTGAGACGCAGCTGCGTGATCCACACACGGCCTCCAGCACCACGCAGGAGCCAAGACATTCAGCTCCGCTGAGACTGAGCCACCTCTGGGCTTTCACGGCAATAAAATACTAGGCACCTGAATTCCACTAGTGAAAAGAGCTGGACTTCCAGGGTTTGCAACTCACTCAGTGACATTCTCAGGATTACTCTCCTGCACTTCAATTCCATGAAAACTGTATTTATATGCTAAATTTTGAGCTAGGCTTAAGTGAAAATGACGAGTGTGCTGTAAGAGGCAGCAAAGGAATGAGTAACTGGGGAGAGGTGGGTGCCACGTTTGCAGAGAAGAATGTATCCATACCTATCTGCTGAAAGAAATGGGAAGATTAAGAAAGTGATGAGAAAGTTTAGCACCCAATATCATGTTCATCCATTGAATCCATCACTTAACAAAGACAATAGATAGCAAACATCCCATGAAAAAGCTATAAGGGAATTCCATTCAAAGTTTGAGAAAGAGTACATTGAATCATGCCAGGAGCATCCAGATGTATTCTTGTATATCTCCTTCTGAACAGAATCATTTACTGCGAGATCCATCTATCATACTACTGAAGAAGTTTTTTAATTAAAAATATATGGTTATAGAAAAGTAAGCATTCAATAATAATCTATTCAGATAACAACATTAAACTTCAAAATACATTGGGTGAATTTATCATTTAATATTTTTAAAAAATATTATAGTCACAGGAAGGACTGCCCAGAGGAAGATCCAGATGCTTAAGAGCGCTTCTGCAATTTTATGCTCTTCAGATATTCGTAAGATTAACCACACTGGTCATGACAGAGGGTTCACATCAATGTCTTTTCTCCATAACAGGAGAGGAATAGATTCAGAGAAAAACTACAATAGAAAAAAGTAAACCTCTGCTCCACACTTTCTTGCCCTACAGTTTTTCAACACTGCCATCTTCCACCAATTCACAGTTCAGTAGTTTTCAAAACAAGAGTGGCAGCTTTGTGTTTAAGAGCATAAGTGCACTTTTCTTCCATGAATTTCTTAATCAATTTTTAAACCATTGCAAATGTTTGGCATCCACAGACTCCTGTGCCAACAGTGAAACACACAAAGCAGCTGTAGAAGAAGGAAAGTAGGACCACCAGAAAGCCCAGATAGACTATCAAACAAATCCTTCTCTTTCAAATATTATTTGATTCCTCAAAACCACCTCTGACATATTTCCAATATTTAGAATCCTTTCAATATAAATTTTATTTATTATTTTTATTGTTTAAAGTTGTTTCTAATACTTAGTTGTGAATCTTGGGCTTACTGGGTAGTTTCACAGATCACACATTTTCCCTTTCCTTCCCTTCCACTTCTGATGTATATTGCACACTTTCTAGTGCTCTGGTGGCACATCAGATTTCAGCAACTGGTACAAGGTAGTGCTATTTCATCCTTAAATTCCTTTCCCCTCCTGGCTAGTTACCATCAGCTTCTGGCAATTTATTTTAATACCTCCTCTATTGTCACTTCAGATGTTCCCTGTGAACAAGAGTGATGGTAGGAGGACCCCTTGACTCAGTGCAGACAGTAGAAGTTTATTTCATTGTCTGCTGTTTCAAATTTATACCTGACAGAATCAAACCAATTGATTATCTTCACTGTGCAGCTCTGAAGTGGAGAACAACAAGATGCTTACCTTCCTTTGATGGTTATAAAGTCAGAGTAATTGTTATTTAAGTGTTCTCACTCTAAGATGTGATTTTACTGCAAAAGGACATTATGTAGTACAGTACAGCAGAAACAAGTAATTATCCTGAACAGCCATTAAGTTTTTTACAAGCTCAAGTAAAAAATCTATTTCATCCACGCTAGGTTAAAAGCATTAAGGAAATTGGTCTAATCTTAATGGTAAAGAAGAGATCAATTTCCCATTTCTTGCTGTCGAGGCATATAGGGGACACTACAACACCCACAGATATGTAGCAGCTTTCTCTCCAGAACTGGTACTTCCTCCATATGTTTGGATAAAGCCATTACACTAACTGTGCTCTCAGTTTTGTTTTATATATTCAAGATGATTGAAGAAAGTCTTTAAACCTGTTACTCGGATTTAAAACTGGAGGCAATCCTGAAACAAGTAGCTTTGATTGGACACCTTTGAGGGCTGGAATAAAAACTTTCATATCAACCAAGGAGTATTATTTAAAAAGATTAAACAACTGGATTTGACTATTGTAAAGTGTTTCCATAAAAAATGAAATCTAATTAGAGGATCAATTTTTAAAAAACAAACAAACAAACAAACAAACAAACAAACAGGAAGTTATTTTGATTTGGGTTTTTAATTTCACAATTTACCCTTACTTCTATGAAAACATTTCTGGACTTCCAAGATTTTGCCCCAGAAATCCAATGGCCCATGGAATCCTTTACTTCCTTCAGCAGATTTAACTATATAAATTTCTCTAACGATATTAGTGTAAAGCCATGCTATTTTATGGAGGGGCATTTGTTTTCTTTACGTTTTTGTAAAGCCAAACACTTTCACTGGCAAGACTGCAGCTTCCCATATAAAAAGTTTATACCCTTTAAAAAACATTTTATCACATTAGTAAACTTAAATTGGAGCTGTCAGCTTTCTTCACAGTATCCTGAGGAATATGTCAGCAGCATGGCCATGTGCATAAATTCTGGCATTTCTTTTCACAGTATATCAAAAACTAGACGGATGAACGATCTGAAACTGTTATGTGTGTGCTGCTGTCTGAAAGAGTTGAGCTGTTTGGTTTAACGCCAGACAAATGTTCTTCCAGCTGCACTTATATGACATAATCATGATGTACAGTCAATGGTCACATTTATGGTCTGTGATATAACACCTTTGGATATGTGAAAGCAGCAGGCAGCACATTGCCCATTTGAGTTCCCAGTTCTAAAAGCCAACCTTCAGTCAAACATGTCTTACATCAGACACAGCTCTTTTCTAACTCGCAGGTCTGCATCAGCCATAGCAAGGAGATGCTTAGAAGATTTGGCTGGGAGGTTGTCTTTAGCCCTCGCTGCCAAATAATGATTTCAGGGAACATGCCTGCATTTACTGCTAGAGTAGAATAAATAACAAAATACAGTCAGCAAAATGCACTCTTTTACAGATAGGCAAAGCCTTACAGAATAAGGGCCTTGTTGCCTTTGTAAAATCATGGCTGATTCCTTGAACTTCAGCTAAGTAGAAATGGATTCTAGGAGTGACTCAGCTGGAACAGAGCTAGAAAATGAGTTACATAACTGTGGAAAACAAGTTCTATAACTGTCACATGCTCACATCATGGTTTATGGTGGTTGGTTGAATTATATTTGTTGTCCTTTGAAAATATGCAACTAATAAAGGCCTAATTGCTTTAAAAGGCCTGAATTTTGGCAATAAGGAGCTTTCTTTTTTACCTGCCTGGGGACTCTGCATTGCTTCTTACTCCAACAGCACTCAAATACAGCAAACATCCACTGCAATTTCAAATATCTTGTTGACCAAGTTCAGCAGAAAGAAGGCCTTCAAGTGTATCAGCTCATCATCTCAAGTACAAGCTAATGCAACCAAAATGGAAATGTAAAAATACAGAAAGGGTAAACACAAGTAGCCAAATATTATCAAGATTTAAGGGTGTTTGCTCTTCTTACGGAGAATTTTGATGAAGGAATCAATACTTCCTATACACAGGAGATACATTAGGAGAGTAACAGAAAACTGCAACCTGCTGTGGGGTTACCAAGTATTGTCTGCTTAAATCAGGTTTAGGCTTTTCATACTCAAATTGCACTGTTGATCTGGTCTTTCTTCATCTGGCCTCTGCTAAAAGAAGCTGATTCAGCCACTTTAAAACTGTCTAGCCATGGAGGAGAGTGGTCCAAGCTGAACTAATTGCTGTTGCCTTTCTTCTTTTTCTTAAAAACAACAACAAAAACACAAAAAACCAACCAAAGAAATAAAACAAACAAAACCCCGAAACAAACAAAAAAACCCACCTGTTTTCTCCCTGTATGAAAATTGCAAAATTTATTACCAAAGTTTCAATTCTTGTAGCTGCTGGTTAACAGTGGAGAAGTCTTAGGAAAAAAAAATTTAAAAATATATACATAATTGAGAATTACATCCTTTGATATCTTAACTGCTATCATACGGAAGTATGTCAAATACATTCTTCTTTACTAAAAAAATTAAAACTAAAGTCTCCTACTATCAGTTTATTAGTGTTATTTAATTTAATATGCATTTCCATACAGGTTTAGTATTTTTAAAAACACTAAGTAAATCAGCAATTGTGAGAAGAACTGCTACAAAATCTGACAATCTTGGGAAATCTTTGAAGTTGCAATGATTTTTCTAACACTAAAAGGAGATACTACCCTTGAAAAGCTCTTTTGTTATCCTTGAGATCTTTATAGCAATTATTGCCCATATTTAAATGGCAGAAATGGAGCACCAACCCTTCAATTTAAATGGTAGCCAGACATCACCTATGTTATCCCAAGTACTGGGCCCAAACGTGTGAACCAACATGGATGCAGACTGCCTTGGCTTCTTTCCCAAATAATGCATAAAGACTATAAATTAACTGTACAACTGTGTGTACTGAATGGGATACATATTTCACACACTTATTCACAATATCAATAATCAAGTGCACGATTTAGTAAATGAGTATTTGTTAAATTGAAGTTAATTAGGGAACATGCAAAAGTGGCATTTATTCAGCTTTTATATATAAAATGAAGGACACGTATGTTGTATTTTCACATCAAACTTATTCTGAATATGTTTTTATTTTCACTGACAAAAGAGAAAGCCCTCTAGTAATCCTTCAAGGATTTTTTTCTTGCAGCAAGATAATAGTAATAAATATAACCATGATGAAAAGTCTACAAAATGCATATTAAAAGTTGAATTATATTTACAGAACATAAGTTTGAACACAGTCTACTTTGTACCCATTTAACCTGAATTTCCCTGACCTAATAAAAAATTCAAGCAACCTCTATTGTTATTCTACAGAAGCAAAAGTAACCCATTGCTCATTAAGGTGGGAGTTTATACTCGAAGCCACAGTCAAGATTGAGTCTTTTGCTTTCTTTACTGTGTAAAGACTCCTCAAACAAGGTACATGCAGTCTCTGCTGCACACAGTTATGGTATGGTAGCAGAAACATCAGCTATGGAAGATATCCCCCTTGCAGCATCTTCTGACTCCTTGAAAAACAACAGTAAAGCTGTATATAGGCAGATGTACTAATAACTTCTGACTTGCCCCTGGGCTAGGCATGAGCTGCCTCTTTCTGACCTATCTCTTTGTAATAGCTACCACATTTTGACTAAGACTTCATTACATAGAATTTGACAATCAGAAGGGTTTGTGGTTTTTTAATGAATGCTGATACATGGAAAAACCTGATCCCATCAAACCTGCTTTTTCAATTTTTATGTAAAATATGCTTCATCAAGTATTCAGACAGCTCAGATCTATCTCCCAAACTGAAAAACAAATTTTGAGATGTACTTACATCTAATAATTTTCCAGGATGTAATAATTGTTAGGCTACCATTCTGCAAGGAATCAGCAAGTTTATATTTAATTTTATACCCCTCAACTAATTCCAAATACTTTATTTGTATAGTAAAAAAGTCATCTATCACTATGCAAGAAATATTTGAAGTTGTAAAAACTAATTTAAAATTACTCTAATGTCTTGGCCCTTTCAGAATATCTTTGTGCCTGTGCAGCAGCAAACTAAACAAATCTTGTGGTTTAAAGAACATCCTGACATGCATTTTAAAGCTCCTGAATATTCTTTGTCATCTGAAATAATAAATTGAGAGCCAGTGCTCAAGTAAATAAAAAACTTATCTGAAAGGCCACCACTGGCAGAAGAGACTTCTAAATGAAATCTTAAAGCTTTGAGATGCAAAAAAGTCTGAGGTTTTTACAGAGAAAACACTTCTGTGTTCTAATTATACACAGACACATAAACCCCCCTCATCTACAGTCAGGGTCACATACCTCTCACTGCTCACTACATAGAAAACTTGGGTTCTAACTCCAGTCCTCCAATTCACAGTATCACAGAATCATTAAGGTTGGAAAAGACCTCCAAGACCATTGAGTAGAACCTTTGACTGATCACCACCTTGTCAACCAGACTATGGCCCTAAGTGTCACATCCAGTCCTTTCCTGAACACCTCCAGGGATGGTGACTCCACTGCTGAGGAGCACATTCAGTGCAGGCAGCTTGGTCAGCAGCTGCAGTGTGAGCTGCAGGTGGAGCCCCAGGCGAGAGGCCATGAAATGCCACCCTCTGCAAAACAAAGGGCCTGGGGACCTGCGGCACCAGCCGGGGGACTGGACATGTGCGGTGGGAGCCAGAGACTCACAGACATTTTGTGCTTAGACTGTGAGGGGTCTTTGTTTGAAGTCCCTCCTCGGAGGCACCAGCTCGAGCTGTTATTTTGTTATTGCACCAAGATTAAATTATTTTAACAATTGAGACATCTGAGACTGTGCTATGGGAATCCTGGTCTGGCTGTGTGCGTGCATGTAGGGGGTGTAGCTGTGAAGTGGCCTCAGTCCCAGCTCAGGTGGTGCAGGTGTGACTGCCAGAGTGGCTCCTGGATGGTTGGATAGGAAGGTTTCCTAAACACCACCATCTCCCTGAGCAGCTCATTCCAATGCCTGAATTCATACCTACCTTACAGGCCTTCAGTATACAAAATACAGCCTCAGTCAAACTTTATAGGAGTAGTCAGGCCATCTCAGAGTATACCAGGGTCATAAGAAACACATTTTTTTAAATAATTAATATGTTTACATAGAAAAAATGTCTAGACAACATAGATGAGTATGACTTCACCAGTATTAATTAAGAAAAGATTAAGATGGATAAAAAGGGATGCTATAATTGGATGAAGCAACTGAGACAGCAAAAAGAAGTAGTTGCTCTTATTTATCCACATAAATATGTAGATTATCTTTGTTCCTCTAGTGACTGCACTGCCTGGTTTATGCTCCCCTTGTTACCCAATTCTAAAGCATGGCTGTGGAATTTGGCAGCACTTTCATTTAAAACCTCAAATACACAACTTGCAGATTTTATAAGAAATATGTTGCACTGTCCCCATCCTCCAAAACATAACAAGACAGATTTTCTCATACTAGCTCCTGCTATCTTCAGTGTAAAGGTAATAGTGTCAGGTCAGTGGACAGAAAGAGCATTATTTTCTGACTCCATCCTTTTCTATGCTGCTTTAATAAATGTAACATTACTACGATAACAAAGAGTTTGTATTTGGAACATACTTTTAAGATTAGCCATATTTTTAGGAATTTTTTGTAAACAGAGCTTCTTGCTTTGAAGTTGGATTTGAAAACATTGATAGTGTTTATCCCAGAAGGGAAATAAACAAGAAGATTCATAATTAATGTATCAAAAATAATGAGTTATATTGAGAGGGAACTTTAGCTCTCTGTCTCATGACAGAAGAGTCATTCCACAAAAGTGACTAGTGGCATACATTAAAAAAAAAAAGGAAACATTAACTCTTTCCTCTTCCCTCCTTGTTATGAGATATTGTTATCCTAAACAAATTTCTCTTTGAGACAGGATATTAAACTAAGCAGGTCACATCTATCTACCTTAGATTTCTATCTATTAATGTTGATTTCTTAACACACAAATACTGTAATAAAGAAGCTCAATAACAAAATAGTCCATGCACTCATTCACCCAGGGATTAGATTCCAAATCCAGTTATTATAGTTTATTCAGCTAATAAATATTACCTGGCCCATGGCAACCATCAGTGTCGGCAGTCTTAGACCACAATAAACACAAATGAATGCACTACAGCTTAATACACAGTGAGAGGATGTTAAAGACCACTTCCATGACTTTGTCAGAGGCAATATGTGATTGTGTGTTTGAGGCATTAACATCAAATTCATCCCTCCCTATTGTAGACATGCAAGGGGAATACTCAGTCTATGTGCATGACATGGTTTGTGGTCCTTCTACAGCGAGTGATAAGACTCACACTCACACAAGGCTATTCACATCCTAGATAGAAGGAAATGCACCCTCCAAAGGCCAGGCCCTCTCCACAGGGCAAGAGTAAGATGGAGGTTAGGAAGGTAAATCAAAGATAAGTATGCAGGTTTTGGAGTTAAGCTGGATCCCAATGTACTAATCTCACCCTTCTCAATATAAACTCTTGGCTAATTCTTCGGCTGAAGTCCACCCCTCCTACTGTTGACTGAGGAATTGTATAAGGATCCCTCCTCTTCTTCAGCACAGACTTGGATGGTTTGACTTGGGTAGCTAGTGAGCCTTAATTAAACAAAGACAGTTATTTTGCACAAAAGATGCAGAAAAGCACTTGGATGATTTGTTCTGCTACCTCCGCTGTCTTTCAGCAAAACCTTCAATGCAAGAGTTGAACAATTCAGGGGTGATACCACCTCAGCCCACTACAAATATTTCTTGAAAGTCATCTGACCCCAGCTGAAATTGCAGTGAATTCACAGGACAATGTATTGTTCCTTCAAGGAGGATAGGACTCAACCTCAGATTACAGACACACTGTGAACTGGAGGCATCACTGTTAAAAACTGTTAATAATTCATTGACAGCCCCTGGAGAAGAACAAATTAAAAATGCTGCTTGAAATATCATCTTTATTGGCAATACTGGGGGAAAAAAAACCAACTTCTTTTCCCTATTCACTGCATGCAAACACACAAAGAAAATGGCCTTCTTTAAAGAAAACAGTAGCTGACATTTTACATTTCTGATTTTACTTTATTTACAGAGGATTCTGATTCTGTCTACTGGGAAATGACATTTCCCTTCAGCTAACAGAATGAAAATATATAGAAAAATGGTGGAGCTGGCATTTACAGGAAATACAGCCAGAAAATTACAGAGAACAAATAACCACCTGTGCTTTCTATAATTACACAGAAATATGAATTAGAGTTTGCATTATTGTGGTATATTTATGATTCTATTTGTGATCTCAAGAAAACAACAATAGAATCCTTTTTAAATCTACCTTTCAAAGCACCAGTCAGCACTGACTACCACAAAGGACATTTCTTGAAATTATAGTCTTAGAGTACAATTAGAAGTTTTTTATATGGTGACTAAAATATTATATTGCAATAACACTGAATACACGTAAATATAGATTGATCAAAATAACAAATTAATTCTTAGCTCTTATCCAGGAATTACCATAGATATTTATTGTAAGATAATGTCTAAATGATGTCATGAATTTATTTATAGCCTTGAAAATGCAGACAGAAAGATGAAATATTAAACTCACAATAGAATTATTCAATCAAATATATTACATTTCACCCAAAAATAGGATATCAGGCTAACAGCATATTCTAGTTAGGCAGCACAATTTGATGAAAACTGCATATTTTTATTCACTACTTCTACAAACTGTCAGCAGTTGTAGAAACAGACTTTATGTTTCCAATGATAGCTGACAGCACAAGTCGAGTCACCAGCTTTCCCTTCCCTACATGCTTGAAGAATTGTAGTATCATTTATCCACTGCAAAGGTTTACAAAGGCCTGGCAGAGTGAGATTAATATGTTTCTTTATGAAGCAAGCAGCAGTGTTTATATCCCTCCTTCCTCTTGAGTAGTGCCTGACTGCAAACCTTTCATATAATGAGGCTTGATGGGTGTCACTGAAGGCTCAAAGTAAAATAAATGTAAAAATCACACTTTAGAACAAATGAGGGAATATCAACTCGTTGTGGAAGAACTTAAAAAGGATCAGCAATGTTTCTGGTTTTCAATTTACTTTTCCAGCAGAACAGCAGCAGAGCATTGCAGACATCCCCATGCATTTGCACTGCAGGACCAACAACACCCACCCTGAAAAACCAGAAGACTGTATTCCCATATCCTTTACATCAAATACATAATACCTTTTCTGCACACGTTCAGATAGATTCTGAAAATGGAAAGCAACCAGCAAATGACACAGTCTCCTAGGAGGAAAAAAACCAGATGTCTTTACCTCACAGGAACCTGGGTACCTCATTCCCAAGTGACATTTTCATCAGCCTCCTGCAATGCTGCAGCCAGAGTGAGATGCACTGCTGGAGCCTCAAGTCAGCAATAATCTGAGTGCTGAACCTTGGTAATCCACCCAGGAGTAATGCAAGCCAGGGAACACCACAGTTTATATTCTGCTCTCACCATGAAGTTAGCATGGATTTGGTTACTTTGGAGGAGTTGTTCGGGATTAACTCTGGTGTAAGTGCTGAGTACAACAGGGTCCCATGCCTACTGCTCTATTTACAAAGCACCTCAGATTCCTTCTGAAAATCCACCTTTTCTGCAGTTCTACTGAAAGCAATTCATTTGCTAATACCAATAGTCTCACTATTTTATAAACTGTAACAAAGATTTTCAACAACTTAGCTAACAATAGTCTTAAAAAATTGTAGTCCTTTGTGTACTACATCTTTAAAAATAAGGTACTAAGGATGCTGAAAAGAGAGTAACCCAGATTCTTCAATACACATTTCTAAATCAACCCAAGGAGGGCACAAATTAACAGTTTCCGAGTTTCTATGAACACAGGCAGAGTATACAGGCACATGTTTAGACGTAAATACTCCCTTTCCAAAGCATCCAACCTTACTTCTTAGTCTTGGAGGTCCAGAAATGACAGGACTACAACTGTGTCTTTGTTGAGGTATCAAAGAGCTCCTCTGTTGCCCTGGTTTTTGCTAAGCCTTCTGTTTTTAACTTTGGAGTCAAAAATTCTTTCTCACAGTTTTATGTAAATAATAGCCAATGTTTACTTAACGGTATTTTCTGTTACTCATTCCTTTTGTGATAAGAGAACTTTAATGAGCAGCTTTTTTCTCCAATGGGATTGAGAAGGAAGTGACATGATCTCCAATCCCTTGTGGAGTTGCAAAATGTATAAGATGTGATATATGTAAATAATAAAAGGCTTTCCCCTCCTTTCTGCTGAACCTGGCAGGTGTGAGAGCGTCTTACTGTGTTTTCCCAGACACACTCCTCTAAACACTTTTTAGATTGAATTGCCCCGCCCTCAAATCACATTCAGAGTCCTAGAGAACCAAACTCCCAGCAGGTGGCTCAGCTTTAAAAATAAGCAAACAGTGACAACCACTTGCTAGAAAATTATTTTTGGTTGTAATTGTAGGGTGGGATTGTCTAAAGCTCTCATTGCCTAACTTTGCTCCCACAGGCTAAGAAGTGGAGTAGGCTATGACCTCTGGCAGGAGGCCAGCAAAACAGTCTTTGAATAGCCAACCTCACCCACAATTACAATTACAATTATATATATATTTAAGGAACTCAAGAAATAGCCAGCTGCTCCAATTAGAGCTTATATAATAAGCGAAGTGACATTCAAGGTTCTTCATCTCCCAGAAATTCGTCACCATCAATGATCATACAGATTTCAGGGAACAAAAAACCAATACAGAATATTAGGTAGGTAGGGCAGAGTATAGTTAGCAAATACACTTGGTCAAATGTAAAATTTTATAATAACACAAAGCTGTACAGAAAAAAAAAAGCCATAGACATGCTTTGAGAGCTGAAAAGCCAGCTTTACCATGGAAGGCCTCCAAGCCCAATCTGTTCACCAAGAGCAAAATGTTTGTACTTAAGGAAAAGATGCGATGAAAGAGAAATGCTCAATTTCAATGCTGTATGTATGTTAGGATATGACAGCTGAATGCAGAAGTAAAAAGACCTGATGTTGTGGCAGTGGAAATAAACCAATTTTTAAGTTCATGGTTTTGCGTTGTCCATGCTCACATGAGATTTAGGACTGGGGCAGAATCTTACCCCAGCTCATCAGCCTCAGTTTCCTGTGCTAATAGCATCAGTACTTGGGTTCTGCTCCTTACACATCTAGCCTTGCTTTTTTCCACCTCCTTTCAATTGTAATTCTACCCATTTTTAAATACAGAGATTAAATTTTTGCTTATGGCTTCCTGCCAAACACTCTTTCTTTCATGTTCTTGAGCCCTGGCTTTATTAGCCTCATCTATCAGTATGCCCAGAAAATGCTCTCACCCATGCACCTGACAGACTCTTCCTAACATTTCCTAAAGTACCAGCAGCAATGAAATGTCTTTCTTCTTAGTTTGAAGGAATTTTAAGTTTCTCCTCACTCCTTTAACCTGTCAGTGTGAAGCATTCCCTCCCTGGCATTAAACATTCCGCTGAATGATCCAGTGCAATAAGAAGAATTACAAATCTTTCGAAACTTACTTAAAAATTCAATAATTTTAAAATATGAAAATTCACCTACAGTGATTCTTTAAGCTTTTTTTTCCTAAAGATCTAAATCTGCCATCTGCAGCTGCTGCTTTTATTAAGATTAGAATTAATGCATTTGTATTTTGGAGCAGATTTATACAGTGGTCCAGATGCAATTAGGGTTCAGTTAAAATTTGACACTGGGGACTCCCAAATTCAACACAATCATGCATTAATGTGCAAAATCACTACTTTCCAATAGATCTGCCTTCCCATCTTGTGCTACTGAGACCTTGAGGAAGATTTTTCAAAGGGTAATGCTGGGCTACTTATTTAAGCAGTGAGAAGTTCTGGCCACTTACAGGTGATCTAGGAAAGGGATATAGTGGTACCAGCTACACACCATGGACAGCCATGGTGGTACACTGACCACCTTGCTGTTGCCCCCCATTTGCTCATGTTGCCTCAGCAAAAGCATTTTTTTAAAATTTTTTTCTTCACATAGAACATCTATAGGTTGGCCTGTATTTTCTCTACAACTTTAAATCCAAGAGGAAATACCTACCCCATCATGGAATCCTCTCCATGCCTCCTGAAGTGACACATGCCTTTTACTGAAATCTCTGATGCCAATAAATCCTAGTGGTTTTTCTCATAGAATAATAGAATATCCTGAGTTGGAAGAGACCCACCCACAAGGATCACTGAGTCCTGGCCCTGCACAGCACCATCCCCAAGAGTCACTCAATGTGCCCAGAAGTATTGCTCAAACACTTATTGAACTCTGTCAGCCTTGGTGCTGTGACCACTGCCCTGAGGAGCCTGTTCCAGTGCCCAGCCATCCTCTGAGTGAAGCCTATTCACACTAGGCCTTTTCCTTGCTTCCTAATTCTTCATTTCTGAATGTTGGCTCTTATCCAAAATGACAAGAATTTTTTCAACCATCCAGATAAACATTCCTAATTCTTTGTAAGAGCTACTTTCCCTCTATGTTAAATATGACTTTGTGTAGCAGATCTGAGGTCAGTTTAATCCAGCCCTTTTTTTTCTTTCTTTTAGAAGATACTTGAACACATCTGAGAAAAGAAACTTAAGGCATTTCAATATCAGTATACACCTATCTTATCTTCCTGTAAGAGAAGCTGGTTTGCATCCATGCATACAGCAAAGACCCTGCCCTGGTCTGAGTAGTTTTTATCAACCATTTAGATTTGGATCCCTTCTGATTTCTTTAGTAACCAGTCAGTAGCAATTTGTGTCTACTTCTCAAGGCCTTTACTCCTTCCCCACTCAAGGAGCTCAGGTGGTTTAAAATTTGTGTCACAGGATGGATACAGGGCAGATCCATGAGGTGCTGCTCCCACAGATCCAGACGGGCATCACTGATAAGCTCAGCCACCTCAAGGAAAACTGCAACACAGGGATTTTGTTTGAGGCTCTCAGGAGGAATAACAGAACTATGCTTTTATAATCAGCATGTCCAGTGGTCAGGCTCTACCATGGAAGCTACTGATCCAGTTACCAAACTTAACCAACTTGAATTTCAGTCATATGCACATTTCTTGAAGAGAGAAAAAATGAGTATCTTTCAATTTAAAAAGTTTGTTCCTTCATATCACTGTTGTTTTAGAAATTCATACCTTTGCCTGACATTACCAAGTAACCTCTTGAATATCCAAGGATATCACTCATTCACCTCCCAGTATAAGCCTTGAAGGCTTCCGAAATCCCTGTTGATCCAACACTAACTCCCCTGAATTCGTAAGTCAACAGCAGCAGTGGAAACTATAGCTTCCAGGCCTTACTGCAGAAACTCATCTGTCAAAAGCCTTGAAACACACACAAATGTTTTCTCAAAGAATTGTTAATTTGCCTCCCTGCCATCTGTGACACTTTGAAGAGTCAAAAGCCACCACTGCTTGTCTCGATACCCAAATTTCTATTGCCGCTGCTCCTCACAAAGGTTTACCATGTAGATCTGCACATCCTGGATAATGTGTCTTTTGGTATTTACATTTTTATTAGCAACACTTTAACACAGCAGTTCTGCTCACCCCAGAAGGCTTCTAAGTCACATACAGCACCAGTGAAGCTTCTGCAAGCAACAGAGTGACAGCTGACAGCTAAAGAACATGCCTAACAATTACAGATTTCAGCAGGTCACATTCTCAATGAATGCAAAAAAAAATCCACCTTTACTAAAAGAGCCATGGAATCTAAATATCCTCATCAAGCAGGCACTGATATTTCCCCTTCAGCAGAAAACACCTGTGTTAAATTGAACGAATGACAATTAACTTGCTTCAGAAGGGAGATGATAGTCACACCTGCTGCCAAATCTGACTGGTACCACACTGAAATAGTTCACTGATTATATATTTCAGAAAGCATGTATTGGCATGCAACTGAGAAAGACACTGAAGTTCTACAAATACGTAAGTAATTTTCAGTACATCCTAAACATTAATAATATTAACATAAAAACTTTATAAAGATTTCCGTTCTTCATTAATCACACTGAGACTTTCATTCAAGGTTAATTCTAAAACAATTTGATTACTTCAGTCATACCGTATTGATTCTAGTTTCCTGTCAGATCTACCACCTTGCTCCTTATACCCTACTTATAGCCTCCTATACTCTTATACCCTACAATGCCCACTGCAAATTGTTACCTAGCTCAAAATGACCCTCAAGGACTTTTGATCTACAGATGTAGAGCTACCTTTGTCAGGAGACCCCCTGCCTATTCATTTTTAGCACCTCTATTTGAGTAACATCAGACACAGAACTGTTATTGTCCTATACTTCCCATGTCTGCAGGAAAACCTGCTTAATATTAATACAGCTGTTGCCTTGAAAGATATACCTATTGTAGTTCAGTAGAGCCCATCTGAGGAAACACACAGCAAACACTTGTATGCCCAAGTAACCAATAGGAAATGGTCATGGACATCGAAGACCATTTTAAATGATGTCACATATCTAGTTGCATATTTTCTATTACATTTTCCAAAATAACCCCAACCAATTTACTATTAGTAGGAGTGAAAAGACACTTCAGCAGAAATGGAGCTCAAATCTGTCATGTGTGCATATCATTCTGATTTTTTTTTCAGGTAATTTCTTCCTGAAGGTTAACAGTGCACACACAATTGAGAAAGAACATAGCTTTTCCAAAGACAAAAGACCTGGATTGTAAGGAGATCTATTGACTATTAGCAAACTCGGTCAGAACAGATAGCCCCAGCTCACTATGTTCACCTGTGATCTTGCAGAATGGACCCCTCTAGTTCACCTATTTTTTCTGTACTGCTGCACTCTCATAAAACCTGAGTTTTCACAGTCTGCATCACAGTTCCCCAGATTGAGAAGTCATATTTTATTGCTTTGGAAGGTGCTCACCAATCCCCTTGGTGCAAAGAGGAGTATCAACAGCAACAGACACCCAGTCACCCACCTAACATACTCTTAAGAGTAAAAATAACAGCAAGTCATACCAGAAGACATGAACTGAGCAACCAATAACATCTATCTATTGTTTCAAGTCATTTTACAATGCATGGTAGAAATGCAGACAGAAATTAGGAATTCCTCATTAACAGTTTTCATTTGTCATGTCAGAGGTAGAAAAAACTCTGCAAGCAGAAGTTTCCTTTTCTAGTATTGATTTATAAATGCAAACTTAACACAGGATTAGATGCTTAAGGTTTTAACAACAAACACACACAAAGAGCAAGTCAATAATGACAATGAAAGGCCAAATTCAAAATCTCCTTCACTGGTTATTTCCTGCCTCTCAGTGTAGATGTCCTCAGTCTCTAGACAAAGCTGGTCATAGCCATTTCAATGATATATTTCATCTATCACTCCAATTCTGATTTCTCACAGTGAGATGTCATTGGCTTTTCATTAATTTTGACAACTAAAATTTACTAAATGTCTAAGTTTTTAGATTGCTACAGTGAAAGGAAGGGAGACCCTCCTCCCTACTAGATTACTAGTAACTAGTATTGACATTTGTATCACTTCCGGATCTGGACTACACTGTACAAGACTACAGAACCACAGCAGCAGTACTTTTATGTTTTCTTTTTCACAAGTCACAGGACTGAAGAATTATAAGGAGGAAAATGCCATTCTTTAAAAAAGAAATTATATACATTTGAAGAATTTCTCCTTTTCCTAAATTATGAGGAATTAGAGGTACAGTTTAACAAACAATTTTTCCCTTTTCCACATACATCTTTTCTTTAATATTTTGCAAGCTACTTCTTCGTGTAATACACTCGGTCAGTCAGGACCACTCAGTCCTTGCAGCAATTCTGAATAAAGCACAAAAGAATATGAAAAAATGTTTAAAAAACTGCAATATCAAATAAACCATAAACACTGGATTGTTATATAGCAACCCTTGGGTTCAACTTGAGGATAACACAGCACACAGATTTTAATACAATAACTGGCCTAGCAGGAAACAAGATGAGCAATGCTCATTACTGTGACTATAAAATCAAATACAGGAGCAAGCTGGAAACACTGGGCACAAACCGGTGGTATAGAATGCACATTCCAAGATGCTGGTATCGAATGCACATCCCAAAATAGCAAATGAGTGCCAGGAGACCCAAATTATAATTTCTTTTTCGACATTCTAGCCTCTGTCTGATTTCAGGGATATAACTTCAGTGAGTTTCAAAAGTCAATACCATAACATTGAGAGAGGGAGGTAAAAAAAAAAAAAAAGTCTCTAAAATGGTTTGACTACTACTTAACAGAAAGGTTTGGGGTTTTCTTTTGAAATGAAGGGACAGCTGAACCTGTAAGTCAATGTCTGAAGTCAGTGAGTGCATGGGTGGGGGACGAACATGAACCGCTTGCAGTGGTGCTTGCCTTGCACTCAACGCAGGAAGGTAAGAGCCACCAAGGTCAGGTCTGCTTCCTCCCTACTGCCATGGAGGTGGAAGCTGTCAGATTTGCACTGCTTGTGCTCATGTATTTCAGTGACTTTACTGCGACCATGGCCGAAATATCAGGCCTGGTTCCTGCCCATTTAAGTAGCTGTTTGCTAACTGAAAACTTGAAAATCCAATGACCTTTTGTAGTTGCAGCAACGTGTCTGTTATCCTGCCAATATCTACTCTCTCGTGAGCATCATGCTCGTTAGTTGACATTAAGCATGATTGCCATAAAGGTGATGTAGCTCAGCTTTAAATGGTATCTGCCTTGTCCTATGGATATTTATTCCATGGCTACTCTGTAATTAAAGACTTTATCAAACTCTTTGGGAAATTCACTTACAAAACAGAGTTAAAGAAATGTGAGTTGTTCTAAATTACTGTATTTTCACCCAGCAATTCAGCAGACTGATAGAAAATGCGGCCAAAAATCTGAAATGATTTTTAGACTTGGAACAGAGATCAGCAACAACCAGTTCACACAACTACTGTGTTATTTTCAGAGAGCATTAAAAGATACTGACCTAAAGAACAATTACTCTTCTGGCTCACAGACATACGAGTGTCTTGAATCCCACAATATGGAAAACACAGCTGGTGTGGCTGAACAATGTTATATTCAAAGAAATTCTCCAGAATGCACTTCTTTGAAGCAAAACAGAATGAAGTCTACATTTTCCACTCAACCAAAATGTTGCCACTTCAACAGCTGAGAGACAAAGCTAAACTTAGTCAATAACTCTTTTTGATATGTTATCTGGGTAACAGTTAAGCCTGCTTCCTACCCTTTCATAGTTAATTCTTGCCATTCTAAGTGTGGCTAAAATAAATCCACAGCAAATCAATCCAATATAAACATGAGATATCACATAAAGACAGATCACCTGAAGTCTCCTCAAAGCTCTCGTCTATAAATCAGCTTATTGTTCCAGGTCTTCATTTTAAAAGCAGTGAGAGACAGGTTAAACACAGTGCTGAAGGATGCAGACACACAGTACATTATAGCTCCATTTTAACCTTTCTCAAAGGTAGTGAGGAAGTGTAGTAAACTCAGTAATTTCAGTGAACTGTGCTGCACAGATTTAAAAGATCTATTTATTTCCACATCCATCGACATTCATTTTTTGTGTAATTAAACTGCTGTCATGGATCAATGAGCACAGATAACAACTCAAAGCAGCACAAGAGCATCCACCAGCAATCTTTTTCATTAAGTACATAACCAAATATTATTTGCTAGGTTGAAACACAAAATGCATCTAAAGGATCTCATTTTGTTTGAAAACTGAGGGACAGCCAGAACCTGTGACCTTCTAGAGATGAGGACATGAATTCAAAGCATTAAGGAGCAAACAAGCCAGTCCTTATTACCGATATGAGGTTTAAATCTAAGACGAGGTCTAAATTGAGGTGAGGCTCCAATGTAAATATAAACCCAGTTAAAATGAAAGTTATTAGAATTAGGCCTTTAGCAATAATATAATCATAAAGCAAAATAAATCCAAAATCTTGAACAATAATAAAAGTAAATATTCCAGATGTGTATAAGCAAATAAAATTTTCACATTTTGCCAGGCTGCCAGTTCTCTAAAATCACCATATAAGTAGGAAGTATCATTTAGGAAGCAGATGAAGAGTAATGAGAGAGTAGAGAGAAAGTAATGCTTGGGTTTTTTAATCCAGCCCCTTCGTATTTTATTTGTGTGGCTTAAAATATCAGCACTGGTTGAACACAAAAATCTGCCTCTATACTAACAATGACAAGAAAAGCCCCATCATAATAACAACAAATGTTACTTCTAAATACTTAGGACACTTTTTTTTTTTTTGTCAGGGGAAGAAGATCTTTAAGCTAGTTCCCCTGCCAAATTTTGCAGTCTTTACGAACCTGGATTTGGACTTTGGCATTTTTTTTTTGACTTTGGGCCAGTATTAAACCAATTCATGCACAGAGCTATCTTATAAAGGTCTGTGTATTAAAATAAATACCTCACATTGTGTACAGATCCCACATGAACAGCCTTTGTGCCTCGAATAGTGACAGTGGAATCACCAGAGAAATCACAAACCATCACAGCTACACAGTACAGAAACCAGTGAGTGATGAGATCCACTTAGTAAAGCTTGTGATTGCTCTATTTCTTCATAAAAGCAAAAGCCATTTCAGTAAAATCTAGAACAGCAATATGTCAGTTTTCAGACAATCCTGGCTAAAAAAAGATGTATATTTTACATTAACTTGCATATTTTTTTAAAATTTGAATACTAGCAGAATTTAAAAGCATTAGCACCATTGGTATTAATAGACTTTGCATGCTTAAATCCCACACAGCGGGACTACTTTCCTTAGTTTCTATTTCTCAATGCTTTAACTGCTAAAAATGTCCCTGTTCCATTGTGCCTGCAAGCATATCTGTACCAGCCAAGAGACCAAGTGAGTTTTCGAAATCTCAAGAAGAGGCCAAAGATATTCACACTTTTATCTATGAATGACACAGAGGCCAAGACAAGGTTAGGACAATGATCTACCATTGACTCATTAACGGCCCCACATCACACCTGCAAGCCTGCACTCAACACACAGTGGCAGGAATGGTTATTCAATTTTTCAGGATGATTGGAAGCTTCATATTCCGGGTGTTAAAAGAGAGTCTCAGTCCTCAATATATATTACATTTCTAATTAGCATAAAAATACTATTCTGCTTTTCTGAGAAGGAGAACTGTAGCTGACAGGGTAATCCCAAAGAGAAATACAATTACTTGGGTTGGTCCTCTGTTCCTTAACACTTGCTCATTAAGGGCCTTGATGCAAGTGAAAATGATGTCAACATTTTCCCTTAATGCAAAGCAGTAGCTTTGCAGCCTCTGATTATTTTGACATTTCTAGCCAAAACAAAAAGCATTCCAAAGCCTGCATTGTCTGTAAGGGATACAGAGACAATCTCTTTATTCTTGCACATTTGCTTTCAAGGCTTATCACTTGGTCCTCGCATGAAGAGGGGGGGAGAAAAGCATACCAGGAAATCGCAAAGGGAATACAAGAGAGGAGCATATCTGCTTACATATACTGTGAGCAAACTGCACACTTGGAGAAAAGGGGGATACACGAAATGTGGAGCATTGACCCCATCATCTTCCTCACATCCAAAACAGGGTTCAGTCTGGACGGAATATTGCCACTCCTTGGTAGGAAGACTTGGCTCTGCTCCCTTTGTATATTGTATATAGATTACAGAAAATATCTCCCACAACGTAACATGCACCAGTGGCCTCCACAACTCTCCATGGAGGTAATTTACAGGACTTTTTGGGACCCTACACTGACCAGTCTTCTGCAATCAATTGAACAGATGCAACTGGAAGGCAGAGGTGCTGTGGTTCCCACCACGAAGCTGCCACACTGAGCTATTCAGGGGAAGACAGAAGAAAGCCTCCCACAGGCTGTGTTCTGCATCCTCCTTCCATCCCTGGATAGCCCCAGATGAGCCTGTTAACCTGGCTGGCTGGCAGTTTCTCTGTATAATGTTTGAAAGTTGTATCAAAATTCTCTGCTGGGAAGTAACAAAGACAAGCTGACAGTGGCAATCAGCAACAAGTACATATCCAGTGGTTTTCCTGCCACAGGACTTCACATGCTGGCTTACCCCTTAAAGGTGGGCATTTAGCAGGAGAAAGCAGCAAAAGGCTGTCCCAAGCTTAGTGTCTTTATACTGATATATTTTCATGTTTCACCACCTTTTTCAGCATATTTGTTTCCAACTCTTACCCTGTCCTGTCCCTTTGTGCTGCCCTTGATGCTTTCACAGACTTAGTTAAGGAAATAGTGCTCAAATATTTAAAGCTGTCTTCTGCCACTATTACTAACACCGAACAATGCCATATACAACATGATTCTTCCTCTAGAGCCTTATTCAATATGAACGAAGGAAATAAAACCCAATACACAGAATTAAGTATTTTTTTAAAAATAGTTTTCAAGCTTATCTATACAATTTTTTAGAATGAAGAGGATTTGTCTAATACATTACAGCTATTCCATAGAGAGAAAGAAAAGGGTAAGGTAAACCAAGAAAGTAAACAAAATAACTCTGGCAGGATATGCTTAGATCTCATCCTGCAACTCCTCCCACATACAAGGAAACAAACAGCCACCAAAGTAAACATATATTATACAATATTTATTACCAGCTTATTGATACAATTATAAAACTAATAATTTTAAGAAAGCATAAGTTTTTTGAACTTAATTTAAATAGAAAAAATCAGGTATTTCTACAAGGTTACAGTTTTGCAGTGACCATTTTGTGTATTATTAGATATCCTAATCTTACTTTCCTAACAAGGATGTCTTACTCAGATTAGACAGTGGTGGATGTCAGCTAATCCACACCTCTAAGCCCATAGAAGCGTCACTTGAGACAAAAATCTCAAAGGTAGCAAGTCACCAAGCTCCACTGGCTCCATCAATGATACCAAAAAGGGGTCTGGCCCACCAGACATAGACGCATTTGACACAAAACTCTGCCACAGCAGTGGCTTTATTAAGCTCTCCAGTACATCTTGCCATGCTCACCAGCATCCCCTGCTCTTCTCAGAAGCAGCTGTCATTGCCACCACTCTTCTCTTGACCTTCAAGTCACCAAATGATCTTGCAGATGGTCCCACTTTGCTGCACAGTACTGCAGGCATGGGTGCCCTTTGTACGTCATCTGCTGACAGCTCAACAAAGATGTAACACTCACCTTCTTCCTAATTAATTTGGGCTAAATTATAGCCTACTGCAGAAAAAAGATTCAGTGTGGGAATGACTACTAACATGTAACAAGGAACTGAATACCTGTACTAATATTTATAAAATTAGCCTCACTTTTAACAAACAATTTCTTCTTAAAGAAGGAAAGAAGCTCTAGCTATGAAAAAGTAGCTATTGTGCCTACTCTGTAGCTAATGTGCTGTGAAGACCTACACACATATTTTGTCTGCTTTAGCAAAACAACTAGCTGCTCCATCTATTCACTCAATCTCCAGTTTAGCATCATTGCCTCTCTCACACTTCTAGCAGTGACTTAACTGATCTCTTTAGTCCTCACAAGTGCATTAACAAAACTTCCCATCAAAGTATCACCCAAAGTACTATTATTAGCTTAGCTTTAATATAGCACAGAAATTGAGAGTGGCTGCAGCTAGAAAAAGCGTATGTAGATGTTACTTCTCTGACAGCTTCAGGCTTATTTTCAACATGTTAAATAACTCAAAAATTACTCAGGCAGCTATTCACTGACATCAACCCTTGCACAGCTGAGTAAGTAATGTTAAGGCCCTGTAAATGGAAGGAAATCCTATTATGAATGCCAGAAGGGGCATCAGTCTTTTCTTCCAAGCCACTGCTCCCTGTGAATGAGGGGAACAGCACTAAGAACCAAACACAAAGCCTGATTTCCAGCAGTTACAGTAAAGCCATACATTCTTCCAAGGTGAGGACAACCAGGGAAAAGCAGGAAAAGACTCCAGAACCACTGAAATATTGACACTTTTAAAGACAAATCCTAAACATGAAAATCTCTACAGTACTAAAAACTTCATGGAGGCTATACTGAGTGAACAACAGCTGGCTGTTCTGCTTCTTGCAATTTATGGCTTTTTAAATTCGCTTTTGCCACTTTCTTCATTCAGTTCCTAACAACCCCAATATCACCAGCCAGCCCGCAGTCAGGCAGGCAAGAGGAAGCTGGGCTCTACAGCCCTTGGTTTGGGGAGTGAAGGGGGGCATGGGGGGAAAGGGAATAAATGGATACACAAAGAGAAACTATTAGTCACTACAAAATGTCCTGCCAGGGAACATTTGGGAAATACTGTTATTGAGGTGCACATAAGCGTAAGCAGATCCTTTCTGTCACTTCAGAGGAAAAAGAGGTGAGGATGAAGGAGATCTTACAGAAGGGAATATCTGTGTAGAAATGGCTGTTAGTCTGGGCTAACCAGAAAACAGTAGATCAACCACTGAGCTAAAAAGAGAGCCAAAGTCTCTCCCCATTCAGAGCAAGGAAATCAAATTCCATTCTCGTTTTATCTTGGCACAGATCTTTTGCTTCAACCTCTGAATTACACCAGTTTCTGTGATTAGGACTCAAGGCGATTATTTTTGGCCTTTAAAAAAAAGACTGCACTAAGCTGAGAGTAGGTCTAGTATAAATACAAGCTGAGTAATGGGTAAGTTTTAATTCAGACACATTAATCAAAGAAAATAAAGCAATGTAAAAGCATCTGGCAACACACAAATTAGTAAAACTAAATGTCTCGCTTCTCATGGTAATTGTTTCTTGGCTTGATAAAGGAGGCTTTTCTCCTCTCAACTGTCCTGAAAGGTTTGCATTTTCCTCCCTTCTCTGAATCCCTCTAAGGTATTGCTATAATGAACATTTCTCCTGGAGACTTCTGGATAGATTCAGCACGTTTTGGCTACGATTTCTATATGACAAGTACTAAATTTAATCACATGATCACCACTGCAACACTTGCTGGACTGGAGCACAGTTCAGTGATGTGTTAAAAATGAGAATGTTGCAGGTTGTCTCCTCTGTAGCTTCTGCTGTCCCAGGCAGGCAGAGATCAGCCCTGTAACACAGCACTTACCAAACTGGCCTTTGTATTATTTTCCTCATTAACTGCCCAAATATCCCAGGGAGAGCTGTATCTCTTTATGGATTCACTTGGAAAAGAAAGAAAATAAGTACCTTCAGAGGATTGCATGTTTTATAATGATATCTGTCTGTCACAACCAGCCTGACAGAAGCTTTTCCTCTTTACAGAAATTATAAAATACTGGTTGGTTTTTCCCTTAAAATGACTCTACCGTTGGCCCTTAATACTCAAATTTTATCCTTCCAGTGCTCACGCATAGCTTGAGCTTTCTTTCATTTAGTTAAAATGAAGAGTATTTAATTTCAAGATTATCTGAATCATACTAAATAATTCATGTAACTGAAACTAAATCACAGCCAGAGTTTCAGGTATACATTAAACCTTGGTGTAACTTATAACATCAGAAAACATCGTATCTGAGCAAGGGATACTCAGACTCTCCAATTACTTCCCGTTTACCACTAGGGGCCAGCAGTTCACCTGCTGCTGCTACACCAAGGAGTACCTGGCCACCTGAAAGTAATTCTGCTCCCTCTTCCACCTGCTAAACCATACCAAAATAGACCAGAAATTCATACTCACCTATCTTACACGTAAGGAATAGCTCCCTTTTGTCATAAGAGATACTTTATAGAGGGAGAGAGAATTAACTTGGGCCTTTATGCATTTAAAGGACGTACAAGGAAAAGAAAATAGAAGCATTACAATGGGGGAGAATTATTGGGGGGTGGTTATTTTCCCCCAGTGAAAGCTATCAGTCCAAGGAAGGGTGCTAATTGTTTTCACTAGTTCAATGCCATCTCTGAAATTAGTATCTTTGGCCTGAGACATATAATTTAACATTTGGCTGCCCTTCCCTCTAGCTGTAACAGGCTACATAGGGAGCACAGACACAGTGGATTTGATATCTCATTCCAGCACATTTACTTGGAGACAATCCCTTACTTTGGAAAATGGCAAGCAGTAGCATCTGAAAAAAAGTCTCTGTTTAGACATCCAAAAACAGTAAAGATTTTCAAAATGTCTTCACCATATATTTATTTACCTTTACCTGTTTTGAAGACACAGGACTAAGGGTTACTAAACAGCCTATCTATCGTACAGCTATTACATCATGGTGTCAAAATTACAAGGGAAAAACCTCATCTTATCGCAGACATTGTATTACTGTAGGCAATTACTGAGAAATGCAGCTCCACACAAAACCAGCTTAGCATTTTTCAGGTTCCTCTGGGCTTAAATAGTGCCCATCTCATAGGAATTTTATAATTTAAGAGCCCTACAAAAGAGCCACTGGAAGAGATTAAGAGATTAGGCTATTAATTAAAACTTTTATCCCATATTAAAAAACAACCAACCAACTTCTAGAGTAGATGAATCTGTATAAAGGAGAAAACTTCAGTTATAGTTGTCCTTAGTTACAGTTTTCCTAAGAAGCAGACAACTTCCACCTCTTTGCAAACCAGTGGCTAAGACTGCAATGAAGATACTGCTCACATGGGAATACCTTCAACAATACAGTTTCTCCTTAAAAACTGGACCTCCTTCGAGCACTTTTGCATTATGCTGTGAAATAAAGTCTCACATGTGGTTTTTCCTACATTAGGGAGGTTCTATACCAGAGATGCCTGATCCCAGCTAGAAAAACCTTGGCATGCTGCACCCTTCAAGAGCTGGGAAGCATTAGAGGTGGCAAAAGATCTCTTCAAAGTCCCAGAAGGAATCTCTAGCACTAAACCTAGATATTTTCTCCACCCCACAGTAAGCAAAACAGCACAGCAGGTAGGGAAAACAGCAGTCATATGCTGCCTGTCAGCCTCAGAAAACCCCCAAATACCAGACCCTCAGGTTTATGTGACAAGCAGAACTCCCCTGAACACAATGGAATTGCAAGAGTTCATACAAGCTGTGAGTCTAGCACAAGTTTTTTTAACTGTTAGCAGCTGGTATAATTCTGTTAAAGCTGTGTCTCAGCACAGTTCAGCTGCAGATTAGTCTTGTTTCAAAGAAAACAAAGATGATAATTTTGGTGAAACTGTTGCCTGAAATAGAATAAAATACTCATTAGGAAACTCAGGCTGCTCCTACCCTCGAGAGCATTTATTAACCCTTGTATTAGGTTCCTCACCTCCTTTCTGCTTGCTGTGTAAATCCAGCCCTGTTTCCTTGCCTCCATTTTGCATTGACACAGCAGTTGTGTGCTTGCAGCTTCTCCTCGCAGTTTTAGAAGTCAGTAAATGGGTTTCAGGACAACAGACACTCAAGCTCCTGAGTATCAAAATTATTTAGAAAAAAAACCATAAGAGAAGTCAATTCCATCTGTTCAGCCTCATTAAATCCTTCCCTTCTTTTTTGCATGGATTTTCCATAGATAGCAGGCTTGCACCCCCAGCAAAAGGGATGGTCAAGCCATTCTATTTACCAAAACAAATTATGCAAGCTGATAAGAAGAGTTTCTTGCAGCAATACCACCTAAAGTATGGAAGAGGGCATAGAGAAAAAAGGGCTCAAAATCAAATGTTGTTATCAATGAAACTTTGTCTGCTCATGTCAGTAGAGAATCTGTGTACCAGAAGAGAAGAAACAGGGAGGGAATGGCTGTAATTCCTTAGCAGGCAGCCAAATTGAAGAATAACATATCTCTAACAGAGCTACTTAGAAAGTCCTTCAATAAGTATGCCTGGGTCCAGTAATTGCAGCATTCTTACAGCAGTAAATTGATTATTAAAAAGCAAGAGCAATTCTGGGGAAAATGTGATTATAGGAATGGTAAGTCTCACCTAACTATTTTGTGTTATTTAGCACATATTTTCCAAGTAGTAGAAGACCTGCATTTTCAAAGAGAAAAATAACTGCTTTACAAAACTCAGGGAGAAAAAGGCATTTTGAGAGACTTGCCCATTAACATGGAGCACAGAGGTTTGCAGATATCCAGATAGGCTTGATTAACTACTGCTTCGTCTTGACTGACATATAGTTTGCTCAAGAGGCCCAACACTCACACTGGGCCTAGAGTTTTAATGTGCACTGGAGACTTAAAACTCCTGAAACTTGAGACTGACGTGTCTGTCGATGTACAAAAAAAAAGCAGGTACACAGTCACAGAGGTAATAACACATAATAGAACTCCCAGTTCCAAGTATAGTCTTGGAAACAACAAAAATGATATTGTATTCAGAAATAAAACTAAAATCAGTGATAGTACATCAGTTAGACGTGCCATGATAATTTCATTTGTTATTGATTTGTAGGTTTAGCATGCTATGTTGAGACAGTCTATCTCTTTTTTAAGGTAGCACACTCAGCTTTAAGAATGTGCCCTCTTAAAATCTCAAAACACTTGTTTCACATTATGGTCACTGCTCTGAAGACTGCAGTGACAGGCTCAGATGCTAAAATCATGTTTCTCCTTCTCTGCTGGAGAAAGTTCACCAGCTCACAACAGTGTGGGAGACAAAAGATCTGAAATGATCTGAAACCTTTTCTGTGACACATGCAAACTGACAGGTGTGGTTGGACATAGCTGCTAGAAAATAAAGTGTGCTGAGCAATTACAAACTTGCTCTCTGTCTCGGGAAAAGAGACTTGTGTGATCAGGAAATCTACCTGAGTTTTATTGATAGAGCCAGCGATGTTGCCTCTTCAGAAACCCGACGAAAATGGCAACAAAGGCCATCAATAGGTGCTCTACGGTTTACAGGGAAAGCTGAAAGGGGTCACCAGATGTTCTGTACACAACGTGCTTTGTCTATAGGTATGGTGCAGATTGTCACAGCTTGTCTGCTTTAAAAAGACTTCTCCAAAAAAAAAAGTCCTTTAAAATTCTACCATCAACACCCTGTGTGCACACCAAAACACCCAGCAGCTCATGCCTAACAGTGAGGGTATATGCCTAGGAAACTACAGGTTGAGAACACTGTTAACTGGCTTGCAAGCAGCACTCTGCAAGCAATCGCTGATGCTGTCACACACAAAGTGTGACCCACCTCAATAGTGTCTACCTCTCTCTGTCTCTTTTTCCATGAAAAATTGCATTCCAGCATGGCATTACAGTTTTGCCATGAGTTAGACAAATTTTTCTAACTTCACCTGAAGTGAAAGGTGTAAACCAGCTTACCCACATCGCCATACTGTAAACAAAATTAGATGGAAAAGATGAAAAAACCCTCCCATCAATAAACAACAAATTATGCAACATATAGAAAAAGAAAAAAATCTGCAGAAGAGTGGGTGGCTCTGAAGGGGGGTGAATACTCCATGTGCACACTACGTCTTTCTCTTTTACCAGTGAACTTCCACAAAAGGAGCTTACAAACCTGTTGCCTGAAAGGAAACCATAACTAATGGCATCTGCCACAGGAACTGATGAGCATTCACTGAATTGCAAACCACAACTTCAGACACCCTTAACTCTCACACAATAGATCACCAGTGCCTCTCAGGTTCAGCTGGTCTCCAGCATGCTGCTAGACTTCAAAACAGGAGGGTTGTTAAGTGACAAGTCAGCCGAGCGACAAAAGAACCAATATCAATATACATAATGCAACCAAACCCAGTGAACATGGGTCATCTTGCTTACAACAGCATGGCTTTCCACCCTTGGAGAAATTGGGATGCTTTCAGCCTAACAAGGCACTGATTCTTGTCTCACTCTGGCTCCAGGGGCACAACAGGAGCAATCTTTTTGTCCCATCAGAGAAGGAGGGGGGAGGAAATGCTACAATCTTGAAAGGTATAGTTCAGATACTTACAAAAGGGAAAGGATGTCAATGAAATTATAAACAAATGTTTAAAATGGGGACTCTGGCCAACTGGAGGATTGAACCAACACATTTTTGTACAGTGAGCAGTGTGAAACTGGTGACTTCAAGACTCAGAGGATCTATTTTAACGATTTATACTGCAGGATTCACAGCATTTTTCTTTCTTGTAGTGCCTTTGACTCTGCAATATAAAACCAGATTATATACATAAATGCGCTGACTCACACTGCTCATCTTAGATGAAAAAGTCTTAAGCAGTTCTGAATTTAAGTTAAACAACTGGATATGTAAAACAAAAACACTTTAAGTAAATCATAGTTACTGACTGGAAGACTCATGAAGCTGAATTCTGGGGCACTCAGTCACCCCAGAAGCCCAGCAGACCTCAGGAGGTGTCCACTCCAGCCCCCTGCTCAAGCTGACTAGTTTGGGGGCTGAATTACGAGATTAGCAAAACAGCTAACTTGGGTTGAAAACATTTGTGAAAAATTTTGGGGTGGGAAGGAAGAAGAGGCTCACAGATATCCTGTGGGGAAACCACAGTCAAGGCTGACCCCCCTCCCCAGCTGCAGCCTCATCACCATCACGTGCCTGGCAATCCCTGCCTCACTGGCCACAGGACTCTCCTTGGCTCTGAGCTTCCCCTCCCACAGAGAGCAGCTGCCCTGCGTTGCACCCTCTGACATCAAATACTGAAGCTGGAATAAATTGAATAGACTTCTTTAAGCCAAGGCTGTCACTCTGTGTGGTGAAAATAAAAACTGAATAGCACTTCTTAGAATATAAGAATTAATAGGAAGGTTAAAAAGGTGATGGTATAACTATGATAAGTAATCAAGTAGCTTCCCCAAACCTGTGTGCAAAGGCAATAACAAGGTCTACCGTTTCAAGTCTAAGACAGGATTCAAAGTGAAAGAACTCCTTTAAAAATATTTTTTAAATATATTGTAAAAAAGGGTACTAGATCGTATAAAATATTTTAAATAATGCAAGTAACTTCAAGCTCCTTGAGTTTGCTTCATCAACATCAGACAATGCATGCTGGGATGCACATCCACATCTCTACTTACCAATTCAAATGAGTAATTTACGTATAGGTAATGAAATAAACCTTTATTTTGCAGGTTGGTTACATTACCTGATCAGTAAAAAGCAGGTAGGTGTGTTCCAGGTGTTCTGGGGCAAGGTATCTAGTCTACTTATAAATAGCATTCATGAATTGCATAACCAAAAAAAAAAAAAAAAGAAAAAAAAAAGAAAACTGAAAAGTATAGTTCTTTTTAAGAAACATATTTCAATTATTGAACAAATACCATGTTCACAGAAAAGCAGTTGCCCTTCTATAACAGGCAGTTTTAATGAGTCTATTTCCATAAAAATGCTTGATTTTCAGCTTCAAACCACTCCAGTGCCCTCCTTCAACTCCCTTGCTAGGCATCTGATTAAAAACGAGTATTACAAAAAATATTCATAATTTTATTCATTTGAGTCTTATTCCAGGACTATTCTCTGATATCATCCTTAGCTGTTTCCCATGAAATGCTCTAGGGCATCCATTGCTGATAAACACACACATGCACACACCTCACATCCCACACTCCATTTCAAAAAACATGGATTGATTTATGGATTGCGATATGGTCTAATATCACTTACAAAATCTCCTGCCTTCTATTGCAATGAGAGTAAATGGAGTCACCTTCACAACAGACTATTATTTGCCACTTCCACAAGAGATGGAGGTTTCATTTCTCTTCTCCATGACTTTGAAATTAGCCATTCACAGCTACACAAAGGTAAACACACACAACCCTACACTCTCACCAAAAACTGCTGCATCCATACAGAGCTCCCAGAGCAGGAGCAGAGCAGCCAGCCTCCTCCACAGCATCCTGGGTGACAAGCCTCTCCTGCAGGAAGGCTGCTGCATCAGACTCTATTTGAAAGCCAAACAGAACAAATATCAGGACTCATTTCACTTATATCCCTCGGTTGTCTTTCCCCTTCAATCATTTGGGGGTTATATCTTGGTCTTTGTAAGAAGAGCTTAAACAAAGCCAACCTGCTGCGCTCCCTTTTTAGAAGGGAAGGAGAGGGAGAAGATCCTTCTCTGGAGCTCTGTGCTGGCCTTAAATCATATTTAAACTTACTCACTGGGGAACAAGGCTCATATACGTATCCCTCCAATACAGCCCAGCTGCAGTGTCACCTCTGTGTGGTCTAAACCTGGACATCTTCCCTGTTTTGGTGGTGCTTTTCATAACAGTAGCTTGAATCCAACTCTTACTTTTGGCAGAATTTCAAACCCCTTCACACTACATTTGCCTGAGTTTAAACAGCATTGAACCATGCAGTGAAGTTATAGCCCAAATTTCAAGCTCTTCCAGAAGAGGCTCCAATGAAGAGCTGACCAGGAATGTAATAACATTATGATACTCCTTTAATTCCTCAAGAAATAAAAAAAAAAGACAGTGCTTTTTTCTCAATCATTACTATGGTCATTACATACACCACTGTATTTCAAGACTTAACATTGCTCTGATTCACAAGCAATAAAGGAGGGAACAGAAAAGCAATGGCTCTGCCAGGTCTGCTCTGGTCTGGCTTGGTTTCTTTTTGGAAGTGTGCAATTGCTGTCAGAGCAATGAACTGCCCATTTCTGCCGGAGATGTTGCTTCAGGAAAAACCACAGTGGTTTTAGTCCTTTTATCTCAGCAGAGGTCACCCTGAAAGCTGCATTGAAGAAACAAAACAAAAGCACATCTGATGTAATATGCCAGACTACTGAGAAGGAAAAGCCCCACAAGCATGAAACAAAGCCTCCAGCAAAAGATTTCCGTGTGCCCTGTGACACACGCAGCCATCAGCAATTTATAACTTTTAAAGAAGAGCTAAGGGAAGGCTTCAGATAAATTGCATTTTGCTATAAAACAGTGACTGGATTTGCTTAGAAAAAGAAGGAAGCTACTCTTCTCATTTATAAATTAAGATATGGAGAGGTTCCTGTCCCACTCCTCTGCTAAAGACTAATTTTTGTACATTGCATTTTATTCCCCAGTTCCCAAATGCAATTGTGCAAATGCTTAACCTTAAGCACTGAACTGAAGTCAATAGCAGCATCCACTTGCTTAGTGCCAACATGACCAATTTAAACTTCTGCTGCAGCAGAACACAGAAACCAATCTGAAATCCAGGGTTTAATTCTTCAGATTTGGTGAAACTCTGACCAGAGCTGGACTCTGCAGGGTGAGGGGATTGTTGAGGCTGTTCCAATGCTCATCTTGGAGATACAAAACGTCACAGCAGCAGAGCAGAGAAAGGAGCACAGGATTTGTAGCTTCTCTTTGTTTCAGACGGAGTCTTTAATTTCTCAGACCTATATGCTAATGGGGTAGTTTGTTAAGCTGTTTCAGTCCTGATCAAGATATTTGAATAGGAATCTTACTTTAGATCTTTGCTGAAGCTGCTTGAATTAAGCTTGACAAGTAGCATGAAAAACATGGAGTAACAATGTATCACAGGTCCCTTAAGCCAAGTTTTTACTGATTTTACAGGACACTTGAAGAGCTGAAACCCTAATTAAAAAAAGACATGCATGGATTCTACATAAGAAGTGTATGTTTAACAACTGAACTCTCTTAAAAAATTTTATTAGCCCAGTTTTTTAATTTGAATGACAGCAGATACTGCAGTCTCTGTGTACAAGCTGTATTAAGCTACCTGACACCAAAATAGGACTTTCTGAGGCAATGAATAGCAATCATTTCCAGCAAAAATGATGGGAAGAAATGCTTCCATAGGATCATCTCCCTGAAGCTCCTAGAGCCTCACACTTCTTTTTCCATGGCTTTCCAACTCAAGTCTAGAATAAGGATATGTCTTTTCTAAATAATAAAGCCTGGTCTGAGGAGGCAATGGGAAGGGGTGTTAAGTAGGACCCTTTCATTAGGAGTGGTTATAAGACAGAACACTGTTACTCTATGCAATGATATATCAGAGCAACAGTGTACAAAAAGGCTTGAAATATACAAATATAAAGAAACTTACACTATAGATGAGGTTAACATTCCTAAGCAAGCACAGATTTTGAAAATTTAATTTAAAGCCATTTCAAAAATATTGTTTTCCAACACACAGGTCAAAACTTTCAACTTAGCGCTGCATTTTAGCACAAATACTTGTTAAAACAAACCAAATACCAGCAACTCTTATTGCTTTTTTTTACTGAAAAATCAGTTGTTTGCTGTGGAAAATGCATGAGCAAGGAACATATTTAAATTCCTACCAAAAAAAAAAAAAAAAGGGCAGAGAATTTTACTTTCATAGAAAAATGTGGATAAATGGGCTATTCCTTGCAAAGATTTATATATTAGCTAGAGACTGTTGTCACACCAGACCTAAAACAATTTTACCACACTTAAGAGGCTCAAGAATGCTTTTGTTTGAGCACAGAACTTTTCTAAACATAATGCAGCTCTGCTAACAGCCACCAGCCCTCAAGTGGAAGCCCTTGGAGAGGTATTACCCTGAAAGCCATTTATCTTTTACTTCAAATTGCAGGCAAACACCAACACAGAGAGCCATTAGAGAACAAGTGCTCTCTGGATGCTGAAAATCAATGGAGGAAAATTAAAAATCAACAAAGCTCTCACATACAGCCTCTTAAATGAAATGGCCTGTAATCTAGTCAATCCTAGCTAAGAGGAGAGTAAAATAAAATCTTAATCAAGGATGAGCTGTAGTGACACTTCTTACCATATTTATATTGTATATCATATACCGTATCCAACTATAATCTGCATCATAAAGATATAATCTGGTAATAAAGCAACTCATAGTGTATAGAACAATTAAGAAACTATTTTCAACACTCCAGTTCTAATGCCAGACTAAAGGTTGATGCTTCAAGAAGGCTGATGACAAATGAAGTGGCACAAGCAAACATAGTAGAACTTCTGTACACTGTTTTGATAAATGCCCCTTTTCTTACATCCTCAAGAGTAAACTCAGCTAACTTACATCTTATCAAATTTAGGTTAGATCCTGTAGCAGCACTGGGAGTAACACACTGCCTGTGATGCTCTTCCATGTTGCTCACAGGCATGGAGAAATAAAAAAAAAAATGAAGAAGTAAAAATATTCAAAAGATTTGCTTATGCCATTTTAGCTGCTAATCACTATCACACATGAACGAGTCAAACCACTGCTCCTGAGAACATGATCAGGTATTAATATAAAGATGGCAAAAGAATTCAGTGTCATGTGCATTAACCTCTCTGTTACCATGCAATAAACATGCAACAGCATGAGGTTTGCCAACAAAATAGAAGATCACTCAGCAAGGCAATTAGAAGCCATCCTAATGTGACAATTTTCCTACGATGTAATAGGTATGGCATAACTAAGTAGTTTTGTCCTACATGTACTGAAATAATCTTTACTGGTTGAATTAATTTTCTCTATTATTTCTGAATGAGAAGAAGGTCAGCGTTTCTACTTTTGGTGATAATTCCTCAATATGGCAAGCAGAGAGAAGATGAAAGGATTTCCTTAGATTCTTTCTAATTTCCATTATAAACATGGCTTCTGTGAGGAAAGAAGAATTCTGTGGTAAAAAATAAACAGAAATGAGAGACCTTACGCCCAAGGCATCTCTCCCCATTTGCCTACAGCCTGTTCAGCAAATAGAACCAGTAATTCAAAATTAATGCAAAGGATAGGGTAGGAAACTAAGCACAATGGTTTTGACTGAGAACAAGCAAAATGTAAAGATAGGTCTCCAAGTTATCTACCCTGTTGCTGCAATTGCTCCTACGTGGATGTGCAAGAACACTGCATGGCACCATGGTAAGGACTGGTTGGTTTGCAATTGTTCTAGGTGGACAAGGTGAAGCGATGAAGCTGTTAATTACCCCAGAAGATCAGAACAGTCTGAGCCTCTGATATGGTCATGGATTTCTCCTTTGATTTATGTGTGCAGTGGGTTTGTTCACATTTTTACCTTCTGTGAGATAAGAACAGGGAGGAATGCATAGCAGGCACCATTTTTTTTCCTTCTTAACTAAAACTTCAAGCTGTGCTAATCCATGACATTATGTCATGGTCCCAACTGAGGCTCTTTGAGTGTATCATCCATAGTTAGATGTTGTGGAACCACCCTGTGCTTCCAACTTCAGTCAGACAAATCTGGGCAGAACATGGTTTCTCTTTCCCTGTTGTTTCAGAGAAGAATCAGTGCTTCAAGCTCTTCTGTGAGACTCCTTTACCACCTAGCTTTTACTCAGCATAATGGAATTACAGATCCAAGCAAAGCACATAACTCCTCCACAAACTTGACTGTTACCTCTTTTGTTGGGGCTGTGTTGTATTGCACTAGGTATAGCTAGTTTGTTTACATTATGATTTGCACTGGGTGAAACTTAATATTGCACTATTGTATGGTACGTTCTGTCTCCCTACCCCCAAATGGTGATGGTTCATTCCTGTTATCCCTGTCTCCTACCCTCCACATCACCTGGATCCCATTGGCTGTAACCCCTTCCCTACCTCTTCTGCCCGGGGGTTTGAAGAAGTCCTCCTCGGGGCTTGGGAGCCCTCTTCCTTTCCAGGACCATTAAAGAACGCATCTCAGGGACACAGTCCCGAGGGGACGAGCGCCTTTCGTCTTTTGCTTTTGTTCATGTCCTGTGCTTCCTGTCCGGAGTCCTTGAGCTAGCCAGGAAGGACCCCGAGCAGACCACAGTGACAGGGCTGTTTTCATCAGCAGCAAATGAAGTCCCTCATCTTTGCCTAGGACTGGTGATGAAATTGCTTGACCTTCTAGAAACACATAGACTTTGAAAACCTTTTCACACACTTTTCATCTTTATCTTGTACAAGGACTATTTTTCAAAGGCTTTGCAAGCTGTTGAGTGTAAAAAGCCTTTAATGATTACCATCTTTTCCTTGTTTACTAGTGTGAGGGTGCTAAAACTGTGGGCATCATTGATGTCTTCTACCAGAAAATACAAACTTTAAAGTGCCCAAGTGGCCACCTATCTTATAATCATGAAGGTAGATGGAGTGGCATATCTAAACACAAATATAACAAATTTAGGACTATGTAAATCTGCAGAATTGACACTTCAATATATTTATTTGGCAGTCAAAGTGTTCTCAAAACGGATAAAAATGAAAATTCATAATTTATTCTTCCAGAATAAAGACAGCTTCCACAGGTTACTAACTCAGGAAGTCTTAGATGACAGATTCAGTAATTTTTACTAGGAAGAGAAGCTAAAATATAAACTGTACCTTAACGTTTTTGTTTTCACTTCTGAGGTTAGAATTTCAAGATAGTTGGGTGAGAGAGAGAATAGCGCAGGACATTTCTCTTTATTGTAAAGCTCAAGAAAATTTGTAAGAAATCATGGTAGATTTTCTCTGATTACAAAAGGCAATGGTAAAATTGCAGTAGCCAAAACCTTGACTACATTGCTTCCTCTTCCTTAGCAAGGCTCATTTGATTGCAACTTGACTCATCAGATGTTGTTTTAACACCTCTTGAGATGCACAGAGTTGATGTCTATGCTCCCCTGAAGACAAGAACATATTTTTCAAGGCTCTAGTCTGCCAGCCACACTGCAGTGAAACATATGCTGTCCTGTTACTTCAGATAACAAACGGTTTCTCTTTCGTTCTGTGATTCAGCCACAGAAATAAATTATTTTGTCTCCTGAGACTTTCGAAATGAGTGAGGTCTCTGCAAACAGGCATCAACTGCATTGTGTTTACTGGGTGATATACTTCTAACACAGGGCCAGATTATTCCAACCAAGGTATGATAATTCAGATGGCTTTTGTAAGCAGCAGCTGAGGTAATCTGTTGTGACTCTGCTATTCCCAACAGCAAACCTTATGGAAAGACTATAAATATTGTATTCCCACCATTTTATGGGATGAACAAGCATTGACAATATACTGTATTCTGAAATGATCAGTACGTAAACTCATTCCCATGAGAGAACTCCTTTCAGGAAGAGATTTTTAGATGAAGTATATCCAAGATTACAAAGAAGTCTGGTGACATTGTTTTAGAAACTTGTAGTATCGACATCAGTCACCAGCTCAACCCCATGTGGCACTACTGCTTGTACTGTCGTTCCCTAGGCATGAAAAGCATTTCATCCAGATTATGGGTTCTTCACACAGAACTAGTGTCACAGCACCCATCATCACACTTACTGTATTTGGAAGCCACCCATCACCACGATGCACTCAATCCTTTCAACCAGATCACTAACATTTTTATCAATGATCTGGATGAGGGGGTCTTAGAATCAGAGAATACCAGGTTGGAAGGGACCTCTAGAATCATCTGCTCCAATGAGCCTTGGCAAAAGAGTGCACTTTCAGTAAGTTCACAGATGACACCAAGCTCCACAGGAATGTAGATCTGCTGGAGGGCAGGAAGGCTCTGAAGAGGGAACTGACCAGGCTGGATTGATGGGCCAAGGTCAACTCTATGAGGTTCAACAAGGCAAAAGTGCCAGGTCCTGCCCTTGTGACCTCTGCGTGTAGGATGTGTCCCTGGCACTTAGGGACATGGGTTAGTAGTGGCACTGGCAGCGTTAGGTTTATCATTGGTCTTGACAATCTTAAAAGTCTTTTCCAATATAAATAATTCTGTGATTTTATGGTACCAAGTGTGAACTGGGGATACATACCCTGGAGTTTTAGAAAGGGAAGGAGTTTACAGAGAGGTTTGAACAAAATAATGCCAGGACATTTCTTTGTCCAAAGGAAAGAGATAAGACACTATGAAAGCAGAGCATCAGTTTGAGGTGATTCTTGACCAAAACGGCATCTGCTGTGCAATTTTTCATCTGAGGTAAAAATCCCTCAACTTCCAGTTCTGCAGTCATTAGCAGTGACCATGCAAGACTGCCCAGCCATACAGGCTGAGCTGAATGCTGCTCCTGGGATGAGGGTGCTGGGAAAAGCTCCCTCCAGGTCGACCTGCAACTGGAAGGATGGGAGGACAAAAAGAGAAGTGGAATGGAAATAAGCTGGAATGGAAAGCTGCAGGAAGAGACACTAGGGAAACATTTTTTTGGAGCTTTCACAAAAGCAAAGTGGGGAGAGACATGCCATTTCCATCAGCCCACCACTCCCAGAAGCTGACTGGAATCACAAGGAATAAAAAGCAAACCAGGTCATAGTGATGCCAGACCTCCCCAGGTTACTATTCCAGTCCTTGCTACCTGAAAAATCAATACTCAAAACACATGAAAGGCCAGATTGCAGCACTGTGCACTGCTAAACAACAATCCTAGATGAAAGGTCATCAAATTGGAGTACCTCTGATTACCGTATAATATACCACAACAGAGCTGGGCAAGTCTAAATTGGAAGTTTCCTCCTGGTATTTATAATTCCTTAAGACATGAAAATAAGCTGGAAACTCAAACTCTTCAAGGGGAAAGTACAATAGCATCTTAGTGTTCAGCAATCAACATATATTTACTGGATTAAAAAGTAAATGGAAAATTGACTATGCATTCTTACGTTATTTGTAATTTTTCTGAGATCTACTAAAAATGCCTACAGCCTTGAGAATAGACCTTTTTTTGAGATTTCTGATAAAAGCAACAGTAGAGGTCACTGCCCAATTACAGCTGCAGTGTTCTCTGGGGTAATTTCATTAGCTGAAGATGCAGGAAGGCAGAAAAGGGGACTCTCGCATTCTGCCATTACATCACTTGCTGATTTTTAAATAAACTTATTTGCTATCATGAACACTTAGACGTAGACTTTCTCTGTGTCTTCCTGGGTGATATTTAGTTTACATTTCTGAACATGGCTTAAAGGCTGTGGCAGGTGACAGAGTAGTGTTAAGGAACAGCAAAGTGCCCAACCTCAAACACTGACAAGCTGCAGTAGTTTCTTTAGTCAGACAGCAGACAAGAGAGATGGTAAAAAACCACCACAAACAAAACACAGAATGCTATCAAAATGTTCAAAAGATAAAGAACTGGCAATTACCTAAATCATGGACTGCTGAAACCAAGAAGATAGAAAAACAGAGCAGTGTCACCTGTAAACGGCGAGCATCGGCCTAATGAATTTGCCTCTTAAGATCTTAATTTTAAAAAAGGTGGAGAGGGAAGAGGATAATGCCCTTGCTAATGAATCAAAAATTTTGAAAAATATGGAAGTAAAGCAGAATCCTTATAGCTTGGAGATAAACTTGGAGTTATAAATATTATGTAAGTCAAAAATTTACCAACTATCAGAGTAAAAAACGTGTAAGGTTCTGGCACTTCCTAGGCTATGAAAATGTCAGGGCACTTTCAGAAAAAATAAATTTTGGCCAGCTAATGCTGAAATGGCAAAGGCAATGTTATCAATGCACACTTGAATTTTGACAAGTCTCCCAAGCCAAATACTAATTTTAATTAGGAGTATTTATTTTTTTTATAAGTAAACCTTGACATAATTTTAAAGCGCTACATTTTAAAGGGTGACAACTTAAACAAAATATTTCACTCTATCTCATTGGTTTTTCCTATCTTAGGTCCAGCAACACTTTTCCAAGCCTTTTTGTTTTAATTTGCAAGTCAGGATATATTTTTTCCTCAGAATTTTTCAGACTATTGGTGAAAATTTCTGATCTTATCCTAACACAACCATGTGGTAGTGGCACTCTACATGGTAAATGGTTTATAGTAGATAAGTGTTAATAAAAAGTGAATTCTGTGAATTGTGCAGAAACACAGGGGCAATGTTTTCTAACCAAGTATCTAAAATTAAGGTCCCAGGTGTGAATTCAATCTCTTCTTCATTTCTGAGTATAACTTTTTAAAGATGTAGTTCACATTGCCTCAAACACTTTAGAAAAGCTTTAATACTTTCATTATCTTCACAGATTAGCTTTCTACAAAGTTAAGAAATTTGGCTCAGTAGTCACATCTTTAGTCTTATAGATGTTTTATCTTAGATAGATTAATATTTTATCAAATTATGTGTATTCACCTTTTTAATCTAAAAAAAACCAACACAAAGTGTAATAATCTACTTGATCTCTCTTAACATTGATCTTATGATCTTACCATTGAAAATACGTCCTAAATTTTAGTCTTTGATTCTGGAAATAATAACCATTCTGATTTTTTTTTTAATCAAAATATACTTTCATATATTTGACTACTGATATTTAAGGTATTGATAGACCTTCCACAAGCCCAAACTCCTCTGTAAACTGGTAGTAATGCATTTTATTTACTTAATCTAATATTTTATTGTGATGGAAAAGACTAGTTTTCAAGCTGACAGACTGGCTTAGATGTGTGGCAAACTTCTCTAATTTCTCTCCTATGCAAGTAATTTACATCTTTCTGTTTCCACGTCTGTAAAAGGGAAATCTTATAACCCCTTATAATCTCCAGAATTCCCAAAGTTATTAACAGGAGATGCCAAGTCATCCACATGAACATAAAACTCTAAAATCTCATGGCAGAGTACAGCTCACAAGTGGTTTTAATAGGGTCTTGCAATATACAAAGCAATACATTAGTACCTTCTGAATGGAATTTGAGTCCATAAAGGACAGTTTTATAGACTTTGTCAGCCTAAGCCAAGTGAAAAGTTACAGCTGGACCTTGCAATAATATACAGCATGTGAGAGTTTCTGAGGAGCCTTTCCTTTGCAATTGCAAAAAGCAGAAACCCTGTATCCCTGAGACTTACATAGAGAATATGTAAACAGAAGAGGTCAAGACCTCCTGCTCCTGCGCTACAGCACTTTGCAGAGCAGAGAAGCATTTCTGAAATCCTCAGCAGCAGCAGGTAAGAGAACCATTGCCTTTGCTGGAGCCCACAGAAAAAACTAAGTGTGAGACATTATTATTCTCATGGACAGATTGGAACCTTCAGCCAAATCCCACTAATTTATTTTTGCCAGCACTGCATCCCAAACAAACTGTAAAAGCATTTAAAAATAAAGTGATGCAATCTGTAAAAAAATTAGTTCACAGGTACGGCTGAATGAAAAAAACAGGACATATATTAGCTCTAAAATCTACTCTGGTGCATTTAATATCTTAAATTGATATGAGATGTTTGATTATTCCCATGGATCCCAGGCTGATTCCTGTAGTCATAGTTACACTGAAAGCACATCTTTTATACTACTTGCAGTTGTCCACTTTTGGCACCGCATTTTACACGATAAACACCCGCAATCCCCCAGTGCCACCTGACGCACTGCCATCTCAGACCTTTCCACCACATCTCCTTGCACACACTTGTGCCTTCTAGAAAAGAGTGAGAGCATCTTAGTCACATCTGAAAGCCATTTCAAGGGCCAGGCTGCTAATTTTGTTTAGAGGACTCAGAATAAACTCATGTATCTGTAAATTGTAGATTCACCAATTGCAGCAAAAATTAATCCTGTTCTGTTTGGGGCAAATAGCTGACCTTCCTCATTAACGTGAGAACAAAAGTATTACCATCATATTCAAATTATTACCTATGTACTGAACCAGCCATGACTGATAAATGCTAAACAATCTTAAAAAATATAGGAACATATTTATAACAATTATTTTCAGCATGCTGGAAATCTTAAAATGCTGTTAAATACTGCAGGGGTGTGACACAAAAAATACCTGATAAATGTGCATTTGTCTTGAAAAGAGTTCATAAAAATACTTAGCACTTATTTAGGGATCAGAGGTGATCTAGAGACTTCAGTATTACAGTCTTAAGTCCATAAACAAGGACACTAAGCCAGACTAATTCTGTACTTTTTGAAAAACCTTACCTTGCAATCTGATCTCAAGGTAGGCTGTCAAATCATGTCATGTCACAGTGTTTTTGCACCAGACAAATGATATTACAAGGTATGAGGCAATAAGAAGTCAGACTTCAGGGAGGCTCAGGCTTGCTCAGGGTTATAGAAACTGATGTCAAGTCTCCTGGTTAACAGTTTCCTTATTGAATCATCCTACTGTCATTCCTGAAGAGATTTGTTTGATCAATGATAGTTAAGGATGTGTGAGCAGATTTATTATTATCCCAAGAATATTGTGGGTTTTTAACAGAAACACAGACCATTAGCTACATTCTTCTAAATAATATTTTTCTTTCTTTAGTAATTGTAACCATGAAAGAAAAAGTTCTAATTTGGTCCAGAATCTACTTGTAAGGCGTGGGAAGAAGAAATGCTCAAAAATGCAGGAAAGAGAAGCAGAAAGAGAGTGTTGGAAAGAGATTAGGAGATGAAAGGGCAGAAAGAGGTGAGGAAAGGTTTCCAAAAAAACATGAAAAAAACCAAGTGAAGACACAAACTTAAAACAGCCTTGCAGAAGATCCCTCCTCCAAACCAAACCATCATTATTAAGGAGAATCCACCATTCATTTCATAGCAATGTTCTGCTATGAAGGGATGGCAGCAACCTAGTTTGATGGCAGCATTACTCCCACAGATGCAAAAAAGCTGTCTCTAGCACAAGCCCCAAAGAGACCACATTATGAAGGCATCAGAGGTGGCTTGGTTGAATGTCAGAGATTCCAGTTTCCACAAGAATCTTTCTCTGATGGAAACACATAGTGTGAAAAAAAATCACCAAAATTAAAATCCTGTTTTATCTTTGCATTAATTTTTGCTGACTGTACTCAAACACATGGGTGCAGACTGGATTAGAACATATTTACCACACAGGTCCTGCTTTTTCAGTAGAAGATTGCTGCTGCTGCAGGGTGCTGGGGCTACTGGGCATCAGGGCTCAGTTCAGAATTAGAAACAGGTAAGCAAGCAGTTATATTCACCCCTTCTAGTGAATGCCACAAAGAGAGTGGAATAAACAAAGTTACTGGAATACTTAATTTCCACAATAATTTAGGAGTCCTGTAGAAATGCTTGTGCTGTGACAGGCAGATTGCAGTTCACTGGTTTAACATCAGTGTTACTCCTGGCAGAGCAGGGGGGCAGCAGTCCCAGGGATTCTCAGGGAGGTGAGCACACTGCCAGCCCTGCAAAATGGCCATGGCAACCATTTAAACCCTGCTCATTTCCACTGTGCTTCCATGCCAACTCTGGGGAAAAAGGTCCTGCTGCATCTCTGCTACTGAGACAGCCAGAGAAGCCTGTGTGGTCAGCACGAGAGAAGTTGAACAGCTGCAGTGAAGAGAAGCAGAATTTGACACACCAGTTGATTGCAAAATGCCAGCATAGCATGAAGCGTGGAAGCTGGGATTCATCCGCCATTCCATCATTGGGGAAATGAGAAGGAAACACACAGGTCTCCAGGAGATGCAGATGATCCATCAGCAGGCGTAACGAATATGTTTCAAACACACTACACCATTATTTTCTTGAGGCTGTCTGAGGAGTACACCTACTGTACACTGTCCTTGCAGACCTCCTGAATGGTACTCATTTCTTGTCAAATACAGTTCGGCAGTTTTCATATAATCTCCTTAACATGGACCTACTGGTTAGTTGTTCCTGTCATTAAACTCTGAGTTAAGATGAAAGAGTTCCCAGTTTCCTCCCTTCTGCAGCATGGAGAACCTTGATACAGCCTCTTGGCATGTTGTGATGTTCAGTAAATAATTAGACAAAAGTAATCTCAACATACAGGATAATTGCAATTGATACAAATAATCTAAATTAATCACAAAAACCCCTCATCTTGCCTATGCCAGTTTAACAGAAACCTGACTCTGTTCTATAGACTTACCTGCACCCATTTCAACCCAGCAGACTTGGCAACCAATTAAATACTTATTGAGTACAATAAGAGGCTTGTTACACATTCTTTACCATTTCCTCTTTTCAATTATCTTTTGTCTCTTTTCTCCTGTTCCCTTTCAAAAGATTCAGCACTGCTAATGCAACCACCTCTTCCTATCTGGTTTTATCTGTGACAGACTTCATGCAGATTGAGTAACTCTCTATTCACTCCTCATATGGACACCTTCTCTTTTGGACACTATCCCATATATTGTGATTTGCTTCCTTGTTGTATTTAATTCTGCAAGTTCCATATTGCATCGGAAAATCTTCCAGGACGATATTCACCTGGAACTGTATAGCCTTAAAAAAGAGATGTGCATGATCCTCATAACTACTGATTAAAAGACTGTTGTAGCTTTTGCTAGGACACAAGAAATTCTCTGCCATGCTGGAGAAAAGCCTCATTCAAGTCTCACTCAGGTCTAGAGACCTACTGCAGATAATTGTGGTTGATTAGTTGAGTTTGGTTTTCCCCTTAGTTGTTATCTCAAGCAGAGAAGGATTTCAGAAGCACTTCTGTTGGGGCTCCCCCCCTCCCCCTGGGGGGAGGGGACGCTGGGGTGAAAGCATGGCCTGGACACGGGATTTCCCTCCTCCCTGATGTACCCAAGTCCTGTTCCCTATTGGCCATTTCAAATGTCCCCCTGCCATGAGAACTCCTGTACTTAGGTGGGCTTTCCCATGATTCTTCAGTCTGTGCCCGGGCTTGCAGCCATGTGGCCGGGAAATAAACATCTGAGAAACTTCTACGCAAACAGATCATTCCCTTATTCTTTCCACAGGCCCTGGCTGTCTTCCGGGAAGGTTGCAGGAAATCCCCACTGCAACACACGTTCAGGTCAATGAGCACATGGGCAGGCTCGACAAGGGAAACACATGACTTGCCTGGTGTCCTGCACAGCACACACTCCCACCCCCTCTATATTCTTCTCTGGCATATGGCTCAAATTTAGAATTGGGTCTAAGTATAAGAATCTACATTTTAAAATTATGAGCTTTGAAATGACAACTTGGTCTAAATTTTGCAAAATTACCCTTATTTTCAGACAGAGAAAATCAAAATCCCAGATCTTAAACCTCCCCCCCCGAGTAGAATTCCCATTCTCACTGACCAGCCACCCCCTCAGCAACACACCCTCCCCCAGGTCCTGAGGGCAGCTTTCTGCTGCATGCTCTTGATTGACTATTCCTATTTCTCCAAGCAATGACCCCTACTCATCATAATAGGAAATAAAACCTTGCTGAAAATATGATGCTTGGATTCTTTCTCTTCCCAGAATTACTGGGAGGGAAATAGATGTCTCTCAAGTGCAGAATCATATGCACAATGGTCTCTTAACAGTTGCTCGGAGGTCTTTTCCATTTTCATATAAATCTTTTTTATGTTGTACTCCCACCAACTAGTCATTTTATTTTTGGCTTCACTACAGTAAACTTAATTTAACATTACGTCTTTTTGGTAGTTGTTGGTCTGCTTTCATGACTAATGAGTTTTAGACAGGACATTCATAAAAACTGAACAAAAGCATCTATAATGAGCATACAGTAAAGACAGGCCTATTTTTCCTCAGAATAATTGTATGCCTGAGCACAAAAGAATGCAAAAGTTGCACATTAGGCTACAAAATCACAGTGGAAGGTCAGTCTCAAAAACTTCAATTGAGATCTCTAAGCATCAAATGAATTATAGGATAGAATAATAACACAGAATGTCTGTTCAAGCATGCAGCCATTTAGCTCATACACCTTCGACCTTGATGAGCAATTATCCCACATACTATGGGAAATCTACATGCTGGTCATGGCATTCTACTGTCCACTTGTATTGTTAGTCAGGTTTGTTGGCTTGGCTGGTTTTTGTGGGTTGTTTTCTTTCTTTATTTTAGTATGAATTGCAGTCTTTATTGACAGTGTACTTCAGGTGCTGGATTACAGAATATTTATTGGTTCCAAGAGAGATGAATTGGCAGAAAAAGTTTCAGAGGCAGCTTCAGCTTGCATGGTTCAATATTTTAGTAGACACGCATTCAAAAAGGTATTGAAAGACAAACCTGTCATGATCAACAAGAGCTGGGCATTTTTTTCTAGCTCTGCATATACAAGAATGGGATGGAGAAGTGCACAGGAAGTTTTTTGATGAAAACAAAACCAAACCAAACATTTCTCTGTCACTCTACATAGGAAAAAGCATTCATAATCTACTGGTTAGGAGAGGGTATTGCCAAATAGAACAGTAGCATTGCTCCTACCTTCCACTTATTGAAAGAGTTACAAGGAGTTAGAATATGACAATGACATAGGAGTTACACATTTTTTATGCAGCCCTGTTTACATACAAAGTGTGAAAAACCCTGGTTTCTCAACCATAGCAGAAATCAGTCCAGCTGGAAAGCCATGGTTCCTACCCTCCATTTAGCCAGTAAATAACTCAAATACTTCTCTAATAGCCAGATCCCAAGCCATTGTTTCCTCCACGGCTTTAATTTTCAACAGTTCCACTCTGTTTCTCAAAGCTTTATCCTATTTTTTCCACATATACATAGTCACACCCCATCAAATAGCATCCATCAGATCCTCCCCATGTTTGTCATGGGTTTGGTGGTGCTGGATGAACCTCTGCTGTGGACTGTGACTCCAGAAAACAGCTCAATGAAAGCTCTGACTGTTTTAACCTGTTGAGTTCCACTTCCATGTAGGAGGTTCCTGGTTGTCAATGAAGCAACTATTTATCAGTTGTGTGTGAATAAAACCTGGGATTTCTGCCCAGGACTGCCTCTCACAGCAATCTACCAACTAGCAAAATATGGGCAGGGGAAAAAAAAGAGTCAATTATTGGACATATTTCTGATAGTACTTGGAAAATCTGAAGACAAACTGAACAGTCCTGGACCGAAGTCTTAAGCAAAATGATGCAGTCAGGTCACATTAGTGCTCTGATGGTGCATCACTGGAATAAAACTGAATGGTGACACTGCTTATAAGGAAAGAACACATCATGGTAGAGATCTCAGCATACAGACTCATATTCTGTAATTTCACAGGGAAATGTTTCCTGAAGTAACTACTCACCTTATGGAAAGGAATATTCCTTAGCTGACTACTACTAAAAGTGTAAGATAATTCTGCTCTCTTTATTTGCAGATGTTCTGGCATGGTCTCTAAGGAAACTGATACTTGAGTAGAATTATTCCTTACAAGTAAATGTAGTCATTCTGCATTTTGACAAATTTCACAACCAATTGTTCTGCTCTGAAAGACAAATGTCAAAATGATGAAGGACTGCATTTACCTGTAAGTGCTTACAAACATTGCTCAAGCTGATTGCATCTTGGGAAATGCTTTCATAGCTCTGGCAAATACTCTTTTGAAAAGTGTAATTCATACTCTTTAAATTATCAGGAGTTAAAATAGTGTATAACAAAGTCTATATCCTTATTACTATCTTAAGTGTTCTGCCTTGTTTGACAAGTAAGAATACATGTTTGTCACCTTGCCTTTTAGTTTGGAAAAAACATGCAGCTATTGGTTATTGTGACAGCTGGGAAATGTAAGTGCCCAACCCATTTAACTAATAAGTTAGTGTATGCACAATCAACATTTATTTTCTCTTAGTATCAAAAGCCTGAATATAAACTGCTTAGCTGCCTGTTTTCCAATAGCATATAAACGGAAGGATGGATGCACCAACTGCATTAGCACGAATTAAAATTAAAATATGCACCGAATGTGAGGGAAAAAAATCAGTGTGTTCATTCAACTCCGCCCCAGCAACACTACATAAAATCGAATATGCAATTTCTATATCCAACACCATATATATACCCTAAAAAAGGTTAAATATTTTATTGATAACCTAGCTTTGTGAAAATGAGTTCTGCTAACTTTTTCCTTCTGTAGAAAGAATTTATTTTGTTCACTATAGTGTCCAGATTGACACTATGGAAACCCTGATCCCATACGCTATAAACCATGTACATCACACTTCCAAGTCACAATTAAAATGTTGGTTTGGAAAACAGGGAACACAAAGCAATTTCCTGCACATGGTGCATGATGGGTTTCCTACACCATTTGATGCTATTGGCATGTGTTAATTACTGAAAAGGAGATAATTACACAAATTCTGTTGTTTAAAGTGCCGGGACGTCCTTTATCACTGCATAGCACATCAAGGCTGCATAGGGAAAGGCTATTTCATGACACAGATCAATGAAAAAGTGTTTCAAATGGAGAAGTTAGCATCAGAGAGCTTACATAGCAGGACTCCCCTTCACTACTCTGCAGCTTTCCAAAACCATATCAGTGTCTTTAGTTGCTGGTTTACACCACACTAAAACCAGACAGAATGCAAAGCAAATATTAATGCATCCTTAGGAAGCACAAACTCTTAATTAGAGTGTGACCTTGCCTATTACTCTCCTGTTTCATAGCATTTAGGGTGATGATCTATGATCCTATGTGGTCATTTGCAGGTAGGTGAAAATGTCTCCTACTTGTGCAGCGGGCTGACCGCAGTTCACCTCTGACTCACAAACAATACAGCCATGGTTCACACTTCCATCCTATGATTTCATCAGAAAGGTCCATTCAGAGCAACAAACAAAGCCCTCCAAAGCTCTGCCCTCAGAGATTTGCCATCATTTCCTGTCAAAACTGGGTTTTTCATAGCTTGAGTCCTGTGGTAACTGCAGCAACACAATTTCTGTATTAGAGTTCTGCTGCCTTCAGCCAGAAAAGAACACAGAGTGAGTGAATTTAACTGTTAAAAGATTGTGTAGACATGATCTTGATACAACTCCTTCCTGATTCTTAAATTAGGCCTATGAACAGTACTCACCACAACTTGTTCAGAGAAGGCTAAGAGAGAAATGGAATGTGCCACTTTTTGAATTGATGTAGTGGGTTTTCTAAATGACTTCCATACTTCCTCCAGCTAATTCAGTCCCCAGCATTCCTATATTTTAATTCTGTGGGGTTTTCTACACAATCCCTTTTCCATATAGTACTATGTGAAAAGGATGCTGTTGTACTTTTTGCACCTGCTAATGCACTTCTTCATCAACTACATTATTTTCAATACATCTTAAGAAAATGCAAACTAGAGTAATTCACTGAAAATTTCCAGTACAATTTCACATTTACTGTATACAGCTCACTTAGAAGTCCATTGGTCTGTCTGGTATAATTGCAGCTCACAGAGTGGCTGAGTGAAAGTTGAGTGAAAGTCTAAGCCACTCGAGGAGCTGGTACATCAGAAGCTATGAACTGTAAGAATTACGTCAGCCCAAGAACTAGGCTGGACCCTTCTAGCAGATATTTCATTTAATTGCATTTCAAAGCAAACAAACAAATAATCCCCCATTTCATGTTTGTTTCTTGACTCACAGGAGTTCTAGTCACGCCACCCAAATCGAAGAAGGCAAAAGCTGGGACTGGGAGAATGAAGAACTTGCCGTGGTAGGAGGAGAATAGGTTTGAGACCATCTAAGGAACCTGAAGGTGTACAAGTCCGTGGGACTTGATGAGAGGAATCCACAGGCCCTGAGGGAACTGGCAGATGAAGTGAGCCAATGGCAGTGTGGTACTTAATTGCCAGCTGGGGTTAAGCCATGATCCATCTCTTTGTATGTCTTTGTAGGAAGCCACAGTTTGATTCTGTTCAGACACACAATAGTCACAAAGTCTGTTACAGAGACCTCCACAAGATGATTTACCCTTATTCTCACAAGAAGACCTATGATATTAACAGTATAAACTGCCTGGAGATACCCACACTGTAGAGGGAGAGAGCTTGACCAGATACCTAAATTCTACAGAACTTAAATCAGGTGTGGTTAATGCTCTGATGACACTGAGGTGGGAATGATGAGCTTTAAATGTGCAGTATCTCTTCTTCCACAATGAGGACTACAATGACTAAATGAAATGAAAGCATGGAACACTTTTTAATATGCAAAGTATTAAAAATCTCCATAAATGTCTTTTATCTTTGCTTTCATGTATTTTCTCAGTCACTAAATGCTAAGTGGTAGCATGGGACTACTTATGCTTTAAATTTAAAGTGCTCAGTTCCAGTACACACAGTCAGCACTCCAATTTCCATTTTCAGCACATTTTAAAAGATGTGAACTGGTTGAAGAAAACCCACACTGTAATGATCTGAAGTCTGGTAACACCAAGAACAAATGAAACCCTGAGACTCCTGCTCAGCTCAGAAAAAGGAGTCAAGAGTTCTAAACACTCAATTCCACCCCACTGCAACCGTGCTGAAATAGACAGACAGGGAGACCAGTTCCTCCATCATCCTAAACAACTTGTGTGAGATCAACTTTGTCTTAGTCTTAGTGCCCTGATCAAAGGTCCAGCACCTAAAATTTCCCATTGCAACAGACAAAGCTCTTATGACATGAAGACTGCCCTCTTACCTTCCACATGTGACTGTGAAACCTCCAAGACCAGTCTGAAGCTGTTGTCTAAAGCATGCAACCCCACGGTTTCCTCATTTTTGCACCACATATGAGTGTATGTATATTTGTATGTATTAATATATCTCCCTCCAGCCCCGTTTACAGGCCCTAGAAATCTTTTCTGCTCTGCTGTTTTTGTTGCTTGTATACTAATAAACAACATCTATATAGAAGCGAATATCTGCTGAAAAATAGTATATTTGTATTGACTCAAAGGGACTTTCTGTATCAGGTGTATTTCAGTCTGGTACTAGTTAACTAAGCAAGGTTTGTATCTTCAAGAACTTCAACTTGTGAAATTCAGTCGAATGTAGATTTTTCTAAGACAGGATTAACATGAGGGTTCTTGTGAACACTGGTGTGTCATTCAGGCTTGAAATTTAGCAGTGATCTTAATGCTGTTTATTTTGTCACACAACTGGCACAACCACATTGCCACTGAACCTCTGTGCTTGGGCAGGCTTTGAAATTGCAGCTGATTGAGCTGGGAAAGATCTTCCATGGGGCTCTCATCCATCTCATCCTTCTAGCTTTTATTCCAGAAACTGAGATGGGTAAAGATTTTTGGTTTTATTCTTTTGGACTTGAAACCACCAGTAGTTCGTATATCTGAGATACGCAATCCAAAGAAACTTTGTTCTTGCTGGCAATTCCACCTCAAGAAACAAAAAATAATTTCTAGCTTTGCAGCAGATTAGAAATATATTACCAAGTTCAGACACAGCACGGCTTGGGCACAAAAACTCCAGTGACAATTTCAAGAGAAATACAATATGTACTTAATCATTGAGGCAGCCTCACTGAGTTCCACTGATTTTTGATTAAGCAAAACAGACAGACAAACACAACAAACATTGTTCTTCCAATCAGTAGCCTATACCTGAAATCAGTGTTTCTGTATTACACTGGAGTTAAAAGGCCCTTATCAAGACAAAATTCTTATTTCATGAAAGACCTACTGTGCTTGTGTTTCACACTGTAGTTCACAATTCTTGCAATTTAAATCACAGGCACTTTGAAGATACAGATGGGCTCTTACTGTGGTTTTTTTCTCATAAACATTCTTCCTGCTGCTTCTAATATAACATCCATTGTAAATACACTCAGTGGGTCAATTTTGCTCTCACTTATAAAGTCTACTTAACCTTCACAGGTTCCAGAAATGCGTTTTGTTTTGGTAATGATGCAAGAACACTTCTTAAGAAAGCTTCAAGAAAAGGAGTTTTTAAATTTATTTAATTAAGGCTTTCCACAGGATAAACATCATTATCAGTGGCACCCTGCCCAATCCCTATACTTTATATTAAGGAATGTGCAAAGAACCTTGTGCATAAAGGATGAAGAGGTTGAATGTTAGTCCCAGAATCTGTTGGGATGTATGAAAATCTACAGTATTTCCTTTTTCATTTGCATGGAAAACACCATGAAAGCTTGATTTCCAAGAGTCAGTGACCTCATAAGCTTTCGGTGTCCATCCAGGTATTTTTTTCTCTCTGTATTACTCAGGAACAATAAATATCCCATTTCTGTATGTCACAAATGCACCGAAGGTGATTTTCAACATTGTGAAAACCAGTTCCCTATATTTTGAAAACCTGTAAAACACACTTCTCATAGTTGCAGAATCCCACCTGCACTACAAAAATGGTTTTTTGCCACATACCTTCTTTTTGTTGGTGGAACAAATGTAGAAATTGTCAATAACAGTGGCAATCCCAGGCTGTAGATTCAACTTTGTGTATAATGTCCCAAAATCTGAAGACCTGAAAGAAATCAAACATCTGTAAGTGCTCTCTGCTAAAGGCTTCAGCATTGGAACTCTGCAAAGAAAACCCCATTCTGTGCACCAACTGTCCATTTTCAATGCTTCTCTGCCACCCTTCTGTTCTTTTCAGAGCTCATTAGCTACTAAAAGAAACCCACCACTATTAAGAAAACTATTCTAGGTTTTGAAAAAAACTGGCTACTTCTGTCTGTACTTTGCAGTTCTCTGCAGTGCTAGTTTATTTTTTCTGAGCAGTGACAGAAGCCTGACATGTACACCTTTCCATCACCTCCCACAAGATGGAAAAAAGAGCTATGAAGAGCACAGGCTCATTGGCAAGTACTAACAGCACCTCCTCAGCTATGCAGAAAAAGAAGAGTTGACTTCAGAGCTTGCTGTTGCATAAGAGGAGAATTTGGCCTGAGATCTGGAAGACTCACATTAGACCTCTAGCAGACTTAGTACTTGATAAATGTATCCCATCCACTCCTCCAGCTCTTTTTCAGAGAGTCACTAAATTTTGAATGAATAAAACAAAACTCAGTACTTGACCATCAGTATGTCACACACATATCTCTATGAGTATTTCAAATGTGGGCACTCTGCAGAATTTGTTCCATATTTCTGAAAAGCCAGCAATGAAAAATGGAAGTGATTTGCAGCCGTATTGCCAATGTCAATTATAAAAAGAACAGACAAGTAAAATGTTAGTATAAGAAAAAGTTAGTTAGTAAAATTCAAAGCAATCTAAAATTCAAAGCAAAATCACATCCAGATTTAAATCACTTTGGATGAAACCTTGCTTGTTCTATTTAGGATCAAATTGTACCATACGCTCTCTCCATATTTACAGTTATCCATTTTGCATTTGGAAAGGGACTCAGACACATCTAAGGCACTTGTCCCTTCTTCACCAAGAAGCACTCCCTAGGACAGAGAGCTAGTGTGAGGACTTCCACTCTATATACACTTTTCTCTCCTGGAATAACAAACAGGGCTGAAGGTACCCTGCCCAAGAGCTCTTCATCTGTTGTAGTGTGTATTTTGTTATTTCCCTTACTTTTATGGTTACTTTTGAGATGGTTGAGCCCCNCTGGCTGGCCCCTCCCTCACCTCTTTACCTCGAAGCTCGTCCCAGGAAAACAACTGATGGCCCAGTATAAGGGACAGAGCTCGCGCTGCCTCTTAGCCGCTGCCCAGCTGCTGACTCGGAGGTGCTGGGGTGGCCGTATCCTCTCGCGTCACCCGTGCAGAGCTAGCCAGGGATTTGGACGGAGAGCACGGGTCACCGCGACGTTCATCCTTCAAACCACTGGGAGCATTCAGAGGCTCTCATGTCCAAGAGAACCAAGACAAGTCTATGTCCCTCCCAGTGTGACACTGCACTGCCTGTGCAGTGATTTCTGCCCTACAGCCCCTTTCTAAACCATGTTCATTGCTCCCCAGCAGGCTCTGCTGCCTCATGCTCCTCACCCAGGGCTGTCACTGCTTAAGTTTGTAGGAGCATGACTGAGTACAAGAGAGAACAGTGAAAAACCAAATCCCTGGTTGAATGTGTACACGTTGAGAGGAAGCACACTGCCCTCAGGTCTTCTCCAAGCCGTGTGAGAAAGGTTAGTCCCCAAGGGGCTGATGTCCACAGGAGGCTGCCATGAGCATCCCACCTATGTCCCAGTGCCACCCAGAACGTCACTGAAGTCAGAGGACATGTTGTATGAAGCCAGAGGTGGCTCCTGTGCTTTCACCAACCCAGCTTTCCACAGGAACTTTCAGTGGCTGTCATGGAGCAGCTTTCTATGCCTTTGGCATCACCGACCATAGTGGGTAGACAATGATATGCCTGGAACAGATCCTAAGGAATATCAAGTAAGGAAAGGTTCATGTTTATGTTGTTTTAGTTCCCACTCCACCAGTTAAAAAATCCAACTGGTCATAAGACTATGACACATAGATCATACTCACAGCCTAAAGTTGAGAGTTTAACCATTTTATAGCATTATCTGAATAGATTTGATCTGGGGTTTTTTTTCCTCCACAATGTTGCTTTGCCTGCAGATATACAGCAATGCATTAGAGAATAATAGCAATACAATTTTGAAAAATAAAAATGTAGATATCAAACACATACAACTGCAGTGTACTGGGTATTCAGCACAGTACTAATTAAAATTCTAAGGGGAATAGGATGGACGGTGCTAGACCTAATTTGCCAGCAGTATTTGACAGAAGAGAAATTAAAGCGAAAACTTAAAATACCAACTTCAGCCAGGTGTACTGAAATCATGCAGAACAAGTATGTATAATAGAAACATAACCTAGTCTATTCTCTTTGAGGGAAGAATATCAGGTTGGTGGCTAGGCCAGTAATAACATCCTGAAATAATTCTCTGAACCTTAAAGATGATTCAATTTACTTTGAAGAGGTTATTCCAGGATTAATACAATGGGACCACTGGAGAGTGACGCCATGCAAGGGGACACCACAGCAACCGTGTCAAGGTGTGAAAAGAGCACAGGCAGGAAGCCCAAAAAAAGATAAGTAAGTTCCAAGCTAAAAAGTTCCAGTCCAAAACTTTCCCCTCTAATTCTCATGACTTATAGAAAGTACTACAAAAAAAGAATGTTTTAACAAGAAAAATGCACTAAGATAACTACAGTATTTTTAAACAAATGTAATAAAACTACACAGTCAGTTTTGGTTTTTTTTTAGTACAAATTAGCAATCTCAAGGGGAAAAAAAAATCCAGTTCCAGCCTGAGGAAATAGGCTACTGTATCTCCCAAAAAGTACACTATGCCTAAGCAGGAAGACTATGATTGGAAGATGATCTGTGGATCTATGGAAAAATCTATTTAGACTCCCAAATCTTTTTACTATAGCCTAGACTAGAGAGAGAGAGACCAGGAATGTCTTTGAGACATTCATGCACAAGAGGACACAGTTCAAAGACATCATTCAAGGGAAGCACTGTGCAAAATAATTGGGTTTACAAATCTACTGTAATCCAGAGAAAACAGGTCACCCCGACTTTTTCACTGAAGATATAACTTCCAAGTTCCTGACTCTGCATATATAAAGAACTAACATTTTGTAGCACACAGCTAGAGCAGAATACCCTGAAATTGCACTACTGAGCTACAGACAGGGTTGGGGAGGACGAATTCAAGGATCCCAGTGCACACCTATTTCAATATTACAAAATGTACTGCGTACCAAATTAAGGAGAGGAGTAACCCTTTATGTTTTTACAGTCTTAGTGATATATTTTTTTTTTTAGGAACCAAACTCATACTGTGTCAAGAGTGTTAAGGAGACAGAAAAACCCCACATGAGTCAGCTGTTTTTATCAGGATAAATATATTCTCTCTTCTCCCTAAAAAATCATGAAAAGATATTTCAAGAGTTATTTCAAGAAAGGGGATACAGATGTACCTGATGAGAAGAGTAAAACTTCTTCCTGTAGCATGGTTTATTTGCAATGACAGCACAACAGCAGAACTCCATCAACCAGAGCAAAAAGTGTACAGACTGCCTTTGTAAAGATGGGCCTGACCTGCAGTTCTAAGTGATCTGGACACAGTTAATTAGAATTTTGGCTTTCTATGCTGCATCCCCCTGCAAGGTCTCAAGCTATATTCAGGCTGCTTCCTGCTGCAGTGTATCCACCTGTGTGCTACAGGCTACAGATTACAAGGATGTTTCTTCATAGAGCAAAACTCAGTGGAAGTTCACAGGAAGCACATCATCCAGTACTCAGGTGACAGAACCACTGGATGGTGGAACAATATGATTATTCACATACTGATGCAGACATCCCACAATGTGAGTCTGATAGAGCTTGTGGCTGGGTAAGACCTTCTTTGGAAGTGTGTACATCTGTTGAAATATGTGCTAGTGTTCTTTTTTCTTTTTTTTTTCTTTTTTTTTTTTTTCTTTATGGAAAAATCAGTTGTCACTGTAAGAATAGCATGTTCAGATAACAAAATCATACAGTGATACTACAGCACAGACATAAGCAGGTCTTTTTAGCTTAATATTGTAAGCTCAAAACAATAGTTGGGAAAACTTCCAAGTGGTAGAGGAATGTATCCTGATGAAATAAAACTCCCAAAGCCCCTAAGCTCTGTGTAAATTTGGGTCTCATCCCCAAAAATGTAACTTTTTCATATTTGAGCTAAAATAAATCTACGTCTAACATAATTTGGAACTGTACCTAAACACTGTATCTGGACATCTTCCAACAGAAATATTGAGAAAGAAGAAGAAACTTCGGAGATACCAAAAGAGACATGCACCAAATGTTTGCCTGTCTGAACTTCACTATCATTATACAGCTCTCCCCCAGTGGCTCACACCTATGATTCAACATTGCTCATTGTTAGTTGTTTCCCAAGTTATATTTAAAAGATATTTAAAAATATATAAGAAACATTCAAATGAATATAGAAAAATGTTAATGAAGATTCTTAGAGATGAAAATTGCATTCCCAAGTCAAATGTAATACTCAAACAACACATCAACTGCAAAAAAAAAAAAACCAACAACTTCCTTCTCCCTTTTTTTTTTTTAATAAATTGAAGAAACACACTTGAAAGAGAATGGTTGGAACACTTAACACACATGTTCATCAGATTTCCTCTACTTTTTCTGCTTGAAGACTAACTCAAGCTCCATTCTAGTCAAATGAGCCATATTGTACAAGCTCCATTAACTTAAAATCCTGGAAGACAACAATGAAGAGATTTCAAATGACCCAGGGATTACTTAACTGGTGAAATAAAAAAAAAAAGTCTCTGAAAATAAAAATACAAAAGATCTGCTGGTTTAGATCATTGGTAAGTTGATCAAAAAAAGATTCAATTGAGATGCACATTGGAGAATCAAGGAAGAATGGATTTGTACATAAAACTTACTCAACTGCTTCTCACTTAATTTTCTCCAGACTGTATTGCAAATGTTGTCTTCCTGCCTTCCCCTCCTTCCAGTCCAAGATTTACAGCATGAACTTCAAAATGCAGAAGTTAATTTAGGTTCTTACTCAAGCACAGACTTACATCTAACAGTAGGATTTCCTTTGTGCTCTGGTCCCTCACCTGAATAATAGAGACAGCACTGTTCACTATACCTCAAATATCTGTAAGGAAAATAGGTATCTACAGCAGAGTAATGAAGAACTGGGTGATGGAGTATCTAAAACAGATACACCAGAAGTTCCTACAGCAAATGCCAGGACAAACCCACTGAAAGGGAGGAAACCAGAGGAACATCATTAAAGAAATGGAAAACTAACTCATCATCTTCACTTAAACAGCACAGAAGACTTCAAGGGCTTTTACATGTCCAGTGTGGAAATTGCAGAGACTTTCGTTAGCCTTATAAAATCCTTTCAAAAAGAACCAAAAACTTCCAAAGCCTTTCTTCAGAGTACAAACACATTGTAGCAGTGGATTCCAACACTCAACTCATATATTGAGGAATTCATGCAGATGAAAGTTTCTTCAAAAGCTGTAGAAGAGTAGGACTCCTAGCAATCCAATTCACACCCAGCAATCCAATTAACAGATTACTAATCAGCTATCACCTTTGCTGGAATACTTTCTGGAAATACCTCTCTCTCTCTACTGTCCAGAAGATTGAGCCTTTTGGAAATTACACATTCTTCCTCCCAAAACCAAAACTATAGAAATGTTTCTTCCTTAATCCAGTTTTACACTAAAGAATCAATGGTGTAGGCAAGAGGAAACATATAAATATTTTAGCAACTTCATATTTAGGCAATAGAGGGTTTACGGTCTTTTCCCAAAAACATTACAGAGATGAACATGTCCCGTTTTTGCTTACCAATCTGTTACTGATATCATATATTGATCACATATCTGATAGCACAGATATTTTTAAGAGCTGTAGGTAATCCCAACTGCCTTTTTAGCTGAAGTGACCTGTTCTGTAATGCTCTGCTGTGTACAGGACACGGTGCAACTTTCCATTTATATAGTTAGAGAGACTCCTTCCAATATTTACAAGTATTAATGTCCACATATATTTGATTGTAAATTGCTCACCTAAAAAATTCCACATAAAAGAAAAATGAAACCAAAAAACTGCATTTGTATCAAGTGAAGACTCAAGGAGGATAATAAACATCACATTTTCTAGAACTGGGCTTTTATTCAAAGCATTAAACATATCCAATTCAACTGGCCACAGTGGAGGGAAAACCAGTCCTCTGCAGCAAATAATAAAAGCCAGGATTACCCTGCCAGTTGACTTTAGGGAGCCAGATCTCTCCTCAGGAGCTACGGCTCCTAATGTCACAGTGACGAATAAGACACGACCTTACTTTGCAACACACACAGCCAGGTCCCTTAACACTACCAAGCCTGACTGGGCCCCAGACTGGCATGCCAGGCTACAATCTTCTACCCTGATGGTGTAATTACCTTTCAAGAAAGTGTTTTGAAGTCACGTTTTCCAGGAACTATCCTGTCTCAGAGCTGTCTGGACCCAATGCTTTGCACACTACAGCAACCATTCATGTTTATCCCATGTAAGGTGATAAACAGAGCTCTTTGTACAGGCAGGGGTGTTACTTGATGGAGATACATGAATTATATAATATGTACTTATGTATTGAATCATTTTTTCTGTTACTAGTATCTTTTGTCATGCATTTATCGGGTACTGGTTTGGGTTAATTACGTAATCTGCACAATGCACACACACACATGCTCAAACTCCAATAGTTAGCAGCATTATGTCTTTAGTATCTACTACATATCTTTCTGTGCTGTATTTAAATATGCCTAGTCTGCATAGTCTCACTTTATACCATCACAGTTATCTTTTGTAGCCCTTCATTAGTCCTTCAATATACCATAAACATCCTGCTCATTAGCCTATAATCACTCTGCTTATCAGTTACATTTTCAAGCTCCTCATTACTTTGCTGCACAGCTCCAACAATTAGCCTTTATATTCTACAGGCTGACAAAACATCACATTAGTTTCTATTAGCTGCAGCCATCTCCCTTCCTCTCAGAAACTGTTAGTTTAGGTTAGACACCTATTCTGAAACTACTGCCTTGGTGCATTAATTCCACCACCAACACACAGCACTTGCTGACAGTACGTCTTGGAAGGTACAGCCTGTAGCCACGCTTGCAGTACACAGATACATGTGATGAATCCACTCAACCATGAAACAAGCAGTGTCACAGTGACAAAGCAGACAAGAGTGCCAGGAAGACAGGGTTATGTCTTACTTTTGCAAAAAAGGTAAAAGCTCTGGGTTATTTCTTCCTTCTTAGCTTTGCAGCCGTGGAAGAGCTGGGGCATGCGCTGGATCACGCTGCCCTCAAGGGGCACAGGGGCACCTTAAGGTGCCTGGGGGCAAATTAAAAATTTCCTACCATCATTCAATTCCAGCAATTTGTTCCTGTAAAAAACAAAATTATTGAAATTATTCACAGTCAAATTAATGGTTTTGAAGTCTTGCTTTTGGATCATTTCACTAATGCTGTTTACAATCCCTTCCCATAAACAGTTCTGGTGACCTACATGATGGAGTAGAAAACAAGAATGAAATTGTGGGAAATAGGGAAAGATCAATTTCTTACCACACTTTCTTCATTGAATTCAACATATTGTGTAACTAACAGTTAGTATGCAAGCATTTATCCCACGAAGCAGCCCTGTGTAGATTTAGTTTCAGCAGCTGCAAATGCAGCACTGCATTTGTAGGTCTCAGCAAGGAATGGAGTGTATCGAGGGGCATTTGGGAGGTTTGCTATTGAGAGACTTAACTATTTGATTAACTATTCAATTGCTACCTACGAAACAAATTAATACTTCCTATTTATTACTAACTTCCTTTCACCTCTTTAGACAACCACCTTTCAAAAAGGTTGGGTTTAGTTTTGGTGGAGTTGGTTTTGTTTGGGTTTTTTCTTAGCTTAAGAAAAAGAAGTCTTTGTTGCTAAAATGCAGTTTTCCAAAAGTATGCTTACTAACTATATTGCCAGAAGTGGAAACATACATATATCACTTCCAGTATGATTTCTCTTTTATGAGTGTTCTGAGGGGAAATGAGTAATTACAAAGGAATTATTTCTTATCACACATGCTTGTGTTCTTTGTGGAAAGGAGATGGTTCAAGAATATTTTCTTGAGGTTTGCAAGGAACATTAAAATTTTCCACCATGGAAAAATGCTAGGCATTTCCCATAGCCCAGGCTTTTTATTTAAACCACTAAACACAGCTGAAATATTTCTGAAAAAACTTTATTCTCAGTCAGGCAGCTTCTTGGAAGGCAAGAAACATGTTGGGATATATGAGACAATTTGGCCTTGTGCTTTCTGACCAGAACAGCAAATTTCTTGTAATCACTGCATAGAACTGGTTGGAATGGGAACACTTAAAAAATTTTAAAACAACTGATAATAATTTAATAAAATGCATATGCACATTCACATGCAATTATCTATTCCTCTAGCAATGGGCTCTGCCAACTATAACACTCTTCTACTCACTCTTCTGTAAGTAGAACTCTTCTTTAACTCCAGTTGTAGCAGTTTTAGCTTTTGCTGCTGAAGTGCTGACCTCCATTTTATGATTGCTGTGGGGGAGGTGAGAGGGAAAATGAACTATATGGCCAGGTCACAGCACTCTATAAAAAGATAAATGAAGTCAATGTTTTGTCAGTAATTTGACTGTGGTATTCTGCACCTGAAGCCAAATGCTTGGCAAAACTAAGGGAGTAACTGGACATTTTTAAAAAAATAAAAATCCTAAACAGTAAGTAAATACAGAAAAATAGACTCTGGAAATGTATTAGAGACCCATTGTTGCCTGTTGTGGTGAGTTTTTTGGCATGCTTCTCTGAAACTGCAAGTACACATCCAGGATGAAGGCTGGGCAGTGCTTAGATGCAGTTCAAGTTCATCCAAGACATCAGTTCCCATGTCCCCCATTTCAAAGGAGTGATTATTTCAAGTTATTACAATTCCATCAGGAACAAAACCTTTACAAGGAATTTTAAACCATTGTTTTGAATTCCTCTCCTTCAAAAAAAGTTCACAGTCCATGTCAAAACCATCTTCTGCCTCACCCATGTCTGCCCACGAATGAGGTTGTCATGATGTGTCTGAATCATGAAAACATTCAGATGGTTAAACAAAATCAGGTTTTCCTAACAGCATTTAAAATCACTGTGTGTCTGTGCTGCCTGAGCTGGCAGCGTGCAGGTAGGAATGGGAGGAGGCACATCTCAGGGTGCTGCAGCAACCAGGGACAAGGGAGAATTCAGATAATCGCAACCACAGCAGGATTTGTTTCTGTTATTTGCTAATGACCCCAGCCATAATCTCCTGATAGCTTTCTATGGTTGCTGAAGGGGGTTTATTTACTTATTTATTTAATTTATTTAGAGCTTTCAGCAGCCCAATTTCCCTTACAGTCATTCTCCTGTAACTGCAGTGACACCTGTGGAGGGCTGAGCCCATCAGCTGTAGTTTGGCCTGCTGTTGAACTTGGCAAGCCAGCAGCACATAAAGCCCCAGCAGATGTTTCTGCTTTAATAGCAGCTCTTTCAAACCCTTGGCCAGACATAAATCCAAAATAGATCCAGAAAAGAGACAAACAGTGCCACCATCATGGCTCTTAAAATTAGGAGGCAGAACTAGCCTTTTCTGCAGGACTCTGAGAGACCATTAGCAGCAGAAGGTGTTGCGAAGTGTTCCCATAAATTATGCTGACAGGTTAAGAGGGCCAGCCACAGCAAATGCAGCACATTTTGCACTGTGTCACGGTTTGCTAGGAAACAGAATCCTAAGACAAATACACGCATTTACACAGGAGTTTCCAAACTAAGATCGCGCTTCATAGCAACAAGTACAGGAAGCAGCCAATTTTATGGCCATTAACACCTTCACATGGATCTAGGGTGCCTCCACGCCACGTTAATGAACATTCCAAAAATAAAGCAGTAAGGCAATAATCCTTGGAAGAAGGGATCTTCTGAATACATGCCTTGCAGGATCTATTTTCTTAAAAGAAAGTTGCACTAAGAGTGTATTCACAGCTGCCACGGTGCTTTATGGGAGAGGAGGTTGATATATACCAGGGTGACATACTAATACATCTATTCACCTGGTGATGACTAACTGCCCCTAACAGAAGCTTGGTCCACTAAAAATTATTGGCATGTAATTTCAAATGCAAGTTAAAACAACTCTCACAGAATAAGAATAGTTCTCTGCATTCAAAATAACTCAAAGCACTGAAGGAGCTGAAAATTTCAATCACATTCTTGTCTGATATTAAAGGAGACTAGGAAGAGAAAAAAGTGCCCTAGTGTCTAAAAGGGAGTTCTTTTGTAGAAATGAAGGTTATTACCTGTTCTTCTGCTTCCCCTATCATCTGCTACTGAAGCTTGGATGGAGCTGCCTGTAGAGGATGTAGCCCTGAGGCTGTTGGGGTGTCTTGGCTCTCTCATTGAGGCTGGGACAGCAGGAGTTGAACTCCTTCCTTGCAGAAGCCTTGTGGTGGTTGAAGGTCACCAAGAGAACAGCTGCAGATGGAGATCAGCAAATTTCACAGCTTCCAAGAGGATAGGAAAGAGATCCATGGGATGATGGCAGCAAATTTATAGATTATATAAAACTGTGAGGCGTGGCTGATGTATCAGTAATAGATCTTGTGGAGATACAAGCAAATGGGAATCTCAAAGCTCAACAAAGCAAGGTAGAAAGTCCTGCACCCAAGAAGAAATAACCGCATGCACCTCCAGTACGTACTGGAGGCCAATAGGCCAGAAATCAGCTTGGCAGAAAGCCCCTGGGCCTCCTGGTGGGCATCAAATCAAACCTAAGCTAACAAAGTGTCCTTGTAGCGAAGGCAGCCAACAGTGTCTTGAGCTGGATCAAGAAGAGCATTTCCATCAGGGCAAGGGAGGTGAATCCTTCCCACTCAGCACTGCTGAGATACAGCTGCAGCAATGTGGCCCCTCAGAATGAGAGGCATTGACATACTGGGGTACACCTAGCAAAGACCCACAAAGATGATTAGAGACTGGAGCATCTATAACACAGGGCAAGGCTCAGAGAGCTGGGACTGGTTAGCCTGGAAGGAGAAGGCTCAGGAGAGACCTTATCAACATATATATATATAATTTACATGAGTGAGTGAAGATGGAGCTCAGTGACAAGCCAAAAGGCAATGGACACAAATACATTAAACAGTTAATTGTTAATACATTAAACTCCA
>VYXC01011090.1:72451-119205 GCA_013397175.1 Platysteira castanea
GGAATGGGTTGCCCATGGCCCATGGAACTTGTGGTATCTCCACCCTTGGAGATACTCAAAAGGCAAATGGACAAGATCTGTATCACCATGCTTTGATCATCCGCTTTGATCAAGGGGGCTGGATTAAATGATGTCAAAGATTTCCCTTCCCACCGCACTCAACTTGTGATTCTGCAGTTACTGAAAGTTACATTACATAATTTGACTTTGTTGAAGATACTGTGCATCAAAATTTTCTGTAGGCAACCAACACAGTTAAAGCATCACCAAGTCATAGAAGCAACTTCATTGTGTATTTGCTTGGAAATCCACAACTTCACAAACTAAAACCAAAAGCTTTGAGCAGAATTGAACTCTGCTTGGAGTGCACTTGTTCCAAAGAAGTTCCTAACTGGCAGCACTGTTGGTTAAGGCAACAAAAGAAACCTTCACATTTACTGATAAGAAAAGTGCTTACAACATAGAGCCTGCACAATCTTTGGATGTGAAGTCTGAAGTTATAGTTGTATCCCAAACTCTACATTTGCAGTCTGGAAAGTAGAACAAAAGCATTTTATCTAAATGTTATTTTGCAGTCATATAGCTCAGGCTTATTCAACTGCCCAAACTAGTCAAGCTTAAATGAAAGGGGGAAAAAAAAAAGTATTTGCCCAAGGAAACCTTTTTTTTTTCCCCTCCCTTTTCTGCTGTTGTTGGTTCCACTCTAAATCCCCACTTTGAGGAATTTAACCTATGAAAGCTTTGGAAAATCTTCTGGTATATGCAGTCAAGCCTCCCATTCACAGGGAAAGTTCAGCACAACACCACTACTCTACAAATGCACAGATCCCATATTCTAGCCACTAATCCCACCAGACATGTTTTATTAAGAACCTTTTATACGTGACTTGGAAACCAGCTTGATCTCACACCAATAAACTGAAGCCCAACATGCCAGCGTTTGGGAAGACACCAAGGTACGTTTGCTGTTCTTACTTCCAAATCACATCCACTCCAGGGCATTTTTTTCAAAGAAATCCAGACTCCAGCTATCATTGGGGAAAGCAACAGTAAGGTGGTCAGGAGGTGTCACTCAATGCCTATTGTCCCATATTTGTGGAAAATCCCATGAAAAACCACAGACTGCAGTCTGCTCCCCTTCTCATAAAATCATAGAATCATTTAGGTTGGAAAAGACCTCTAAGATTATCAAGTTGAACCATTAACTCAGCACTGCCAAATTCACCACACAAGGGACATTTACATATATAAATATGTATAAATTGATATGTAATATAAATGTCTGTAAATTTATATGTAAATGTATCTTGTGTGAAGGCTGGATCAGACCAGATCTCCGGGTATGAATTTATTTGTTTTCCTTTTACTGAGACAAACTTTCATTTTAATCATGAGATAATGACTAAAGGAAAAGCCTTCACTATATATCTTAAAGACACATTCCTTGATTGTTGAATGCACCTGATGTCCTTCACCATGCAGACATTTATATTTTCTCTGATTTTTTAATATCCTTGCTAATAAGAATGAGACAGTCGAGTCACAATTGTGTTGTTTCTATATATTTACTTAGTAGGTAACAGGAATTCCTTCTTCCAGAGCCATCTTAACTTCAGACTGCGTCCTACTATTAAAGTGGGAGACTGGCTGTATTTAACATTACCATTTATTAACCTGTCTGTAACATCTAACCCTGCAGAAAAATTGCTACAGAAAATCTAAGGAAATGAAACATAGTGGGCACCACACAGCATGCTAAAAAATGCGAAAATCTTTCAGCATATTGAAAGAGGAAAATGACCTAACTTGTGAGTATATATTTGCCAAATGCATCGTGAGTGAAGTTTGAAATAACTGAAATAATTTTTTAATGACTTTAAATGACCACCCGTGAATTATCAGTACCAAAACATGCTAATTCTTAAATTAAATTTAACCATCTTGCTTATTTTAGTTACTTAAATATATGTTGTTCAGAACACTTTGACATAATATATTTTTTCTTTTTCTAATTTTCAGAAGTTTTAAACTGCGAAAGAGGTTCTCCTACAGGAGACAAGCATATTTCCAGGTCATATGTAGTGGTTGTTCATCATTAACTACTAGTCCAATGATACCAAAATGGACATCACGCACATATATTTTCCAAGATATACTTTTGTCATGTTCTGATCTTTCTTCTTTATTAAGAATTTGCTAGTAAAACTGATTGATAGGTAGTCTTACTGTATGAGGAAGATGTGTCATTCAACTCTTTGACCTTGTCTTCACACTAACAGTCAAGTGTCTTTGAAATCTGTTTACTTCAGAATTTACAAGAGCATTAAGGACAGGATGTCAGCACATCTCAGGTTTGAAATGATCTAATAATAGTAAATGAGTTTGGACAGTAGGGTCATCTGTAACGTACTTTAAGAAAGAGAGACAAATTTCATTCTTCCATTTTATAGTTAAAGACAAGTAAAACAATTCTTAAACCACATTTCTTTCTTCTTTTTCTTTTTTTTTTTTTTTTGACCAAAGAACATTATTTTTTGAGACCAAGACAGACCACATTACATGAGATCAAGGAAAGAGTTATACTATCAAATAAAGGACTTGACAGATGCAAAACACTTTCGAGAAACACTTACAGAATCTAAAAAGCTTTTTCTTACCTCTTATTGAGCCAGCTCTGGGCAAGTTTGAGAAGCAGCCTCAAAGCTGGTTTGCTCTTTCATCATGAAGTAAAATGTATAGAACTGAATTTTCCCTCTGTCACTAACATGGAGCCTGCATTCCTGAGCTTCAGATTCACAAGAATGAGACAGCTAGACTTAAGGAGTGTGATGGAGGACAGAAATATTTTCCAAAGGTAATACTTCCCTTCCTTCATTAGCATTATTACATTAAAAAATTACATATGACAATAGTTTTCTTTTGTGTTTGCTAAAAATTTGCATTGCTGCATAACTGTCTCAGAAGGAAAAGTGATGTTCTGTTCCAGCTTAGGGCAGAGTGCTAATGATGCCAAGGTTGTGGCTTTGACCCCTATACGGGCCGTTCACTTAAGAGTTGAACTCAATGATCCTGTTGGCCCCCTTCCAAATCAGAATATTCCGGGTGTGAATATAGTTGCACTCTCTTTATTTACCTGCTCACAAATCCATCTGTTCTACTGCATGAGATTAGTAAGAATAATACAAAATATGATAATCAGAGGACCCATCAAATCCCATAGAAATTGTCCTCCATATCAGTCTGTGTCTTCAGGAACTGAATAATCTAGCATAACAAGGAACAGTCACATCACATCCCTATTTGCATTGCCCACATATGGGCTATTCAGCAGCTACGTGTGGATAGCATTCTGATTAGCACCTAAAGTTTATAATTATTCTCTTTGTTATAGCTTTTGGATCTGTCTCAGAGTCTCCTAATATTTTGCATATTTTACATAGATAAGTAAATATGCATTCAACACAACTGAGGTTCAGATGCTTTATATTCCCTCAAATATTATGAAAGGTCAGAGAAACTTCTAGATTTGTCTCCATAAAGCATTTAAATAGAATGACTTTGATACTTGTAGTCTCTAAGACACTAAAGGATGTAAATGTGAAGGATATTACCATACAATCAAAGGAAGCTTTAAGTAATTATAAAAAGAAGTAAAATAAGAAGTAGCTTTGAGTCACTTATTTTGTTAAGAATGCAAATTATAAGTAAGGGATATTAGCTGGTGATTGATAAGAAACTTCAAGTGATCCCAAAGCTTTAAGTTATTCACACTGATATTCAAAATGTAATTATTTTCAAACCACACAGCAGAGTTGGATTAATGGAACAAATACTTTAGGAGTAATCCATGAGTCATGCCTACTTATTATTATGGGGTTTGGATTACTTATCTTTTCAGCTCTGTGGCTTTACTAAATAACAACAACAATAAGTAACACCACATTCAGGCTCTCACATCTTTACACACATACTGTCAAGTATAAAGGGAATGAAAAGAAGAACATTTGTGTTATATTTTCAATAAAATGTCTTCAAGAAAATATAGCTTGGGTTATGCATATAGTAGGTAGATTTTCTAGGTGTTAGTTTTATGCTTTGCAGTAGTCTCTTTAAATCTTTAGGTACAGATTTTGGGAAAAAAATACCTTCTCTTTTTTAGTAAATGTGTCAAATGGCAGAGAAAAATGTGGGAGGGAATTATTCCTGCTTTTCCTCAATCCCTCAAGCAGAGTATAATGAAATAGGAAAAGAGCAGCATCTTCCATGCCTTGTAGTGAATAAGCAATACTGGAAGGCATACAATTACTAGAGATGTATATGACTTCATCATTAGAAGAGCTAAGGTCGTGAGGAGAGAAACATGATCTGTTATCCTCTGCTGCCCACCCACCCCTACTTGTTACTTCCCCCAAGCTTCTCCCCCACCACTTCAAAGTCTATGAGCAGGAAAGCAAAATTTGCCTTTGGAGATGGCTGACCTTTAGTAACTGCATTTCCAATTATTATCGCAGCACTAATTGCACATACAATCTTTCTTTTCTACCTATCTTTTCTTTGTCTTCCCCATCAGAACAGCATTGTTTTTTGCTACTTTTTCTTCCCATTTTGCTCTTATCTTTTGGTAGTGCTTACACAAGGCTCTGTGTGTAGCACAGCAAGGAGAGAGAAATGCATTAGTCCTTACTTTGAAAACTGGTCATGCTACGCACAGATTTAATCTAAACTGCCAGTACAGCATCATTCACAGTACTGATAGCAGTGTCAGGCATCCTCGGACACAGTCAAGAAGGCCTATTTGCATTTGCTTTGGAATTTTCTATTATCTTCTCTTTTAGCATAAGAGCACTTGGTGTCAATTTACTGTCCTGTCTCAGAAAAGAGAAGACAAGTTCCTTAAATGTCAGGTATTCTGTCTGCAGGCAACTGGTTCCAAAAATGTTAAATAAGGGGATCCCTGTCAGAATATTTCAAATATCACTATATGCTGCCAATTGAAAACAATACACCTGCAATGCAGTTCCATAGCTCAGCTGTGAAGCACTGGCCCATGGGCTTGCAGACTTCACGTACCACCCTCAACACCCTAGTTTCCATTATAATTGACAAAAGGTGAAACAATTGAGAAGGTGAGACAAATTGCATTTCCTGAAAATGGTAAACATTCTGCAAAGATGTATACAGGAATGGAAGAGATGCAAAGAGCCAGAAAACAGTCCATCCTTTAAGACCCCCAATAAAAAGGCACTTACTTAAGTAAATCACTTGGAATCAAGCTCTGTGATTTCTATGTATATGAACACTAAATTAATCTCAATACACCAGTGTATCACAGAACACTGTATTATGTTATTCAGACAAATTACTCTACTGTTTGCAAAGTATCAATGATAGTTGCTTCAGAATATTTGTAAAGTAATAAAATGAGATGTTTCCTTATGCCCTGTCAGAGCTCAGGTAAGTTTAGTTTTGCCTGATCAACTTGTGACTGGGAGAATCAGACTTCTGTCCTTAGCATTTGTGATTATAAATACCGACTGCCATCTTCAAGAGTTCTGTAATGCATAGTTAAAATATATTGATTTGGAAAATCCTTTTGCCATTTGCTGAAGTCTATTTGTAGAAGATGAACAAAAGACATGTCTAGACAGGACTGAAATAAATTAATTCTCAAATATGAGCTAATATTCACAGAAAACAATATTCTGTTGCTTGACTCAAGCAGAACAAGAGGTCCAATCATGCATGTGGCTTCTTTAATGTCCTGTGTCCCAGCATAAGACTTGGCTTCCCAGGCCACTGCAAATATGCTTCCTGTTTGAAACCAAACTCAACTTCAATCTCAAACACACTCAAAAACAGAGAATACTTCTGAGGGAAAATTAATTGCCACAATCATCTTCTGGGTTGCACCTTCACTGATTCCATGATGGTATTGTTTGGCTTGTCAGTTAAACCTCACTGTAGAAGTAATGTTACCATACTGTCCATCAAATTACACCACCCACAGAACAAAACAATGCCAGCTCCTAACCTCAGAATAAATACCTGCATACAGAAGCAGAGGACCAACACTGGGTCCAGGCTGCTCCTAGACAACAGCTGGCTTAAAAAAAGAGTGATATGAAAAATGGAATTGGGTCTATATGCCATAAAGTACATGGTAACAATTATTATCGGGGCTGATTCTGTCTATAAGCCACACTGAGACTCACAAATACACCTAGGAGCTTGGCAGAATTTGCAGAAACAAGATCTAATGAGCGCAGCCCTTCTCAGTCGTGGAGGTTTATCACAGGAGCCAGAGCTTTGTGCTCCAGAGGAAAACCACTTGCTCATCCAGAGATAAGTAAATATTCCAGCGTTATCGTTCCATTTCTCTGCCACTATCCCTGCTGATGCAGAACAACAATACTTTCTAACTGGACAATTCATTCTCTAAAGAGTCCTTCATAATGTAATTGTTTTTTCATACTGTTATTCATTACAGACAAGCATTTATAAATACACTATTTCATCCTGAAATCTTCTTATCCAAGTGGTTAAAAATAATTTCAGTTGAGAACATGTTCCCATCCAAAGCAAAAAAGTTATTTCCATAATCAAAAATCACTGCTTCTCCTCCCCAGCTTGAGTCCCTCTCAACAGAAGTGTGCAGGGGGAGCAGTTCAAGGGGCGTTTTAGTTCACCTCATGAACCACTTTTAACAGAATAGTCTATCCTTGAACAAGTCTCTCAATTAATGTTTGTGCACTGCATATGCCTTCATTAATGCCTATTCTCTCGACTAAGCGTTCCCCAAACACACTGCTGCTCTCTTTGGAACTAATAGTGACTGAACAGAGGTATAAGAGGTAATTTGACTGAACAGAACTGTAAAACAAAAGTAATGTCTGCTGCACGGAGATGCAGTACCTGTCCCAACAAACCTATGCACAGAACAAGTGCTTCTTTAGCTGGCCTGCACTTCTGTCTTTTTGACAATGTTTTGCCAATAGAAAACATCCCACTTTCAATATTAACCTTGGAATTACTTGGTCTAATGTGTTTTGGAGTACTTCAGCTTTCATAAAGATTTGACTTCACTATGGAAAAGAAGAAATGCCATCAGTCAGTACCACAAACATTTCTTAGCTCCTCTTCTTCACATACATTTGGTAAGCGGACATATTTGTCTGAAAATGTTTTCAGGTGGAAAAGGGTGTACCACATCACAGCCATATAAACCAACTTCCTGCAGGTATCGCCATGCATGATGCCCACATACTCCAGTAACCACAGTGGGCTACTGTAAATAGCAAAGACATCAATGGATTTTCTTTCTTTAAAAATGGATGTTAAGCTCAGCAATAGAAGGATCTGATTTCAGTGTTCTGCCTTTATAATGGAGCTGAAATCTGTGTACAATACCAAATTCATTTACAGCTTGGCCCATGGCAGAGGGGTGGGAACTAGATGATTTTTAACGTCACTTCCAACCCAAGCCATTCTATGATTCTATGAACTTTTCATGAGAATCCAGGAGAGCTAACAGAGCAAACTGTTTTCTGTATTTGATAGCATAAACACATGAGGTAATGCTGCAACTTGGAACAAACAAGCCTGGTAGAAATTGTTCCTTCTTCCAGATCTGAAAGATATTTCAGGTAACAAAGAGAACTGAAAACGCATTAGGGCAGAAATGTGAACATATGCAAAGCATGAAAAACCTAAAGGAACCTTCTTGATTTGAACAGAAATCATAATTAGCAGTAAAGATTCCAATTTCCTGTCACCATGCCTAAAAATACTAAACTTTTCTATACAATATTATTTTTTGTATATAATTACTATAAAAATAACTTTCTACTCAGCAAAAGTGTTTCAGTCCTTGATCCTTCCATTACTGAACAGTGGATCTAAACATACATTTACAGCATACCTGTAATCCACAGTGATGGAAGCACCTGTCAGGATGAAAAAATATGTTTTCTCTATGAAAAATGAAACATCCTGGGGGCAGCCAGAATAGCTGCTAACTGTTGGATTACTGCTGAACCACACACCTCTAGAGAGGATTTCTTCAGGTGTCCCATCCACCTCAAACACCCTAGGGCACCCTGCCTGCTCTGCCATGCCCATCTTCACCACAGCAGAGGCAGTTACAGGGATAGAATAAACTGAATCCTTTGCCTCTCTCAAATTCCCATCAGCTCCTGCTGTAAGTTACTCCTCTCTGTGATAAAAATGTCACACTACTTTTCAATCTGACTTTATGCCACTTTACACAACAGTATCATGCCACATAGAACAGCACATCAGTAGCAATGAGACTGAAGGCATGGAAGCAAATTCTGCTTTATTGCAGAAATTGCTATGGAAGTTGGTAACAAACTCTAATGCCACACAGACCAATGTGCCAGTGGAGTCTATTAACTTTCTTAATGTGCTTTCCAAATTACCACTTTCAGAAGGTCACAAGAGTATCAGAATAACTGACACTTCTAAAAAAAGCAAAAATACTAACAATATGTTTTATTTACCACCAAGATGTCAGAGCAGATGAAAATTTTCATTTTAGGTATGGTCATAAAAGAAGCTTTTCAGAAGGAAGACACAATTTACCACATACCGAAAGGATAAGAAAATCTGATTTTACCCTACCACAGATACGTTAAATGATTATCAATCAACATAACAGTATTGATCTGCCTAACTTAAGAAACTCTTATCACATAAATTTAAGCAATATTACCTGTAGGTGTGAATTTCTTCAGGCTTTAAGTACACAAAGCAGTAAGTAGTCCTAAAGCCCACAGTTGCTTTTCTGATAATATCAATTTTCCATTAGAATCATAACAAACAAACCCACACAGAAATCCAGACATCAGGGCTGCAAGTTTCTTCAAAAGATGCCTACTTCATTTCCATCACTGCCAAGGCAGGTAAATTAAACCTTATCCCTAAAGGATGTTTGTTTATATATTTATTAACCTCCAGTAATGAAGACTTTAAACCTTGCTCAGGCAAATAATCCAAATAGTGTATTGCTATAAAGTTTTCCCTCTTTTCTAACTTGTATTTTGTTTGCTGACATGTAAGCCTGCTATTCAGCATCTAGAATTATGCATTTAGAGTCTGTATCCTCTTTGCTGGTATTAAAAATTATATTTGATGACTCTTAATACATTGCCCACTGACTGCTATTCTCTAAAATAAAACCCCCACATTCTTCTGGTCTTTTTCACAGGTCACATGTTAGACCCTCTTCATCCCTGATGCCCTTTAGGCTCACTCCCATCTGATGCCCTACAAAGCCAAATTGACCAGAAGGACTAATCTGTATCTTTTACACTTAAATTCATATATGCATATATTCCAGTGTGAGGTTTGACTTTACTGCATTACAAAGACAGGATTGAAGTTCAGTTTGTGGTTAATTTTAAAACTCAAGTTTTATTTCTGTAAAATTTCCACTTAATTGGTAGCTGTGAAGATGTCAATTCCTGCTGAAGTGCAAGAGTTTGACCTTAGACCTATTAATTAATCTCCTCTGGTTTTCCCGTAATTTTTTCAGTTTGCCAAAATAATTTTGAATTCCAGTTCTGTCTTCCAACAATGCTTAGAAAAATTTCAGATTCCAACATATATACAAATTTAATATACATACTGTCTAGTCCATCAACCAAATCACTAATAAAAATTGATTGACCTCAAACACGGAGTTCTCTAGAGACCCTCGTTCATCTCACTGTTCTGTTTTTCCAGTCAATCTGACTTCAAGGAAGTCTTTAAACCAGCTCTCCACTTTCTCTGTAGCAGCTTCATTCAATTATTCACCCCTAGATGATGGTTTGCTTTTCATGAGGCCATCAAAATCCTTGGACAAAAATGAGGAACTGGATACTCTAAAATTACTTCATGGAAAGCGACTGATTAAAGCAATACAATGTGTATGCCTTTTACTGAACTCCTACTGGTAATCCCATCATCCTACATGCCAGATTTTCATCAACTTCAGTACTCAGCACTGGCATATTAACAATTCACATCATAATTCTGGCATTGTACTTACAAGTGAGATGTGGTATACAACAGCAAAGGACATAATTTACTGTAGTCCTTTGCATGCTACCCACAGAAAGAAAAATTTAAAACTACAGAAGCTGTGGAGAAATTATGTTTTCTAGACACTAACTTGAGTTGGCCTTGTGACTAGAACTGTGTTTGGTGGAGAAATCTGATAGTGGATTATAGAGTTGTCATTTCTAGCAAGTATAATCTGTGACAGAGCAAACTCAGGAGATTTCAGATTTGGGACTGCAGAGAAATCCAGTTCCATATGCATGACAGCCTCATGCCCCTGGCCAAAAGAATTGTAGCGTTGGACATGCAGAAGCCAATTTTGAATATGATCTGGATGCAATAGAGTATCTACTTGTGATAAACTTTCACTGCTCATTACTCACATTCCAAATATATCACTTTTCTTGTGCTGACTATAATCAAAAGAATTATTCACAATAATTTGTCTATATCAATGTCTGTAGGATGGGTAAAAGAAGAAATAGCAAGATATTTTTTAAAAATAAAAGAGAGCAGACAGAGTTTATCCTAAAACTCAGACAGACCTGAAGAGCTGAATCCATATAGTCTGGGAAACAATGAGTTGCAGAGGATTTTGGCACAGCAAATATAACAATGACAGCCAGTATAGTATGACAACTGTTTATCAAAAGGAAACAGCCTCCAATATTGACATGTTTGGGTTTCATTAGATGCAAAATAACCAAGTTTTTCCATACTTAAAGCACAGGTGGTTTATTCAGCATTGAAAAGGCATCTCCTCTCACTTTATCTTTACTGGGAAAGAATTTCCCAGGTTTTCCCAGTGCCAGCAGCATATGCTGAAATGAGAAAGTTTAATCAATTCTAAATACTTCTTCAGCTAACATCTTCTGTACATCTGGGTGAGGGGTGGGGTATTTGTCTCACAACTAAAGGAAAATAAAGGACATTTTCATATGACATGATAGAAATTAAGAAGTGATTTCTAAGAAGATGCAAATCCAGGTGCAAATCCAGATAAAGGCAATATTTTTTTCTTTCTGTCTAATTCTTTAAGGGTGTATCTGTGACAAAGCAAACCTAAAACATGTCTGAACAGTATTGCATTATACTTGATAATATTCCACCATATCCAAAAATCCAAACTAATAGAAAACATTAATATGAAGGAAATATAATACATGAGAAAAGGAAATATTTTTGCAGTGCATCTTGTGCTGATATTCTCACATGACACAACAATGCTCAGATCAACACTTTTTGACAAATAAAATATCATATAGATATATATCTAGACACATAAATATGCATGTGGTGGTCTATATTTTTATGATTACTCGGGAATTTGGATAAGCGTATCCCTACGCACTTATATTACTGAGATTGTATAATTTCCTTTACTAGCATTTCATAATATTTCTCACCTTACAATGATCCCCTTCACAGGTGGGCAGAAAACCATTTTCTTGTCATATAAAATTTTTGAGACTCCATATTGGTATGGTTTGACTTAGGATGAAAATAAGGGTAAAAGAACAACCAAATAAAAGCCTTATGTCAAGATATCCACTAGACCTGTGGGAAACCGTGGTTCCATTTCTTGATCCTGCACTGCTTATAGGACCACATAGCTTTTTCTGAGATAGATGTGTGTTTGTCTGTGTGGTTCCCTCTCCCTTCAGCACAGAATTTCCAGCCATAAACTAGAAATGGTGGTAAAAGGATTCTTTAGGAACCAGTACGGTTCTGTAAAAAGCTTTACTTCCATAAATGTAAATGTACATAATTTAAAAAAAAAAAAGACCACCAGCCACTTTCAGACTGACCCTCATTTTATGCTCTTAATGAAAGCACAGAACCAAGAAGAAAGTACACACACTTTATCCCACAGTGACTGTTGGCAGAGTAGAAGTCAAACGGGAATGAGTGCGTAACTCAATATTCTGTTTTAATCCTATTCAGAGCAACTGACTTCTAATAAATAAATAAATATATTTTTAGTTCAATTACTAAAATATTTGAGTTTTAATATCATCCTTAATTCATGTATTTATTGTTAACTTCCAAACCTGTAAAATGTTTATTTATGAGCTTTTTTATTTTAATCACCCTAGCCATCTGTAGCACATCTGTTACTTGCTAGTATACAGTAATTAACCTAAATGTGGACTGGGTACTATCCTGAATCAACAGATATTAAAGCACCTGCTTTGATAAGAGTCGCACACCTCTTTATCAGGTATAATAGTTGCTCAGGTTAAAGCTAGGTTTACTATCCATGCCCTAAATGTGTGTGATATATCTCTATTTAGTAATTTAAAGCAAACCCTTGTTTTTTATTGTTCTCCATTTTAGTTGCAAAATGGTCTCTCTTAGGAAGACATCTCATATTAAAAGACAGATACTCTGATATTAGTATTTATTTGGTTTTAACACAAAAACCTGAATGTTTCATATTCACTCAATTAGAAACTCTGTCTCACTGAAGTCTTTCTACTGAGTACAGAGAAAGGGATACATCTTTGTGGTCTCTGCTGGAGAGAGCACATTTAATGAATTCATTACAAAAGTTCTCAGAATCTTAATATATTAGGTTTTTTAACACTCATCATGATCATGCTGAATCCACATAACTACCACTCCGAAATTTGTAGGCAGCCTTGGTCACACGACTGCAGCCATTAGACTTCCCAGCCAACTGGATCTGTCTTTAATTGCATCCTCAGTACATGTCACTTTTGACAATCCTGTTACATTCTAAACAAGACATAACAGAATCCACCATGAATCCCTGGATAATTACATTTTGTTACCTTAGAGGTCTGTGGCTCCTATAATTAATTGCATTCCTTTTAAAGCCAGCCCAGAAGAGAATGGCTTTCTGCCAAGAAAGTTTTTAAAATGTTCAAAGACTCATTCCAAGGAACAGCAGGTGCTCTTTGTTTTTATTTCTCAGCGTGCTCATGCCAGAGAAGCAGGGCATTCAATTGCCATGTGTCCACAACCTAATGCTCTCTCCATCTCCATAAAACAGAGAGATTATTGTACCATTCAGAGCAATACTCCAATAAACACAGTAAGGATGGCACTATTAGGAAGGCTGTTTTGGGAAGTTGTTCTCTTGGGGAAACACGGTTCATAGGTGCCGGTGAAAAAAAGTCTGCTACAGTATTTGTGCATCAAACCTTTCATCACATGTGTTACATCCTCAGTGAGGGTGCTCAGCCTGAGAGTTCTCAGAACACAAAGCATTTCAATCCACCTTCCCTGGGCAGCAGGGAGCTCATTAGTACCACCAGCTCACCATCTGTCTCTGAAGGAGGAAGAGACGGAATTAATATATGATGGAGCAGGAAGGAAAAAAAAGGCAAACAAAAAAATGGTTGGGAAGCAGCAGGATGTCATCCAGAAAGGCATACTATGTTTCCTTTGAAATAATTTCTCCTTGTCTGAACAAAACATGGAGAACAGTTTGGGCATGGCTATGAAATGTTCACAAAAGCATTTGTAAAGACAGAATTTTGGTAATTTTAAATACAGTGTTGTTCAAAAATCCTCAGGAGATCTTCATTAAATACAGCTGTCCGCAGACAAATCCTGCAAAACCTGCATTGTTCTGTACTGTCTGAAGCTCAGGAGCAGATAGCAGCTTAAATGATGCTTTTCTGCTTTGAGGCATAACGAGAGAAAAGGTAATGAAAGCGAGCAGCTCCTGCTACAGACTGAGGCACGGCCCAAAGCACAGCCCACGTGTGGGGTCAGTGATAGAGGGGAACAATCAGCTGTAGCTGGAAAGGTCCACACCTAGCCTGCACACCCAAAATAAACACTACAATCACCCAGCTGCGGAACAACCTCCTTCCCAAGTCAAGTCATTTCAAGTCACTGGGAAAGCAAGAAGAGGCCATGGGAGAAATCGAGAGTGGAATAAAGCCATACACGGTCACAGCTAAACCAGAATTGAAATCCCAAATTATAAAGTCCAGGCTCAGCCTGAAAGTCAATTACCAAGTGAATCCTGTACCATCTGGGTCCTTCAGGAATTTTGACAGAAATATTCAGGAAGAGAATACATCTTACTGAAAAGTTGGGAGTGGCTGCACAAAGCATTTAGGGCTTTCTTAAAACAGTGACATAAGCATCAGCCTTTCAACTGATCCCACAGACCTTCGGATCAAAGCACCAGCTTCACAGATATACAAAGATGAACAGCTCAGATATTAAATGTCCGCAATCTGAGCCTCTTTCAGTTCTGTTTTCTTTGGTTGTTAACTTCTTTTTCAAGGAAAAGACACTACAAGCCACTTAAAAATTGTGGAAAAAAATTCCAGCCAAATAACACAGAACATTTAAGTCAGACAGTGGCATTTACATTCACATACCTAAGCAAATGCTATGCTTTTCAGAATGACTGAGAAACTGCCAACAGGTATTGTCAGGCAGCACCATTTTTTGGAAAACCAACTTGTTGACCTACAAAGTACTACAATTAGCTTTCAGGTTTTTAAATTTATATATTTCAAAATTGTGTTCTGCTAAAAGGGGAAAAATATCTAGCTATGAATGCCAAAAAATGTTAATGGTGTGACCTCAGTTTTCTGCTGATCATGAACTATGTGGAACTTGTCCAATAAACATAATAGAGTGGGAAAATGAGTAACTGAGTTCTTGAAAAAACAAAGTGAGTATGTCATCAGCACACAGAGTAAATGCACTTCTGTGCTGCTTTCTGGGTCACAGACACTCTCACAGCCCACAATATCCTTCTCCTGACTATCTCATACACCTTTGTGGGTCTGACCTACCTTGACAGCATGTCTTTGTCATATTTGCAAATTCAAAAGACGAAAGTACTGACAAAAGCAACCTACTACAGCAGCACATTGGTGAAACCAAAGCTTACATCTGAAGAAAAACACGTTAGTGACTCAAACTCAGCTTTGTTTTACAATGTGTGTAGCTGGATTAGATCCCTGATTTTCATTGGAACTGGCCCAGAAATGCAACCACTGAACCCTTTTTATCATTGATGTAACAAAGAGGTGAGTCCAGTTCACAGCACAAGAGCTCTTACACTTCCTTGAGAAAGGGTCATCCAGGTTAGTTATGAAAAAACATATTTTCATTTCCGAAGTTCTAGTGCCAGTGATGAGCAGATGATTTGATTGCATTACATTATTTTCTGCTTCTCATAGAAGAATGTACAGCAATGGGATAGAGGCATGTAAACCACTGGATCAAATCCCTGCCATAGAAGAAAATGCAGAAATACTAATCCCAAGTGAGACAAGACACAACTGCTCATACTGGTTTTGTACCAAGGAATGGAGTGGCTACAGCCCTGTTCACAGGATGAAATAGAAAACTGGAAATCATGAAAATCATAAGTGTTGATAAATAGGGAGACACAATCCAGGTCAGCACATGAAATATGACTTTGCTTGTTATAAACAGCTATTTGCTTCTTTTGAAGATATTAACATGAGGTTTATTCCTATCACTACTGTACACTCAGCTTCCAAGGTTTCAGTGTTGATGGCCATTCCAAATAAAAAAAAAAGACTGAATACTGGCCTCCATGACATATTTAACAAGCATCTCAAAATCTGAACTCAATAATATTAGTGCTACCCAACTAAATTGCCACACTGCCTGCCTCTAATAAAAAATGGTTTAGATTTTCTAAATATAGTAGTTGACCATGACAGCTGATAATCACCTAAATCTCTTGTATCTGTTGGCACACAAAGAGCAGCTCTGTAATAATTTATGACAACTATGCCCCCAGGATTAGTATTTGGGTTCTGTTCAAGAAGTAGTCTGCTAGGTAACAAAGGCCACATGGAAAATGGTGTCTAAAAATTAACCTTTCCTTTTGGCTAATTTTGTTGGATGGTAATTTTGAAGAAGATGGTTGCATTTCTTGAGTAGGGAATTTGTCTAGATTGATGACCTCCAGAGATCCCTTTAAGGACCTGGTAAGCATCCATTCTTTCTTCTCAAAAAGAAGAGGAGCATGTGCCAACCCACAATGCACAGTAATCACTGTTGTTGCAGAATTTTATCTGCTGAGTAGCAGATAAAAACCAGGTGCCCCAAAGCTGGAAATCCAATCAGACTCACAAGAAAGAGAACAAGTGCCAGTCCTGAAGACAGATTTTCACAAGGAGATTCCTACAAAAGTTCATGACATGCTTCGTTTTGATGAACCTCTGGCAAGCCCAAAAAAAAAAATATATATATACACTTGTAAACCATTAACATATTGCTAACATATCGGGAATAATTTTTCAAAAGAAATTACTCTCAACTGGCATTGTGTCAAAGTAGAATCCCTTTTTTTTTCTTTGCTTAGCTCTTGCCTTGAAGAATTTTTCAAAGGTTTTTATTTATTTATAATCTAGGTAGGCCTCCTAAAGGGTTGGAATCTTGTTTGTTCTAACAAATTGCAATCATAATTAATAAATGCACTAAACCTGCTGTCAGCCTAACTGATGAGGAAAATTTGATTGGATCCTAGCAGGGAAGGATTTTTCCCTGCTGTGCCTTTTTTAAAAGAAAAAAAAGACTAGTTCTGTTACAGGACAGAGGTATTGAAATGAGAGAAATTATACTGAAACACTTTAATACTCCAAAGAAGGTTTAAAAAGATAAAATTTTAATTTTAAATTAAAATTTAAAGCAAATTTTAAGTCATGATTGGAATTGAATTAAGCCCTTGGAGATCATTAAAATGGCAATTTGAAAATAGGAGATGATTGTTCTATTTTATCTATTGCTCCTCCAAGAAACAAACCTCTGCTTGATCTGTTCTGCTGACAGCCCACCATATTCTTGTTAGTACGTCCTTCTCATGGACACAACAGCTTTTCCCAGAACTATCTAGTATTTTTGAGTTCCATGGAGAAGATAGAAAATTATCTCCATTTGTTTACTCAGTGCCCTGAACTTTGTTCATGGGGCAAATATACAGTAACCCCAAGCACTTCAGTGGGGGTAAGAAGAAATATCATAAAACTATCATACAACTACACTCATTTCTAGGATGAAGAATAGGGAAAACACAAGGGAAAAGGAAATACAGCCTGAAAACTCAACTCCTTAAAAGGTATCAAAAATCCCACGCACTAAAAGCCCAGCACCAACACTCTTGGCTGTTCAGCTTGTTAGGATTTTCACCAAACACAGAGCAATAACTAGTCATTAACAGATAATCATGTTGAACTCCTAGGATTCTAAATTATGAGGACAGAACACATATGTTATATATTTAATTGGAAATAACCAATTACATTAATTAGGAGGACTTTAGGCTGCTGTTCCTGTGATAATTGTATTTGTCAGGACAGAGAGAAATACACTCCATACCATCAGTATAATATTCTTAGGAAGAATAAGTATTGATTAAACCTAACTGTGGTTATCTAATTATGGCTAGAGGAATTATGGTACCATTTTCAGTGCAGACGATAAGTAAATGAAGAATAGGTCTGTGATAAAAAAATAAAAACAATAAAGCAATTAGGTTCCACGTGGTGCTTTAGAAGCTTGCCTGGAGAATTCCCTCAAGTGAAGTTGGGGATACTATTAAAACCAGTGAATCATAACAACTGCCACAAGAGAATTATTCAGCACACTTTCCTGCTCTGGTAACCTGGCACCCCTTGGACAACAAGGTACACGAAACCTCAGGGAAAAACTCTTTATTTCTCTAATGTGATTTTATGTAAAAGACTGAGATGACAATTTATTATTTTCTGTTCCAGCTTATTTTCACCGTTCTTAGCCACTAAGCCTGTCCGATTTCATTTGCCATTAATGATGCTTAGCTCAGGGCCGTAGAAATTAAACTTTTGAAGGACTCATTTCACTTGGAATTTCCATGATTAAAGGTATGCCTATGCCAGGAAAATCAGAGCAAGTTTCTGACTTCCCAGTCACACTCCAAAACACAAACTATTTGTGTATGCTCAAGCTCCATAGCAATACCTTGCTCGAACTAAACTATTGGGTCTGATGGCAGCGTTTAGCTATCAATATAAATATTGTTCAAGTTCACAAGAAAATTATACAGTTCCCAGCTCCAAAGTATCTTTCTAACAGAAAGGTGGCCAAGCAATGTGGTTTCTTCATTCATCCCAGAACACATGTACTAAGCAGTGTTAAGCAGAAAGGTTCCACTGTATTTCTGCCAGTGTTATTCAGCATAGTCTATCCCTGCTAAGAATAGCTCTCTGCTCCAGTAACCCAGAAAGTGGAGCAACATACTCTGCTTTGGCCCTACGGCTAGTTCTCCCATACGGCATTTACTCAGGCCTGTGTTCAATCCCTTTGCTTGGGTACTACATTCCCAAATTAAATGGCGTAGTGAAAACACGACGTATGTGACAGGAGATAGCAAAAAACAGGAAAAAATTAGTATTCCCCCAAATAAGAACAAGAAGCATAGATAGCAACTATATGTAAGAAAGGAATAAAATTTTAAGAAAAAATTACTCTACTCCATGTAAGTTTTAAAGGTTGTTGCAAGCTGGTGAGAATCCACTTTGAAATTCCTTATTTTATTAACTTTCTCAGTATCTTTAAGCATTTTTTCAATATAATTTTATGGCTAATAAATTACCATTATTTTGAATTGTCTGAAAATCATGAATCAATTTAGTCACAAAGGAGATCTCTTTGATTAAATGTTCTTGTTCCTTACTGTCTCAGTCTTGCAATTTTCCCCATTTGCTTCCTTTATTTCTTTGCCTCTCCTCACATCACCCTGTTCTAATGCCTTTAATATAAAAGATGGCCTTCATTCTCATGTACTATTTAAATTCATCATGTCTGACCTCTTCAAATGCAATGAATGCATAATTAATTTTCATTATAAATTTAGAACACTTCCTCTCTTCTTGCCAGTTAAAGCTTCCTGTAGCTTTCAACAGCTATCTTGTTTTATTTTATATTCCATATGAAATTCTTTCGTGCTATCTTCCTTTCAAATTTCACTTCACAAACAATTTGACTCTGGTGCACACAGCAGGAACCTGGTCAGAGCCTGATGCAAGAATCACAAGTAAAGAATGGGTGTTTGGTCCATCACTAAAACACAGATTGTACTCATATGTCTGGAAAAACAGCTGTGTGCATCATCCGCCCCAGAAAGAGAAGTTTTAGGATTAATATGAAGAGTCCTTACTATTAATAGCAAGTATTTAAGAAATAGATACAGCACAGAGCTAAAAGTATACACTTATTTCTCTCCTTAAATTTTGTGATTACTTCAGCATTTTTCTATTTTTCACAGTCATTAGGAATGCTCTTTTTTTCATATTCGCACAGATTTCCAAAATCCTGGTACAGAGACTTTGTTTGGATATCGCTTCTCTTCTTAAAAGAGGTTAACAATTCTATTTCACTAAAATACTGCCAATTGCAGCTCCAGCTGACAACGGGTGAGTAACACAAATTCATGGAGACAGGGTGATCAGCCAGAGACTACAGGAAAGGAAAGCAGCTTGCTCAGGTTGGATTTCAGCACCTTCCATGTCAAGAGGACTACCACTTAAGGGAACTTCCTTGCAACTTTACAGCACTAAAAATTAAGAACTTTGCTGAGCAACATCAGGCTTATCTAATTGACCAGAACAGTTTTGAAATGTACATCAAGCTGAACAAATAGACTTGTCAAACTTCAGCACTCAAAATGTTTTCCCATGAAGGACACAGAGGTGGAAGACTTGGTTAGTACACATTTATTTCTACTCAATATTCCCAGTTTGTAGGAAAAGTGTAACAGTACACTTCCCATAGTTTTATGATTTGACTAAACCAGTTTTGGGGCAGTTTATGACAACTCCATTAACTTTAGTTCCTGGATTTCTTCCTTTTTTCTGTAGTCTTCAAAAAAAGGAAGAAGCAAAAAACTTAAGAACAGGTGACTAGTCATCACTAAAACATTAGATCTCCAAAAATCCTGGTCAATTTAGTTGCCTTCTACTCCGTAAAACACACTATTTAAAGACCGAAGCTTAGTTGGTGCATCAGATCTACCATAACTGCCTAGGAAACCTTTCTATATTCAACTTAAACTACTTTTTAATCACTTCGCAGTTTAGTTGTTCTGCTTTTTCAGAGCAGTCCTCCATCTCTACTAGCTCACTGAAGTGAAAAGAGCTGCTTTTCAGAACAGTAAAGTGTGAATTGTCCAGGGTTGTTTTTTTAAACCACGTTTTGTGGAAAATAAGTAATTTTGCTTTCATTGCCATCCTACTGTCCAAAGAGATCAAATTATAACCTATAGGCAAATTCTTGCCAAACAAGGTCCCAGTGACATGACATCAAGGCAGAAAGGTGACACATTAAGAATGCAATAGTGGCAATTGTTGTTTTGATGGATTGTCTTAGGAGGCATGAAGTGTTGAATTTTCCTCTTTAACCATTAAAAAAAAAAAAAAAGGAAACTGTGAACTTTATCTTCTGAGTATAATTCAGATAAGTTACTGGAAAGCTATCTGCTGTACTGTCCTGGTTTTGGCTGGGGTGGTGTTAATTTTCTCCTCAGTAGCTGGCACAGCACTGTGTTTTGGGTTCAGTATGAGAATAATGTTGATAACACACTGATGTTTTGGCTGTTGCTCAGTAGTGCTCACCCTAAGCCAAGGACTTTCCAGTGGCTCATGCTCTGCCAGTGAGGAGCTGCACCAGAAGCCAGCAGGGAGCACAGCTGGACACCCACCCTGTAGGAGCCATCCTTCCGTGGGAGGGGAAGGTGGAAGGTGTGAGACATCAGCAGTGTGGTACTTGGCTGCTGCCTGGGTTCAACCATGACACATGAGCACTGTGTATCACTGCTCCTATCTACTTTACTCGGATTTAAACGAGCTGTGATAGGGAACTAAACAATATTAAAAAGAAGAAAATGGCACAAATTCCAGAGATTTAACTAATGCAGTAGAGATTATGAAAAAAAGGAAAAGATGGTTATTTCATACATAGTATCCCACACAATGAATGGATATAATGCCCATCAAAATGCACCTTAAACAAAAATGGGAGCAGGGGAATGAATACAGATGTCTGCCAAAGGTCTTGGAAAAGAGCTGACACACTACGTAGACTACAAACCTGGATGCTATGACTACATGTCAGGAGTACACTTATAAAATTTTCCTGGTCCTATGGAGAAATGGTGAAAAGGGCGTTTACTCTATGGCTAGATATTGATACAACCATCCTGGATATTATCCTGGAGAGCAGGAGGATAAAGGGAAATCTTTGACTGGAAAGAAGATTTATTGGATAATTTAATAGGATTTTCTCATCACTAAATTCTATTTTTCTTCTGTCCCTAATCACCTTTCTTCTACCTCATTAAGTCCAATTTCACTTCATCTTATCTTTTTTTACTCTCTAATTTCACAGACCATCATGTAATTCCTCTCTTACAAAACAGCATACTTTTTTTGCATCAGTCTTTCTACATCTACTTTTCCCCACCTTATCATTTAGCTGCCTCATTTCTTCCTGCTCATTATCTCTCTTGCCATAAACTTGTCTCTGCTATAGTGGTACCCATCCTGTCTTTCTGCAGCCTTATGTATCTCTACTTTGCTTGATTTCTTTCTTTTGGCCAATTTGTTGACCAAGCCATTTTAAATTTCTTCATTTTTCTTGCTTCTAGAAACATATATATATATATATATATATATATATAAAGGATAACATCAGCTATACAATCATTGAATTGTATCATAGGGAATTGCATCCATGCTCTTGCACACACTGTTAACGACACTGAAGGTTCACTTTATAGGAATAAAATTAATTTAGTACTTCTACATAGTTTGGACTGATCTGCATTTTAATCATGTCCCCAAATTATGCTTTATAATTCAGCAATGGACATTTCAGTAATTCTGCACATTTTCTGATTTTACACATGACGAGTTAGACTAGTTGAACATTATGTCATCTTGGGAAGATTCAACAACACACTTGGAGCAGCATACAATCTTGTCTGCATTGGAAAGACTGAATCCTATCAAATCACATTTCAACACCATCCTTTGTAATTTTTCCCCCATATATTTTCAATGAAAGGAAAATGTAAATACACACACAAAACAGTTCCTTAGCCACATTCCACATCTCTCAAGGTTGTAACTGACAATATGAAATAAGAAAAAAATTAATGCCAGCATCAATAACTGCTTTTATAACCTCTGAGAGTCCCTAGTCTACCACAACAGTAGATCCCTTCAATGAGTCAATTATCATCTAAGGCAAAGAAGGGGGCTGGCACACTCCCCAAAACGGCAAGGCCCCGAATAATCAGACACTGAGGGAGGTTTGACTTGTTCCTGTAATAAATGCACCTGTCTGTAGGAAGCCAGCTCAGGTGTTTGCATTACATTACCATAGGCACAGTGTCATGACAGTGAGCAAACGAAAATCCTCCTAGAAATGGGAGCAGGGGAATGAATGCAGAAACACTCATGAAGGACCTGGATAAGTAGCAGCTTCATGACATTTGGCTCATGGATCACAAAGGGAGGGCTTACAAAATGCAGGGAGAAGCCCTGTCAAAGGCTCCAGGTCAGGGATGTGGGGCAGACACAAGGGATTCTTCCTGTCAGTATGATCAGGATTGAGGTGGAGTTTCCAACCCATCTTTGACCAAGTTGGTGACAGACTGCACAGCATCAGTTTGAAGTCAGGTGTCATGACCATTAATCAGGTCCTGTAGTGATCCTCCTCTCCAAAACCAAAAAAGGATAGATGCAACAGATATATCTGTGCAATGTGCTCCTGAAGTCCTAAACTTTGATTGCCCTGAGCTATCCCGGAAGAAATCCAGCTCCCAGGAGATAACATCTATTACCAAACAGCCTGCTAGCTCTTCAGGAAACTGTATATTCAAGCAATCATCCCCAGTGGCATGGTGTCTTGGTTTAAAAGACAGATGTCTGCCAAAGGAAGGCAGGAGCCCCCGCTTGGAATGGAAAATGCAACCCCCTTCCTGCCAAATTATTATGAATTTTGAAATTGAGGGGCTTTCAAGCACAGATATGAGAAATAGGAATAACAGTTCTTTTATTTATATATACATATATAAAAGCAATAATACAGAAACACTGGTTTAACATGACAGAGTCAGGGTATGACCTGGTACCCTGCCGGGCAGGGCGATGGTACAGTACAGTCAGGTGAGAGCTGCAGGTCTCTTTGAAAGTGCTTCTGTTGAAGTGATGATCTTGTAGGAAAAAAAGGTATGGTCCTTCTCGGAAGGTCCAGTGGTGGTTGTGTAGCTCTTGTCCTCTGGCAATCCAGTAGAAAAGGCTCTCTCCTGCTGTTCCAAAACCCCAGGCTGTATCCAGGTGGGAATGCTTGGCTCCCTCCCCCTGGGCGGAGCATCTCACAATGGGAGGGTGAGTCATAGGGCGAGGCCTTGATGGGCCATTAACAGGAGATAATCCAGGAGCGAGTTATCTGTGAGTCATGGGGCAAGGCCTTGTCGGGCCCATTAACAGAAGATAGTCCGGAGGGAGGAGGCAGGGAACATTGCTACACCTGGTTTCAACAGCTCATGAAGACGGTAATATAATACACTGTAACCCAGGACACATGGGCAGCCTAGGAAAGAGATAATGTACCAACCACGTCCCTAACTATTTCTAATGAATGAAGGAAAAGATATTCAGGGGACGGGACAACATTACCAGCAATTATTAAGGGTGACAAAGGAATAATAAATATCAAGTGTCTTGTGATTTAAAACAAAAAAGAACATAGGAATATCTAATAATCAGATGAACAACAGAATATTTTTAGAAGTACAAACAGTGTTGTCTGGAGCTGGACCTGGACCTATTCTCAGTTTGCCTTTGGCGAAAGGCTAAAATGTAAAGTATTAAAAGCCACATATTGTCAGTGTGTTCATACATTCACATAGAACAGTTCAAAGTGTAGGCCTCTACATTTACAAACAGAAATTGGCATGAAATCGTTGAATGTACCAATCTCAGAATAAACCCTGCACATCTTTTGCAAGGAGACCCCAAGAAACCCTAATTCTTCTTTGATCCTGATGAAATTACTGGGTAGACAGGGGACTTGACTGGAGATAGTTGCAGAAGGGTGCAAGTCCAAATCACCTGCAGAAATGTAGAATTGTTTAAAGAGCACAGTAATAGGTGAAGGTAAAATAAATGTTAGTCAGATCCATAAGTTCAAAAATGCAGTATATGAATAAATGGGGTTCTGGGACAGGCAAGTCATTCTTACTGGACTTTTTCTCTTGCTAGAAGTGCTCTATCTGCTTATCTTATTATTTACTGTCTGTCAAAGATTTGGTACTACCATCCTTGTTAACAGACCACCTCTTTAAAATCAACACTCAAATTCCCTGGTTCTTGGGGACTATATGTAAAATGAAGGTGTAGAAAATAACACAAATCAAATCAACTCCAGTTTGTTCTGTATGGTATTTTCCAGTCAAGGGTCTTAATGTTATGTTTTATCATGTTTAACAATGTATGACTCCATTGGAATCAACTTAACTAATGAGACGTCAAGAATATACTTTGTTGCATTTATCTAAGTTAGTAAGAAATTCAAAATTCCTTTAATGACAAACTAATATATTTTCATTTGCTGTCAAAGAGCCTTTGATGTTCTTCTATAAGTGAATGCATCTGTTGCATTAAAATTCTTGTGTAAAGCTACATTCATCATTTGCTTTAGAAAATAACCTCTCAACCATAAAACTGGTTCATCTGGACATTAAAATGCAGAACATCAAGAACAGAAATAGGAAGAAGAAATCATTTAGATACAAAGATACAGTAGTAAAACCTGATTCACTGCTACATTAAAATGTACTTGTGCTCAACTTTATTTTTTGCTTTTTAATCACTAGCCGCTAGTACAGCAAACTCAAAAATAAAGATTCATTATGCTAGAATAACATACACCAAGGAAAGCAATATGCTTCCACATATCTCTGCTCCTGATTTTATCTATGTAATAAAGAAAACTTTTATATTTCAGGGCATAAGTATATAGAGCATGTGGAAATGAACATGCACATGGCATCCGTTCACTCACAGCTTCTCTGAAAAATGGATTTGTCTGGGGACAGATAGACTCAGTGGTCTCAGAGAAATTCTTATACAGGACCAAGAAGATGAGAATCCACCTCATGGGACACTGAATTGTGGTTGTACAGACAGAAAAAAAAAAAAGCCATCAATGAAATGAATGCAACATCTTTACTTCAACCTTGGAAAATATTTTGGATTTAGGGCCTGATACAACTAGTTCACATTCAAAACATCACATAAAAGCCCTCTAAGTTTACCAGGTCTGAGAACTGAGAGTCAATATTGTGGCAACCACTGAAATGAGTGAAAATACAGAAGCAAATGGGTTCTCATTTGTCACAAGCATAACACGATGGCAGAATTTAAAAAACACCATTTTAATATTTTACCATTCAATTTAGATTTCTTCAAGAAAGCAGAAACTTTAAAGTCTTCTATAGAGAAAATATTAATTAGTGTAAAGTGATAATTTGCTACTGCTTATTTCTAAAAGCATGTGGGCAAAATACCACGTGGGGAGAAGAGGAGGGATAAAATTTTCATTCTGCAAGATGTATGTAAAATCTACTCTCTTTTCAGGTCACCTTTTTTCTCCTTTTAAGGCTTCATTCACAGTTGTTCCTATCCTCCTTTTCTCTCGAAGCCCTTTTTTAGTCAGAACTTTGAATGTCTCTGGTGCATCAATATTTTAATAACAGTATAGAGCTTACATTTTCTGTTTTTATTCACTCTGTGCAATATCTTATTATTCAAAATTAGTCATGAATCCCTTTGGGCCTGCTCACAGTCTTAACTGAGAGTAGGGCTGTAAGTATTTAAGGGTCTGAAACTGTCAAGTTATTTGAAGAAAACAGATGATAAAACATGTAATTTATGCCATTTGAGGCTCCTTATTTTCCATTAAGAATTTACATGATTACTGAAACAAGCCAATCTTCTCTAAACCAAGGGTAATTAAAACCACAAAATTTCTAAGGAATACCAGTCTTAAAGACAAGCTTAGATTAATCAAGTCCTTGAAGAGATGGGAGGCCAGATGGCAGCACTGAGGAAAGTGGTGTTTCCTAAAAGCTGAAGTATTTTGTAATATGAATCTTAATCCTATAGTGTGTCTCATGGACAAGATTAGTCTTCTACAAGTGGAGAGCTGGAAGAATGACAGCAATAACACTCCTGCTATGGAGGAAAGTTCTGGGCTCAGAAGGTCCTAGTTCTGTCACTAGAGCGTAGTTCAGTGTCCCAAATTGCTTAATTTCTCCATTCTCCAGCTTTTCAGCTGTAAATGGGGGTAAAATTTTGTTTTTTCCTAAACAAAACTTCTCTTACCCAATGAGAACACAAAATCAGAGTTGCACACAGACACACACACAGTACTTGCACACACCTGCACACTCTGCAGAGAGGACTCGTCTCCCACAGAGAAGCACTTCATGTCAATGTATACCAAGAAACATTAACTAGCAGGCATTGACTTGGCATGTGAGAATCAACATTGTTTTCACAGCTAACAAAACTACTCTTCTCAGATTATAGTTCTACTCTAATACAAAACCAAAAGAATATTAAATTAATTAATTGCATATGGCCACTACTCTCTCCCTCTGTAATTGCATTCTCTTACTTTACCTGTACAGAAAATGGTGTGCTTCATTATAAATGGACAATATTTTGTGTTACCACACTAGTCAAATATAATAAAAATATTACATAATGAAATATTACACAAAAAGAAAATGAAATGTTAAAAAGGCCAAAATGCTTTTTTGCATACTCTTGATGCAGATGTGATTTTTTGAGAACTGTTCTACTTAGTGGATTTCAAAGAGTGGCATTTCTGCTTATTCATGTGTCAGTTTATGCTCTTTTCCTTTTTTTCAAAACCAATTCGTTTATGTAACAAAGTTTTTCATCCTGCAGAGATTAAGATTTCAGCATAAAGTCTTATAGAATGGAGAACTGCACAAATATTCAGATGACAAGTATTTTTTAAAGTTATAACATTAAAAATCATGCTAACATTTTCAACTGACCAGAAGTTGTAACTCTTCAGCAACAACTGGAATATATTTTCAGCTTCCTAGGAAACTCCTATCTTTATCAACATTTAACTTTTTTTAATGCCACAAGTTGTATTACCCCATTAATCAAATTGATAGTGGAGACTTGAATTTCCCATTAAAGTCAAAAGTAGTAACCACACAACTGTGAAGAAATTTTAGATTACATGTCAGTCAATCTCTGAAGCAAACACAAGACATCAGTCCCTGCATTTCATTTATAAATCATTCAAAATGTCTGTTCTAAAATCTTCTAAATCAAGATTTAGGAGTCCTGCCAACAGTACATTTTATCTAAAATACTGCTGCTGAGAAAATACCTTGTTTGTTTCGATTGGGCTGAGAATAAAAGTAGCTGTAAGGTAGGTTTTAAATGGTTAAAAAACATTTTTACATGTTTCAGACAGGCTGAAATTAAGAAAACAGAGAAGTTTTCTTAAGAAAACTTCTTTTCTTAAGAAGAAGAAACACCCCATCTATTAGTCAATAATAACATAACTCGTTTAGTGACAGGAACATGCTCAGAGCTGCATGCAAAAGAAAGAAGACAGGAATCCTGCCCCAAGGCAGCTATAATCACACACAAGACAGACATGTAAGACATTGCAGAGCTGAAGACAACTTTATCTTAAACCGTAAATCATTTTAAGAAGACCTAAAATCATTTGCCTGACCTATCAGTATCAATCACACATAGGAGATGAATTCTCAGAAAAGGGTATGTAGGAAGAGAGCTTATTTCCTCATTGAATGTAAATAAGAGATTTACCCCAAGTTTAAATAAGAGATCAAAGTTCAGAGTGGGAAAAAAACAAACAAAACAAAAAAAAATGATTGAACATGAAGAGGATGCTAAGGAAATAGAAGGTGAGAAAATCAGAAATATAAACAGCATCAGAGAGAAGCACATACACGGATGACATTAGTTTTGCCAGCAAAGAGATCCAGGGAAAAAGAAAGTGAGCAGTGGGAAGGGCAGGAGGAGGGATAAAAATCCGAGAGGCCAAGGGCACATCCATAGAAATGAAAATAAGGAAAAGAAGTTCTAGTCTGGGGGACAGAAAGACAATTTTATACAAGAAATGACAGTTAAAAAAAAAAAAAAATCCCAGAGGCTGAAGGAAGATATTTATAAAGAAACTCTTTTTGTATACAGCTCCTTTCCCTCAGTATTTATTACCTCAACATGAGACACATCTGTAAATATTGATCCATAGGTACGCTGGGTAATTGAAACTTTAATTTACAATTATTGCTCCTTTTATTAGAAAGGTCATTTAATCCATGTCAGCTTCTGCTTTCTCTGACATTATTTACACTTGTTTTCAACAGCTGGAGAATATTTTCTGTATGTAGCACACCGAGTAGATTAGGATTTATTGTACATGGGCCTAATAAATTAAAAACCATGAACAGAGGAGTGTGTAGGTGTTATATTTGCATTTTTATCAAAATTTTCTATTTCACACAGAAATTCATGTAAATCTAAAGAGAAAATTAGTACATACCTATTATGCTTGAACATGAAACACCTGTTGACTGTAAGGCTGCTAAAACCATGAAAAAGTCTATTTCATATATGACTGTACTGTTTGCTAAGGGAGAATTATATTGGTTGGATCAATGGCCAGAATAAATTCAACAAATTAATCTAATTAATTTTCAACGTCACATCTTTCCTATTTGTCCATAAGGTACTGATCTTTCCTGAAGAAAGGAAACTGGACTGGCAAGACCCTTGCCCTGGTCACAGCAGCAGTTGTTCTGTTCTTCCTTGGGCAAAATTAGGACATCCTGAGCAAAGGGGACACAATTTGAAGTGAAAGGATGCTTAGAGTTTCCTAAACTCCAGATTTATTAGAAGGAGACAGAGGATGTGGCCAGTGCCCTTGCTAGTGATCTTGCAGTTTACTGAAATGGATCAGATCATGTGCAAATCTTTAAAAAGTAGAGTTGCTCGAAAGAAAAGCAAACTTGAGGACAAGAAAATAGATATCAAGTCCTATCCCAGTTTACTGCTAATGAATGCACACAAATTCTCCAACTATTTAAAAGAGAGCTTGAGAAACAAACAGTAAAGGGCACAGAATCAGCTGAGCTAGAAACTGAAAAAATACACACATTAAAAAGTCATTCATATTTCCAATATGGTTTTCTGAAACATGCTTTCCAATATTTCAGTGCTATATTAAACTCATACTATTAACAGATCCTATGCACGTCTATCCCTTCCTTTTTGGGACCACTGGTGTTAAGTCTAGAGAAATTCCTGAAGTGACTTATTCTTGAAGAGTTGAGCAGGGGTGCTTTAAACTTTTTTGCCCTTCCCAAAAGAAAGAGATTACAAAAGCTATGGATTGTTTTTGACAGTCACCTGGGGCTGCATGTAAATCCAAGCCCCAAATCCTGTTTTCCTAATTACAGCAATGAGATATCCTGTGTCTTTTGGAATGAATGATATTCTAAAGCTGAAAATGAAAATAGATTATAATTAAAATCCTAAGGGCAGAAAAAGATATTGAACAGATGAGAACAACTAGGTGAGAAAAAGCCAGCCTTCCAAAACCAAAAACCTGGCTGAAGTTCATTAATACAGGTGGAAAGAATTTCACATATCTAACAGGATAATGATTTCATTTGAATTTTAAAAGAAGGGATGAAAATTCACTGTTGGCTGACTTCAGGTGCCTCAGGTTAGGACTTTATCAGTTTTAAGAAAAAGTCAGATGGAGCTGAGGCGTAGAATAAAGCAATTGACATGACATGATGCACTGGCTGTAGTAAAGCAAAGAAAACCTATCAGTAATTTCTTTCATAAAGGTCCTCCAGAAACTTCTCTGTATCTGGGTTTTACCCACAACATTGTTCTTAACTTTAGAAATGCCAGCTGCAGTTGAACTTCATGCAGATCAATCCCATTTCTGTTATGAATGGGTATGACCAGCATTTCCAAAAGGAGACTTTAAGTGTTCAAGTTTTCCTTTTACTTAAAGTTTTGACAGCTTTCCTTGGTTTGCTACAGGTAATGGTCCTTGTGAAAATGAGTGTAAGAAGCTCTTGCTTGTGTTGCACTATGGTCAGCCATTCTAAGAGAGTAGCTGCTTTGATGAATTCTTGCATGGCCATAGTTCCCTGCTGGAACAAGCCTTAATAACTGAATTCAAAGTTTCTCTTCTTAAAACACATTATGAGATACAGCTCATTTCAAAGCAAGATCAATGTATCACTGCAATAAATTCCTTCACAGTTATATTGTTTGGCCTTCTGAGCTGAAAAGTGAGCTTGCCTACTGAAATCAGCAACCAAGTAAGGTTTGGGGTTCCTGAACTTGCCATGCCAATGGTGGGACTTTCTTCCCAAACATTACGCCTCCACAATGTGACTGACACCATCTGAGAAAGTGACCTGGGCTGGCCTTGCCACCAATGAGGGCAAACAGGCGTACAAGGGTTTTGGTTTGGAAAGCTGCCTTAGGATGCTAATGACAGACAATCTTTATACAGACACAAATAAAACAGAAATCCAGACAATGAACATGGACAGCTACATAACCGACATTTAGATTAGATCATGAAGCGTCTTAGGGCAATACTCTGCCGCCAAAAAGCAGCTTTTGGCCAATATTCCCAATGTATTCCTACTTATTTAAATTAATTAGCTGGAGCAAAAAAATACGAAAACATGGCCTTGAATAACTTTGAGCATTTCATGTTTTGAAACTTCCTGTGCCTGTGATGTCTTTCTACACCACCACAACCCATGAGATATTTTACCAATCTGAAAGTCAGGTTGGAGCTGTTGCCTGAGTGTACCTGACAGTGAGCTATAGGAACATGGTACACGTTCACAAGCTCTCCAGGGTCCATCCACAGGCAGGTTTTCTTTCAGAAGCTGTTGCAATGAAGATCCACACTGAAGGACTAGATAATTTTACAATTACAGTTCTCAGCCACTTGTGAGCTGCCTGCTTCAGTTACACTGAGAGCATTTGGCTTATTAAAACAACTGTACAAAGTGCAGTGTAAGACGCTTAACTCTCATTTCATTTCCATCACACTGTATTGCACAAGCTCTACGGACCTTGCAGTGAATCATGCTGAGATCTTCAAAGGGATGCAGTTAAAAATTCAGAACCTTAGATGTTTTAGTAAAAAGGCAGATTACCTAAAATGCTGTTAATGAATCCAAAATATGAAATAAACTTAAATAAATATGTTTCACAACTAAAATTAAAAAGATAGGAGAAATATTCCACTATTTTTAAGGAAATGTCAGTGAAAATACTATATATTTGGCTGCCAAATAACCAAGGTACTGAATTCTTGCTTGATCTTTCAAATGGATAAAATAGTAAAACTATGTCTTAAAAGATCCTACAAGGAGGACATTGACAATGGAATAAAGACAGCCTTGAAAATGTGTATTACACTGAGATGTGTAATTACAGCTTCTAATTCTAGCAAGACTTACATCAACAGATGGCTTAAAACCTTAATCCTTTTATCATTTTATGGCATCTATAGCAGACATCTGGAAGAACCAGTGGAGGTGAGGAAACAGACAGAGTTCACTGATGAATTAAAGCCTTTCTTCACCATAGTGAGACACAACAGAAGGAATTTGTTAAATTATTACTGGTGTACATACACATATTTAACTGAGTTATAACTGAAGATATGTCCATAAGAAAGTAATTCTTCTCTGAGTGGCAATCCCATGACTGTAAAATTATTTTCTAAGACCTTTTCCCGTCTGGGATTATAAATATTTACCCCTTAAAATCATGACCCCTGTATAAATTAGAGCTCTTCTCTGTTGCACAGATTTTTGACCACCCACATTTCATGGACTTTTCCTTTCTCTCCAAGGCAGAATGAATGCAATTTATACTTTCATTGTTTAAAAGACAGACATGATTTTAAATCAATTTATGTGTTCATTTGAAACTTGAGTGTTGTGACTCTAAACTCATGTGCAGGTTAGATTAGGGCAAGCAGACTCCTGTAGAGAACAATTGTTTTTCCATTCAGAACTATAAAGTCAGAAATCAGTAAAGTGTTTATATATTTTAAAAAGGACCCAAAATTCCAAATGTCCACCCCAGTCCTCCCCAAACACTCCACAGCTGTCTTCTCAGTTCTTTGCTTTCTAGCTCATAATTTTATGCATCCCATGGTTATCTTTCTTTTCTTGAAAAGAAATACAAATTCAATAGAATGAACAATCTTAACTGAAACTGTTGAATGTGACAAAGCTGAAATGTCATCATAGGTGATAAATGAGTCTGTTCAGAGAGAAATTTTTCTTACTAAAAGCTGAAAAGCAGAATTCCTGTCTTCCGGCCACACAATGATTAGAGCTTCGCTCTCCAAACAATGTGGGGTTTTTAATGAAAGAGAAGTATGAAAAAAAAAAAAAATACAGCTCATGATATGTGCTACTTAAAAGAAAGTAGAAATTAGCCTTAAACTAATTTTTGCGTCAACTCGATTCCTATTGAAACTAATGAGGAATCTCATTTAGGCTTCTAAAAATGACAGATATATTACGGACTTCAAGGCATTTTAAGAACTGCATCTTCCACAGTTTTGGCAGTTAAACAAATGGAAATGTCCAGAAATGAGAATGAGTCTAATTGAAAACAAATTATCAATTATCAACGCCTTAGTATTACACCAACTGATAGAAACTCTTTTGAAATTACATTCAAATTAATGGGAAATATCAATGTTTCTTACTAAATTATTATAGCCGTGGCCTTTAAACTTCTGTTCATAGTGGACATTTGGGGGATTATGAAGGAGGGCCATACACCTCTATCCATGCTCATGGATTAGAGATACTAAAACTGGTTTTCAGGGAAGAAATCCTCTGTTTTATTTTCTTCATAAAGTTCCACTTCTTCCACCTTTTCTTAAAGTTGAAACTTTAAATTCTATTTAACAGACAGTTAAAACAAGAAAAGGAAACAAAATATTTTGAGACAACTTGCTCTGTTGGCTTCCACATGCTTCCACAAACATGAAATTTTGGCCTCCTTGAAAGCAATGGGACTTTTGCAATTACCATCACCTTCTACTGCAAACTCCAAGTAGAACAGGAAAAGATAGATAGATAGATAGATAGATAGATAGATAGATAGATAGATAGATAGATAGACAGATAGATAGATAGATAGATAAAATTTATATTTTTTATATATCTATCCAACTTAAAAATCCAAGTAAAATAATTGAAGGGTGAATTTTGTAACATATGACATGAAAATAAGTGAAGCTATCTCTAAAAGTAAAAATGAAAGAAAGTGGTCTTTTCCCATAACCACTGAGTTTGAAACACAGAGGACACAGCCATCAGGGTTGGGCACTGTCATTTCTTCTTTAAGTTGATGCCTAACAATGTATTTCAGAAAACAAAAGAAACTTCCACAAACACTAGAAAGTATAGACACAATTGCAATGTGACTTCTTAACAGCAGAGATGTAGAGATGACGATATTTTATCACTACATTAGGTTACACTTGAGATTTACATTACCAGTATTGGCATTACTGAAAATGACTGCGTTTTTTAACAGGTAATAAGCTACACAGTAGTAAAAATGTGAAATAGTGATTGTGAAAATGTGAATCAGTGTGAAGAGAAAATCCAAAAAAATTCTATCTATACAGATTAGTAGGACTGGAAGCTTTCTTGTCTAACAGTACAATGGAGACACAACAAATTTATATTTAAATTCTCTGCAGTTTGAAATTTTTGAAAAATTTTCTAAACGCCTCACATTTTTAAAGCTTGTTAGGAAAATTACAGGTTCAAAAGCAATTTTATAGGCTGTGTTTCCTATCCTTTGATAATGTTTCCTCCTAATACAGTGGTACTTCGAGCATTTCTCTCATATTCTTCAAGTAAAGTTATTCCTAGTACCACACTTCCTAAGTCTGCACTGGGGGAATTTCATCTTCATAATAAGAGATCTGAGAATTCAGAAGCCTGAATTATGTCTGTAAATTTACATTCATCTTAACTTCTTTTTTACATCTGATTCAAAGTGAATATTTTATTAATCATAGGATCATAGTGAAAAACAACCAACAAAAAACCCCCAGAAACAGTTGAAGAGAAGAATGGGTTCTTTGGACTCTTACATATGATAATAGTGAGGAAAACGTGGTGCAGTTACCAGACTTGAGATAGGTACCTTCCTAATAAAAGGCCTTGAGATGCTTTATAGGGAGCCTCTGTTGAAAAGTTTAATCAGGATTTTACACACAAGTTTCTGCAAAGGGCATCTCTTGTTATTGTTCTAAATACTTCTACTAAAATCCCTAAAACTGGCCAGTGATAAGAAGACATGAGATCCTATTGTACATCTGCCAGTACTAAACTGGGAACCTCCTGGAGCTGCGAAAAAAGCTTTATGCTTCACTTTATCCCACAAGACCAGGGTCTGAAATTAAAGGTCAGATCCATTATTTCACATCAGTGCTAAAGGCAAGAGAATTTATTCACTACAGAATTAAAGATTAACCAGATGCTTTGCCAGGCATATGACTGTCATAACTTAGCCGACATGAGAAGGTAGAAATCTGAGAGCACCCTGTAAAAATTGATGCTGTCTCCAGTCTTTTGCTAGACTTCAGAAAGTGGCTGGGGGAGCTGAAAAAGATATTTCTGCCTTTGTATTTCCAAAGCCAATCTTTTTTTTGCATCACCCACCTCTGCAGTTTCTGCAGTTGCTGTAGTAAATCAATCATCAGGACAAGGAGAACAAGTAGGGCTCATTTACAGATTTTGACAAGTGGAAAAGAAGCACAAAAACCTAAAATTGCTTTTTATATATGTAGGATCATGAAAGAAAATTAACATCCCATATTTTCCCTCCTTCTCTTACCTAGAAGATGTGCAAATAGAGCAGTAAAATATTCCATGTTGTCTAAAAATGCTATACTTCAGGTGTTGCTTGCCTCTGTTGATTTTTTTCTTTGCCTACTAGATCCATATGGCCTAAAGACTTGGCAACTTAGCTGTTGCTTAGACTTTTCATAATATTTCTACCTCTAGCCTCCTGTAGCCTAGACACTGAAACAGTGAGGTTAATGTGATCCAATTTAGGTCAAAAGCCAGTATGATTTTTCTGTACACAGTCACCTCAGCCTATTCTCAGATGGGTTGCCTATAAAATTCAGTCCTGTGCTAGTCTTTGCTTGGTATAAAGCCCAAAATTTTAGGAAATGTAATCGAATGCAATTTTATAAACTTAGAAGGACAACCTCCTTCCTGTTAAAATTCTTGTTCTCACGCTCTGACAAGAGCATCATTTCACACCATTGCTCTCTCCTGCGTTCAAATGTGTAAAATCCACCGAGGGCAGACTTTGCTTCAGTTGCCTTATTAGAAACGGCTAGTTACTCTTCCAAACTAAACAGGATGAGGCTAAATTTGAATCAGGTTAACTGAAAACATAATCCAGACATTTAAGATTTTACACAAAAAATCCATTCAATTTATATTTTGGGAAATGGACTCAACATTAAGGTCTTAGCACAGGAGAGGGAGCCTTGCACAGCGTTCAACTTGTAATTCCTTTCGGTTCTTGTTGCATCTGTCTTCGCTTGCTCTGGAAAAGTGATGTATTTGCTTTCTGCTCCAATGGATGAGCAGAGCTGCTTCATCCATAACCGTGTCATTACATTTCCAGCTCTTAGATGCTTCTTGGATACTCCCTCAGGCATTACATATTGTTGCAGAGCATGACCCATTTCCATAATCTGCTCTTTCCACTGTTGTCTCTCCAAATGGGATATGTTCTTTTCTCTGAGAATCTGCAGCAGGCCTCTCATGCATATCCAGAACGCTCCTTCTTGCTTACAAGTTCCATCACTGGCTCACTCATAATGACATACCAGCACCATTATTCTACCAAACACAAAGGATTTTTGTGACAGTCAAAGGCATCCCTAGTGATCGAAGGCTGACTTAGCCTTAGATGCAAATGTGTAGACTGTAAAATGATGATAAATTGATTCTGTACCAATGAATGTACATTATGCACCTTAATAATCTGTTTTCAAAGGCAATCACTTCGGTATTCTGTTCGTTTTTAGAGACAAACTATTAAATCAAGTAAGAAAGAATTTTTTCCTTCTCAAAAACATGTCGGAAAACATTACGGTTTCTCCTCTGCTCAAGAGAAGTAAGGTCCGTGCACATAAATGCGATTTAACAGAGCACACTTGTCAACTCTTCTAATTTTAGGGCCCAGTTTGGCCTTTCTCCCATGTAACACTATCAGAGTCATTGCCCAAGCAATACAGCAGGTCCTGAAGGCACTGTGAGCAGGCAACAACACACACATGCAGGGCAACAGACCCCAACTTACCTCACCACAGAGGGGATTACAGAAACATTTTGGTCTGGAAACCAGAGCAAGAGGGTTTAACATGGCAGTTTTATTCGCAGCTTCTTCTCTTACATGGAACTGCACATCAGTCTATGTGACACCAAAAGCAGGGTCTATCTGCTGTTTAATTTCTCCACTCAATTTATCTTCCAGCTCATTAATCCGTTTCCCAGCAACCTGTCCCCACTTTCTATTCTTACAGGCAATTCTTCTCTGAGCTCCTGCTGGGAGGCATCCATCTTTCAAAACAGCCAAGCTTTAATTTCTTCTTGTCTTGCTTGAGCTGCATCAATCCTTCTTTTTTTCTATCCTAAAAAATCAAGACTTGTTCTGGGATTAAGAAAGCAATGCTGGAAATGGGACAACTAACGTGAGTAATGGACACCCTTCCTTAGGGAAAAAGCTTTCAAGGACCTAGAAAAGGAACACTCCATATTCCAGTAGAACAATGATAACATCTCAATAAACAGAGCCTCATTTAGCATGGCAGTTCTTCTGAGAACAGAGCAAGCGTCTTCAGTGGCAAAGCACCTTCTAGAATACAAGACATAAAACTAATTTTAAATTACACCATCTAAAAATCTAATAAATATATGTCTTGGGGTGATTTTATGATAATACTGTATTCCTCTATCGTCTGCGTTATGCCCAGAAATGGGTCCCATAGCTTTCAGCTGGGTCCAGGAGAGGGAGTAGAGAACCCAGGCAAATTCTTCAGCATGGTTTGTGTTCAAGGACTGACACACACTCCCTGGCGTTCTCACCACTGCAGAGCGGAGTGACCACCTTCCTGTTTTCTAGCTAGCCTGTTAGCTGAGGCAAGAAATTTTTCCTGGGACTGTGGCTTCTTCATCTTCTTCTTCTTTTGGAACTGTTCAGCTTTGCTCCAGTCTGAAACACAAGAACATCACCAGGAGCCCCACGCCGCAGCCCGGAGGGGAGGCCCTGGGCGGCCACATCCCGACTCTGGAGGACCTTGGGAGAAGCTGAGCAGGACTCTAAAAAAATTGACCATCTTTCTTCACAACGAGAAGGTTTACTATCTAACATTATTCATCTTCTTTTCTTTTTTCTTGTGCCTGCATGCACCTTACTTGTTAAATAAACAGCTTTTTTTCACTTTCCTCCAATAAGTTTCTTCCGAACCTGTGGGGGAGGAGATGCTGAAACCTGCCTTCTATTAGAGGACATGTTCATTTCAGGACGTTTCCTCCTAATGTGTCTCAAACTGAGACAATATATTATCAAGTTCCTACATTTGATGTTTTTCATTTATCCAGAAAACAACTGAACAACTGAGTCATTATTAGTTTCAATTCCCACCACACTGACAGCAGTGTATATAAATATATGGAAACTTCCTTTTAGAGCATTTACATATACTGCCAATGCACATTTGCATCCCAGCTTCTGTGTTGTTGTTTGCTTTGCTAATGCTAACAGTGGAAAATATTTCTAACAAAGAAATGTGCTCCAGGTCATTTCTTGTGCCTGACGCAGAGAGATAATGAAAAGTTTTTTCATATGAACTTCCTAACTTTCAGTCCCAGCTCAATTAAGATCTGTTTTCTTAGCAAGTTTCTCCTCTGTCCTTGTATCCTTGCACACTTAACAACAGCTTCCAGACTAGCCAAGCCAGCCCTACTGCCGTCAGAATGATTGTAGGGAAGGTAGGCGATGTGACCCCTGGTTGTTTCAGAGCAAGATATAGCTGCTGTCACATTTTGCTTCCTCACTCTTGTGCTACTACCTATATAGGTATTGTTTAGGCAGATGCATGGCATATATTTGGAGACAATTTTATCAGTAATAAGAAGGGTTTGTGTGTCGTTTTGTTCAGATTTTTTACAGGAGATTTTTCTTGCTTTCCTTTTTATTTCTTGCTGGCAGTTACTCCAATATTGGGCTATGCCTAAAAGGAAAAGATGGCTCAGAGAAGAGTTAGCAGATATGATGAGTAAGGGAAAAGATTGATTTCCCTCTCCAGTACTCCTTTTTTATTAATACTTTAGGGTTTGAGACATGAAGTAATTACCTTATCTGGACCAATGTATTTGACCAGAAGTAGTTGAAATAATAGAAGTAGCAAGGAAAACTACGCTAAGGAATACAGAGCAAAACTATTGGAGACAATACACCTGGGGAGACTCTATAAAGGCAGAGAGATGGTAGATGTGGCAATCCACAGGAGATTCATGTTCAAAATTTAAAAATAAAAAACACCACCAAAAAAACCTAGAGGAATGAGAAGCAATAGCCTAGCTTGAACCTTTTCGTATTTCCTCTATACTCCAAGGCCTGGACCAATTCCTTCTTTATTACTGTTGTTCTATTTCATCAAAGCCTCTGGCCCCACTAGAGGTGCTCTGGCCATTTCTGCTCTTAGGCTTGCATCATCCTTCCACATTTTCTATATGGACACCCTGAACCCCTGCTACCGTTCAAATCAATCTACATTTTCGGCAAATAAACCTGGTGGTCATTTAAGAAGTACTGCAGGAATGTCTGTTACACATGTGCCAGAGCCACAGGAGACTGCCAGGCTGCACACGAATAAACACACACTAGAGTGTGCGCTGGAACAGGAGTTCCCAGGAACACTGCTGGGCTCCCTCAGAGGCAGCCCTGCAGGCACTGGACAAACTGAAGTGTACTGGTGATGAAGGTGTCCCCAAGTCTGGCCTCAAGGCTGCTCCTGCACAGCAGTAAGGATGTAATGTGCCTGTACAAATGCTTCCTGCTGTAGACATGGTATCACACAATTCTAAAGCAAAATTTTCTGCACGCTCAGGCACTATAAAGGGATGCAGTGTCTTTCAGTATTGCACAGCCCTAGTCAGCCTTCCACTGCTGGGTGACACTATTAACCATGACTAATACAAACACAGAAATATGAGGGAAGACCTTTTTTCCCCATGTATTGAAGTTAAATGATAATCCACAGAGGATATTGGGCATTCAGTGCCATGTTTACAAATACAAACTAGTAAGATGCCATCATCTACATTACAGAATACTTTTTTCCACACCTAAGTAGCATTAGATGATTCTCTGACCTTATGTTATGAACAGTTCGTTGCCACTTTCATTTGTAACATTGTTACTATGAACAAGCAGTACCTGGGGAATTTTAGGGCAAGGAATCCCTCCAATACTCCTTAAAATTTGCAAGGTCATAATTATAACTAAGATGGATGTCCCTGTTTTTATTCATTTATCACAATGGTCCTCTGGAGAAGATTTCTTTCCTGTGAATGGCAACAAAAAAAAAAAAAATGAACAGGCGAACCACAGACCTCAGGAATTTGACAGAGTACAGGATTCAGCAGCCTGAAACAGCATAGACTGAGCAGGCATGCTGGAAGAGAACAAGTCTGGTTTAGTGTTTGATGGAGTGACTCTCACAAGCTCCCTATCTTACTTTTTTCTTTTCTTGCTTGTGTTCCTTTTACTGTTTGCTATAAACCTTTCTGTGCTTGATATTCCGTCTCTCTCTTTTCTCCTCCAAATGCTGGGGTTTTTTTGTACAATGCGGAATCAACCTATTCTCATACAATCTGCAAAGAAATTCAACAAAGCCTGTAATTCAAGCTGTGAGTCTTTGAAAAAACACAGAATCAAGTATCTAAAACACAAGTGTGTACGCACATCTATTTCATCCTGTGACAGGTCATGAGTTTATTACAGAGCAACTATCACTTCATAGTAGCAGTGGAGACTGGCTTTCAGCTGTAAGCCCCATAAAATATTTTTATAGAAATAAGAGTTAAAGAACTCATCTACCTCTCTTCTACAACATAACAAGTGGTTTCCTTCACACATACATTATGTTCTCTCAAAATGACAAAATATATGTGACAACTTTGGCATACCTAATTACTAGATGGCAAATAAATACATTTCCAACTGAAGGATAAAATATACTGGAGGCATGAAACATTTCTGTCAATAACTGATGTAAAGCCTTGAAGGACACTATGTAGCAACTAAACCACATATTAATTGCGTTTATTTGCTTACATGCCACCAATGTATTTCTTAGCACCACCAGCTGAACTACTGCCATTTCTTTAATCAAAGTCTATTTCTGGCCCATATGAAAATCTGTGGCTCATAAACATAAAGTACGTATTGGGACTACAACCCTTTCAAAATTTTTAATGTTTATTTAGGATCAAGTCCAGACTTTATTAAGTCTTGGAAAGAGTCTTATTTAGTTTTAAAGTGCTTGTTTAACCCACTGGGCAGTATGCACTGCCTCAGTCCATGGCTGCTATGGCTGAAAGCCCTGGCCCAAGCTCAAGACAAAAGTGTGAAGATTTCCATTACCATCTCCTGCATGAGTCAACAGGGAGCCATCACACTCCGATCAGACTCATGAGAAACTCTCTCTGCTATGTTTCGAAGTGTAACTGTATATTTAAAAGAGAATGAAAGATAAGCCTTGACAGATGTATTTCATTGGCATAAAGTATAATATAAGAGCATGTAATAATGAAGAACTGGCTGGATCCCTTACAGCCCAGACATCTCTAGAACAAGTTTATTCCATCTGATTTTTACAATTAAAAGAAATTGCAAAAGACAAACCAAAGCACTATCCAGCTCGAAATACAAATACACTGAATTAGCAAAAGCTAATTGTCATTGGCTGATAGAGCCTCTGCCCACACCGGGCAGAGAGCAAGTCGGGGAAAAACTCTCTGCATATTAATAAACAAACTCTGAACTCATTTAAGACTATAAATGCATTTTTTCTTTGGTGTAGATATCTGAGATTTCACTTCTTAACTTTCTCAGATCATAAAACAAATCACAGAACAACAATCTCAGATGTTTGCTATAAGCAATCCCACCTTGAGTTTCTGAACAAAACATGGAAAGTAATTTACAGTCTCTCATAGGCTTTCAGACTGTGGTCTCAAGCCTGCTTATGGGTCAGTCACAGACACATAATAAGCTTCCAAAACTGCATCAGAAAATCACATTAAATGCTTATTTATAATTAAAAAAAAAAAATGTTCATAAGGCAGCCCAAGTCAGAAGCAGAAGAAAACACCTTGGAATTACAATTTAAAATACTACATACAGCAATATATGGACAACATTATACTGACTCATGTTACTCTCTTAAATAACCCCAGTGAAAGCAAGAGGAAGACTTTTAATATAAGGTTCAAATAATATGGTTTTCGAGTTAATAAAAGAAACATATTCTTCTAGGTATTCTCTTATAATGATGAAGTTCAAAAAGAGATTAAATGGCTGTGAAAGGCTTTTTCCCCCCTTTTCCAAAATTCATATTCCTCTTTTCAATTTCACTTTGAGTTACACACTTCATACATTCAGTTCATGAATGCTAATGTAATCTTACACTATGGATCATGGCTCCTCTGGAGCAGGGACAAAGGAGCTAAAAGAAGACAGAATTGTTAGGCAGCAATAATCTGCAAGAACTCAGTTCTTCCAAGGTGGAGAAATGAGAGCAGGCTGTGATAAGTGACTGCACATGGTTTCACATGCAGGGGAAGTGCTCATCTAATGCAATTGTTTACAACAGCTCGGATCCTCCAAAATGTTTGTGTGAGCCAGCAATTACAGATGCATCTGAGTCTTCACATGGTAGAGGGAATAAGTCATTGTCTACTCAGGGGGTAACTTAAAAATAGATAAACCAAAATAGATAAACCAGGAATTTCAGTTTAAAAATGCCAAGTACTCAGATCAAATACTCTGGAAGTCTACAATAGGAATTATTCCTGAGCTGTACACAATTATTCAGATTTCTATAAGCACAAGTGACAAGGGCTGAAAGTCAGTAGAAGCTAGGCTGCATTTACACACTCAGCAGCAGTACTGACAACAGCAGCTTAACTAATCTTCCTCAGTCCCAGCCACTTATTCCTGCCCTTGCATGGCAGGCAGTACTGTGCTTGAGAAGGTGTTTGTGCCCATCTTATGACTAAAAAAGGAAAACTGGCCCAAGTGTAAAACAATTCCATTAGAAAAATAACAGTGATTGTTACTACTAGGGCAGTGGTAGCACACACTGAGAATTAAGGATACAGCTGAGAGAAGATATTAAGTTATGCTACTACCACAAGGCTGTTCAGCAGGCACATCCATCCAGGAAGAGTTGCCACAACTCCCTGAAAAGCTCTACCGCGTCTTGTGCCAGTGTCCTGGGTTCCCAACTTCTGATTTTTTTTTTTTAATGAATATAAGAATAAAGCATAAAAACAATGATTGCATTGGCCTTCTTGGCCACAAGCGCACTTCTGGCTCCTGAACATCTTGCTGTCCACCATGAACCCCAGGTCCTTCTTGGCAGAGCTGCCTTCCAGCAGGTCAGCCCCAGCCTGTGCTCATGCCTGGGGTTATTCCTCCCCAGGTGCAGGGCCCTGCATTTGCCCTTGCTGAATTTTAGAAGGTTCCTCTCTGTCCAACTCTCCAGCCTGCCAAGGTCACTCTGAATGGCTGCACAGCCCTCTGGGGAACTGGCACTACTCCCAGCCTTGTGTCATCAGCAAACTTGCTGAGGAAGCATCTGCCCCTTCAGCCAAGTCACTGACAAACAAGTTGAAAATACTGGGCCCAGTATAGAACCCTGGGGGACATCTAGACCCTGAGCCACTGATTACAATCCTTTGGGATCTGCCACTCAACCAGTTTTCAATCCATCCTGCTGTCCAGTCACTCAACCCACACTTCTTGAGTTTGCTTATAAGGACTTCATGAGAGACAGTGTCAAAAGCCTTGCTGAAGTCAAGGTGCACATTATTCACTCCTCTCCCTTCATCCATCCAGGTAGTTTTTAGAGGCAAAATACCCTATAAAGAGAAAAGTTCAACTATCCTTGGCAGTGTATATACATAAAAGATACAATTTTGTACTTACTGCAGTTTCAGTATTGGAAAGTCTGTGACTACGATCTTCTGAAAGTCTTCAAACCAGTGTTGTCTCTCTCCCTGGATAGGTTGATTACTCCTTCATCTCACATTTGTGTTCCAAAAATCAACAGGACACACATCACTTTTCATAGCAGGAAGTTAATTATCAGTATAAGGAAAAGTGGCTTTTCAGACAGGACATTCCCTTTAAATTCTTTTTCAGAAGCAGGCAACAGAGCACATGGTTTGTGTATTTTTTCTCCTTTTCTCCCTCACCAGGATTTATAAGGGAATGAACCTAAAGCAACTACTGAAACACTGGGTTGTGATGTTTGAATTCATGGAGAGGTAATTTTTCCTGCTGTAAAATAGATGGACTTATCCTTAATTTTTCAAGGTGCACCAAGGTGGAACTGGTCTGTAAAGGCCAAGGGTCTCTCAGCAGGGCAAGTGCCTCACTGACCAGTGTTCCACTGCAGCACATCAAGTGAAGTGAGCTGGGCAGGCTGGAGATGGTGGCCTGGTGCAGCCGTGAGTCCAGAGGATAAGGCAATGTCCTGGTGATGAGCAGGCTCTGAGCTGCAGCCAACAAGTCAGGCTCGTATCAGAGCCCAGACCATCGAGCACACGGCCAGACAGGCACACGTGGTGTGGTGGCAGAGCTGGAGACAGCCACCCGTGGTGTGGCTCAGGCCATGATGATCCCCAAAGAGCTTGGCCATGGCCACCAAAGCGCATTGCTGCCTTCAGGGCACACAGTTCTAGGAGGATTGAATGGGTTTTGTTGTTGGATTGATTGTGACTTTAAAAACACTGAAAATTAAGGGAATCATGCCTAAACTCTTCTGAATGCTTTCCTGAGCTGGGTTCTTAACATCCATCTAATCTGGAGGATTCATTTTGCTTAGCTTTTAGAATATATTCTTTTTCAGGGGAAAAAAAGGATATATGCGTTTTCCTACAGAATATGCTACTATTTGTTATTGTCAATTCATTTTTACTTAACATAATCAGTACAAAATTCAAAGACTTTGTTCTGAAAATAACCCTCATGTCCACAGGCCTTTAAAAGATAATCATGGGGTATTAGGTAAATACTCTCTATAATCAGCGGAAAAATCTTGCAATAATGCCATTTAATGTTTGAAAGTCCATGTTCAACTGCCCTTGAAAGATTCTCCAAATGACACTGAATCACACTCCACAGGGACTACAGAATGGCAAAAAGTAGAAAATAACTTTACTACAGGTACGTTAGCCAGTTTGCTGTCACCTACTTATATCAGTTTGCCAAATAATCCTCTTCACAAATGTCTTGGTTTGAAAGACAAGTGTCTGCTTAAGGAAGGCAGCAGCCTCCCTTGGAATGGAAAAAATGCAACTCCCCTCCCCTCCAAATTATTATAATTTTGAAATTAAGGAGGCTTTCAGGCAAAGATATGGGGTATAGGAATCTTTCACTAAAATATATGTATATATATATACATAAAACAAAGCAATAATACAGAAAACATTGGTTTAAGATGAAAGAGTCAGGGTATGACCTGGCACCCTGCCAGGCAGAGTGGTGGTAGCAGTCTGGTTAAATGACAGCTGCAGTTCTCCTTGAAGTAGCCCTGTTGAAAACTGTGATCTTGTAGAAAAGGTCTGGTCCTCCTTGGCAAGTCCAGTGGTGGTTGTGTAGCTCTTGTCCTCTGGGAATCCTGTGGAAAGGCTGTTCCTCTGGGAGTCCAGTGGAAAAGGCTCTGCCCTTGCTGCTCCAAAACCCCAGACTTTATTCTGGTGGGAATGCTTGGCTCCTTCCCCCTGGGCGGAGCATCTCACAATGGGAGGGTGAGTCATAGGGCAAGGCACTGATGGGCCATTAACAGGAGATAATCCAGGAGCCAGTTATCTGTGAGTAATGCAGGAAGGCATTGATGGGCCCATTAACAGAAAATAGTCCAGAGGGAGAAGGCAGGGAGCACCACCCCGCCTGGTCTCAGCAGCTCATGAAAATGGTAAAAGAATATTTTTTGGGGCCTATCTTACACTCTAACCTAGGACAACAAACCAGTGCATTAACAGTAAGTATTTTTATCATTACCAACAAAAAGAATTTAAAAAAAAAAAAAAAGCTGAATTCTGGTGTGCTAGGAGCTGCATGCCACCACATATATGCTAAAGCAAATCTTTGAAGTGTTCTGTTGGGGCTTTTTTATGTTGTGCTCTGTTTTACTTCTGACATCTCTCAATCCTTTAAAGTTTCTCCTTTTTTCTTGTGCAACTTTCTGTGTTTTTCTCTAGTTACCAAATCATGATAAAGCCAAGATACACTTTTGTGCTAAAATTCAGTGTTGACATGCTTGCTCTTCATTACACCGACCTAAAGTTTCCCAGGAACTATTTGTACAACAGCTCTCAGTTATTCCTTGTTCCAAGTGTGAATAGCTCTTTATACTCCATCCCACTTCTTCTTGTTGATATGGTTTCACATCTTTATGGCTGAGAGCAAACTTTTGTGTACTTGTCAACACTTTTTAAAAGTTTTATGCTATCCACACCTCCTGACACGAGGTATTTCTTGGGATGTTTAACCTTTGCTGACAATTGATTCCACAAAAATTATTTGTACTCACTTTACTGCTGTCATAAAAGAAATTAAATGTGATGGACATATGGTTATTTTGACCAATATGTTTTAAATGAACTCTTAAGAAATAATGTTGTACACCACCCAATCAAATACCTTGATATAACTCCAGATACTCTATTAATTCTGAATTATAACCCTCCTTCCTAAATCTCCTTTCAGATCTCATGTCCTTCATTTACAATGAAGAGCACTTACGGGAATTGGAAATAGAGAGTTCATAGTTATGGCTGCAATTCATTTTTTTATTAGAAGTCAAAATCAGCCCATCAGTCAAAGAAATACCATTTCCTATAACAGTTCATGAGGGATGGGATAGAATTTTTCTACTACTTTTGAAATCCATTATGAGATAGACTCCTTAGTTGAGAAACCCTAAAATCAGAGATAGAAACCAAGACCAGAATGACACTTCATCTTGGGATGATTTTTTGATACTGTATCCTGTTGCAGTCCGGTGCAGCTTCTGATGACGGCTTTGGCCCATGGAAGAATCAGGGACACGATATTTCATAGGTGTTCATTTGATCTTTATTTCTCCTCCAGCCTCTCTGTTGCGAGTCAGGCACAGACTGAACTCCTCCTGGAAAACCCCCGCAGTTTCCCGGCCCGGGCCACACAAAATATCCAATAGCAAAC
>VYXC01011090.1:121760-181947 GCA_013397175.1 Platysteira castanea
AAAAAAAAAGAAAAGGAAGAATAACCTTAGTAATCATCTGCCACAAGACACTGGGGAGAAGAATCTAAGTGACAAAAGTCTGAAAGGAACAGATCAGACAGTCTGAGTCAGTGCCATCCTCAATAAAAGGAGACATGTTGTGAGAGTGGAAAAGCTGGCCACAAAAGGCATTAGAGGGATTCACTCTACACAAAGAGTCGTCTGTGCAGCACATAGAACGCACTGTCAGGTAGCAGTAGGATTTCACGGGCGGGGGAGGTGTAAAACATAGTATCAGAAAATGTACTGGGGCATAAAAATGCCAATACAGCTCAATCAGGGAGGGGCAGGAAGCGGGGCAACCATCAGGCCACAGATTCACTTCATTTGTAATGAATCCTTTGTTCTGCGCACTTTCACAGCTGAGAGAGAAATGACAAAACCTGCCCCCTTTACCTGACTATAACAATTATTTTCATTAAAAGCTTTTTCAGAAAATAAAATTGTTTTATAAAATAGACATGAATTCTTGAGATTACTTTAAGTTCAATACCTCTATTAAAGCTCTAGCATTAACAATAAAATATCACTTTCAACAGTGTTACCTTATCCCACCCTTATCATCTGACAATGAATTTTTGTTTGGGTTGTCTGGAGTGCTTTACCTTTCCTCTTTTAGATAAAAATTGTGCTACACTGAGTTTGTATAATTCTAATACTAAAACAGTCCAATCAAAAAGCAACAATAATGTTTTGTTGTCTCTTCAAGGTGGGACTTGAGTCTTGCTCTTACCTCAACCTTTATTTACATCAGGAGAAACCGCCCTACCAGCACAGAGCCGTTTGCAGTTTGCACTCTGAGTAAAGAGTGAATGAGTCATTTAATCATGTAATGCACCCAAAATCTGCTAGAGCAGAACAAGAAATGTAATATTATACCACAAGCCTGTTAGTTTGGTGGTTTTTTACAAAGTAGGGCTGAAAAATCATTAGAAACACTTAGATAATCCTCAGATTGGCTCAAATTTTCCAGTTGGAGAAAGGTCTTTCCCTATTAAAATGGCTCCAGATATACATTAGAGCACCGAAGCTGCGAAATGAAATACCCTGAGGCTTCCAGAGCTTCATAGAAGCATTGTACTTACAAATGTTCCAAATATATCAGCTTGGTGACAATGTTTGAGCCCTCTGCCTGGCAGGATAAATTGCTATTGCCAGAGACAATTAAAAAAGAAATTTTCAAAATATTCCAAACCATTCTGCATCAGCTTTCTAAAGAAGACACAGAAAAAGGCTGGGAGCTAGAAATCATTATTTTTCTAGAGACTGGTAAAAATGGTAACACTGACATTTGTATCTTGCTCTAAATGTCTAATATTGCTTGTGTTCAGTGAAAAATATAAAAATTATCTCATACCCAAAATTTTACAGTGCTGTCGTTGCATTCCATGGTTGAACTGTTCAGTATCCTCAAGTCTTTGAGCGAAATGTCTGCTGTGGTATAGACCAAAAGCAAGTCACCCCGTTCCATGAAACATGAGTTAAAGTTTGAAGAGTAAAGGCCTCTGACATAGGCAGGGGGAAAAAACCAGCTTTTTAGTTGTTTGAGGTCTCGACTGGTCATCCCAGAGACTGCAGCCAAGCCATGGACTATAATTTAGACATTTTGCAAAGACTTAAGCATGATACGGTCAATTCCTAAAGCCACAAACATGCCCACTCTAAATTAGTTCTGTTTTTTCAATACAAGAGCTACTGAAATATTTCCTTTGGTGCAAGGCAGGAACCGCATCTGCTAATTCTGCAGACTGTACTTTTGCCCTAGGAAAGGCATGTAGAGCCATATCAAAGGGAAGTGCAAAGGGACTGTGACCATGAGAAGCCCTGCACCAACAGTTTATACTCCATGCTCTGACACTAACAGTGCTTTTCCACCTTCTTGTGCTTCTTCATCCAAAGCTGAAAATAGGTTAAGACCATATGGATATGCATTGCCTCAATGACCTGAAGTTTTAGCTATTGTGACTCATTTATTATTCTAACACATTTTTCTGTTGTAAAAACATTCCAGAAAATTTACTCTCCCTATTCCTACTCTCCCAATTCAGCTTCCTACCGTACAGAAATTTCACAAATGTTTCTTTTCACTGCATGCGAAAAAATTGAATGCAAAGAAGTAGCACTAACATCTGCAGCCTTTCAGATTTTTTTAGGGCTTATTATCTTGAATGTTGCAACCTGGTAAAAGAAAAAAAAATATTTTGCCTTGTTCATTAATAAAACAAAAGACACTTCACAGATCTTTTAACAGCATTCTACAAATCCACAGTCTTATTGTTATTAAAAGTCTCACATTAAACCTGCTCTACTGACAAATGTTGCTTGACAAGGAACAAGTTCAGCTCATTTAAAGACTAGTGTTGCCTAGAGCTTGCCATCAACCCTGACTCAAGCACCACGGTAATCCTTCCATTTGTTACAGACTGATCATAGCCTAATTTACCTAAAGTAAAAAATCAGAAAATTCCATTTCAATTTCATCCATTTTCAAAGTAAGTAACTGGTAAAACCAGAATGATACATTTTCCCACTTGTAATGCTTTCAGTCAATGAGACCGTGGATCCAGCAGTGCTGATTGCATAAACACCTTTCTACACACAATATAATCCCCTGCAGCAGTGCTGCTTGTTCCCAGTATAGCAATAGAGTAACCAATTTCATGCCAGTGTTGGAAAAATCAGTATGCACGAAGTGTTGGTTCCCTACTGAAAAATTAATTAGTGCTATTTGTATGCATCACTCAACTTTTTGTAACAGTGAACAAGAACTGCATAGCTGTTTCCTAAATTTCGCTCTAACTTTTTTGTGCTGTTTTAAAATTCAATAAGCACAAATCACTGGTGTTTTATACAGCTAAATGACAGATTGCTTTGCTATGACTCCTACATTTATTTACTTAATGGAGACACTTATAATGAAAAGTCCTTTGAATACCAATGCTTGTTTCTATAGGTGTTCTCTTCTAATTTTAAGGGCTGCAAAAGCAGTATTACGAAAGAAAAAAATAAATAACACTGAACTCTAAATTCCTCTGCAGTTTCTATATATCATGCCTGTAATTTCAGATTTTGCACTTTAAGCTTGAATATGGCTCAACATCTCACAGAAAACACCAGACCCCACGTAAAGATGTTGAGACAATTGATCTCCATGCATCTAATTGGGATTTCAATCTGGGATCATCAGGCATAAAGAGAAGACTGCTACTAATATGGACTGAGGAAACTCTGCACAAAGCAGCAGTATTATTTTTTTACAAGTATTAAAAAATAATTCCTTAGCACTATTAACATTCACAGCATTATAAGCAGTGAAATAAAATCTTGAATAGCCAAAATAAGCAGCCTTACCAAGTTTCTCAGCAAGCACACAAAACTCCCAGCAGTGAGGCATTTCAACAACAAAATTTAAACACAATACTTAGAAGTACTATGTGTGACTGATTGCTACATTAACACAACTATAAGACATGAGTTATTTATTTAAGCCTTTAGTAATCCTGTATCATATCACTGATGGTCTTATCCCATTCAAGATCAATCTTAAATGCTTAAGCCTTTCAGATGGGCTAATGTTGCCTCTCAATCTTCATTGCAGTGGGAATGAAGGGCAAAGTAAATGATTAATGGAGCATTTCATTAGTTTTTTCATCGCAAACTGTGAATAGGAGTTTCCATTTGGCGGCCCAATTTCAGCCCATTTGGAAGGAGATGATATTGGCTGGACTGGTTGGGACACATGGTGAGAAGTGATTCACATGCAATGTGTTTGTGGAGACAAAACCATCAACCAGAAAAGTAACAGCCACCATTCTTCTACCACCCACTACCTGCAGGCCAAAGTGTCAGCAAAATTAATGTATGAATAGTCAAGAATTTCCAGTATCTATCTTTTTTCAAATATGCCATTATAAGAAAATGCTGCACACATATTCACACACAAAGCAGGTTTAGTTGTCCAGAATCAGACTACTTCTTCTAAAGCAATCTCTAGTCTGGTATACACCCACACAGAACCCACAAAAATTTGTGAAATTCTGAATATACCAGCTTAAAATTTTGTCCATGGAGGCAGTTGGCAAAGCAAGTATGACTGAAGTTAAATATTTACTTAACACTACATTTATAATATATAAATGGCTGAGCTGATAACTATATTTTGTAACAAATCAATTCACTGCCTGATAGCAGCATGTCTCTTTTCTGAACCTTAAACCCAGCAAAGCTTTTGGGAGCTAAAAAGTTAAGAGTTAAGCCAAACCTCTGGAAAAGTTAATAATTCTACTCTTGCTAGAGCAATATACTAGGAATAATCTGCCAGTGTTCCAGATACAGTCAGTACTTAAGTAATCAAATCAAAATCTGAAATTAAAAAGATATTAGGATTAATCTCTGGACCCATATGATTGTGGTGGTGTTGTGGTGGCTCAGCCCACCGTTGGGCTGTGGCCAAGGAATAGCAACCAGGCTCTGGCCATCCAATGGGTGGGTTTCCCTGCCCTTGAGGATGGGTCTGAGGGTGGTTCTGTGGGTGGCAGTGAAGTGTAAGCTGCAACCCACTGGGTGGCACCCTGAGCTAGGCCACTCCCCTCTTTCCAGAGAGTTCTGTTGAGTTTGGTTGTTCATTGGTTCCCTGTTGTTGGTCCCGCCTCTGTGTTTTCCACATTGGTTGTACCCTTGTTGTGTCCGCCCCTTTGCCTGAACCCCATTGGTCCCTGCTATGTGACCACCCCTCTTTAAAGGTTGCCGCAACGCCCGTTTGGCGCCATTTGGTTCCTGGACCCTTCAGAGATTAAAAGCTCCTGGAACCCACACCAGTGGCCCCTCTCTTTACTCCTTCGCCTCCGGGTGACGCTGAGCCACACGACAGCAGCTCCCTGGCGCGCTGCCTCCAGCGAGGAGCCAGCACAGCGCGAGCAGCGTGTGTACTTGCCCCTCCGAAGATGCTTCTCTCGAGGAGGGCTGTCCGAGGGAAGGACGCTGTGTCCCCTCCGCCTGAGGGCACAGCCAGGGATTGGGACTTACCCGCGCAGCATCATGGTGGTATTTGCAATTACCAAGAATTAAGATTGAGTTAGATACTGGGTTAATTCTAGAGGGTTTAAGATATGGGTTTCCTCTCTGGCCTCTCAGCGCTACAAACTTTGACACTAACTTCAGGAAGAAGAAGAAAGCATGTGCTACATTCTACATTTAGAGATCCAAGTGCTATTTATGAGCAAAAATTAATGAACAACCCTTCCGGGAAAAGGTCTCAAATCTCAGCTCCGATTTAAATGTCACTTAAACCCTATTTTCACTGGCTGCTGGTCCAAACTGGCCAACTGCAAAATTGAAGACCTGCTATTTTAAGGACTTACTCCCCAAATTCCTCCCATCCACTACCAATCATTCCAAATAGCAGCAGTAAAACCCAGGGGAACACCTGGAACAGTCTTATGGGCAGAAATACCTAATGAGTATCTCTAGCACTAAAGCAACCTTGGTTGGATTCATTTTCAAAGTGACTTTTATCAGCAAAGACTAGGCACTGCTAATTAAGAAATATTAATTCAGGCTTATTATTTTTGCACAAAAGAGGGCTAAGCAAATTCAATTATTTTCAGCTGAGCCATAAAGCATGTTTAAAATATATACAGAGGACAAAATCCAAGTAATAATTTCTTAACGACTAAAGCAAAGCGATACTTACTTCTTCTGGAATAAGAACTAGCAGAGCATCATTATAATTTTGAAAAAAGCTCAGATGAAACACTACTACCTGATCAAGAAGGTATCTGCTGAGGGGTATAGAAATACTTCTAAAGAGATCAAAAGAAGGCACATGAAATTCAAACAAATAACTATAAAACAGAGACCCAAATCAGAGGGGATCCTGTGCCACTTTACAGTCAAATACACCAGAGATGATGTAGGAATGAGATTATCAAATCTGCCAAAGCATTATTTCATTGTTTTTTGCTGTCAACTAATATATTAAAATACCACTCTAGCAAATCACTCACCAGTCTTAACGAGCACGTAACCTGGTTAGCACTAATGCTATCCCAAACACAGTTGTTCTCGACCCTTCCAGCTGCCTTTGATGAACTGCAGTGCTGTCCTGCTTCTCTGTAACACAGCTTGCTGATGCCCTCAGTAGATGCACAGGCTGTTCCCAACCCTGCTCCCCTAGCTCTGCTGCAGGCCATGGCTCCCACATTTGTACCAAAACCCCAGACAAGAGGAGCGAGTTAGAGGGAGAAAACGTTGCAAAAACACCTGGCTGGCACCTGCTCCTGTGCCCAAGGCTGTGAGCCAGCCCATGCCCTGCCCGCTCTCCCTGCAGCCACACCACCACTGGCCCCTGCTCAGGGGATGACACGGGGACGGGCGGCCTGTACCTGGGGGAGGAGGGGGAAAGGAGCTGCTCCTTTCTGTACCAGAGCAGTTTCTGATCATTGAATTGCCTGTGCAACTCCAGCCTTAAGATACATGTTGGACATAATGAGGACTAAGAAACCCAATCCAGCACACAACCACAATACCCCAAGCTTTGCACTTGCTGTCCACTCACAAATAATTTCAAGCCATTCATAGTGGTCTTTTTTATCTTTTTCAAAAAACATACAGCAGTGTGAAGGCAGTGCTGCTGTGTAGCACATGTCCACACAGATGCTCTGTCCTCAAGAATAGAAGCTGTGTAACATACTATGCTCAGAGACAACTGATTGCACATTCATCTAACCCACATGACCACCTTTTCATATGCGGCTCCACAAAATACATATGCATGTAACAAAGCAAAATGCCCCCGTTCATTGCACAAGCAAAATTATATTCAAAGTCAGACTTCTTTTTCAGAAAGATTAATTTTAACGAACTTACAAATAAAACCAATGAAAGCCAGACAAATTGAAGAGATTAAAGTATAAGATCAAAACAGGCTAGAGAAATTGTGATGTGAATAATTAATCACAAATCAAAAGTCTTCTGAAGCCAGTTATTTTCCTAGGATACTTTCAATTGTGAATATTCACTATGGAATGACCTATGGCTTTCCCATTTATGCTTCTCTAAAGCACATTACAGGTACTACTAGCAATATCAAAGATTCCCCTAATTCAGGAGTAAATTCCTTGTGGCAGCAGGGATTGGGGGTGGTGAGGTTCTTGCTAATGTATAAATGTAACAATTAAATCCTTTGGAGAGATTTTTAGCCATGAAAAATCCATGATTTTTCAAATACCTACAAAATTATCTGTATCTTGGGATATCCCATCAGTTCTCAATGACAGGATGGGCAGAGGCTGAATGAAAGAACTTTATGCAAGTAGCAGGATCATAGAATGATAGAATGGTATTGGTTGGAAGGGTCCTGAAAGAACAACGAGTTTCAAACCCCCTGCTCTGGGGTTTCATTCCACCAGGTTACTCAAAGCCCCATCCAACCTAGCCTTGAAATCTTCTGTGGATGGGTAATGCTGGAAAGCTCCTAATTTCAGCAGCACGGAGGGGTATTACACACTGCCACGCAAGTGCATGGATTTCTACTGCAAACATGCACAATCGTGCTCAGGTTCTCAACAGCATATTGGGAACACTGGCCTTTTTTGCATTGCACTTTTTTTTTTACAGCACACATTTACTTAAGCAATTACTGCCTGCTGTCTTCTGTGTACTAAGCATTTAGACTGCTTTTTTACCTCTTCAGTACATCTTCAGAAACAAGGTCTCAGCAGAATCTTCTCTCTTTCAATTGCCTAGTTTGATGCTTTATCTTTTCAAAGTACTCCCTGCGTTCTTTAAATATTTAAGGAGAATACAACCCTTTCATCTTTTGAAAAGGCCAGATTGTCATCCAAAATTCTTTGTTCCAGTTTGAACCCCCATTGAACTTGAATTACACAGTCCACAAAACTGTCCTGATCTCTCATGAATTTGCTCCCCTGCCTCTTTCCTCCACCAACAGCGTGCCTTCCCAACCCTTCTTCCAATGTCCTTTTTACACATGAGAATCTCTGTTGAGCAAATGATTCAGCTACAGATTTCTCATTGCTCACATCCCTCCTGAAGACCCTCTACTGCCATTTACACTATGTTAAAAAAAAAAAAAAAAAAAAATTTTGTTTTCTAGTAGGTTTTTTTTTGTTTTTTCCTTTTCCAACATATTGTGCTTGCATGTGATAGCAACCCCTTTAACCAACTGCTTTCTCCAGTGGTACTTTTTAGCCTTTAAGTTCTCCAAGTAAGTTTCTCTACTGCATGAAGAAAGTACACAGCCCCAACAAAACACATGGGCTAAATACTGAAATGTAGGAAGATGCATTAAGTTGGGCTCTTTTTTTCTGTTGTTTTGTTTCATTTCTAAAGTTAGGGGATCTTGGAGGAGGACTGCCCATGAAATACTTTATAGAGTCATGGTAAGGATGCAGGTGAAGCTATTTGATGCTGAAAAATATCAAAGGAATTCAAGTTTGAAAGGACAGGAAAAAAAAGAAAAAAAAGACACAAGGACATACAGGAAAGGGATATTTGGGTAGGAAATACAAAAGCAGTGCAGGCAGAGAGATGAGAACAAGAAATGCAAATAGTAATCTTAGCAAACCACTGAACATTAAAAGAAAATGTTCATAATCCAAGAGCCTATCCAAATACATAGAAAGGTCAGTACAAATTGGTTCATCATGTTTTAGCTGTAGGACAAAGCTCACATCCTATCTGTACAGGTTATCTGGTCACTTTTCCTGATCTGGAAATGCGCAGGTGAAATCAAATGTTGTACAACATGTGAACAAACTGCATCAGTGGACCTATATGCAAAAAAACTCTACTGCAAAATGCATGATTAGGAAACGATGTGTATGGAACACATTCTCTTAATGTTTAAAATATTGATATAGGATCTACCATTGTTTTCTTCATTTTTATTTTATTAAAGTACCTATCTCTTCAGTGATCAGTAACTCAGATCCCGTCTTGGTTTGTGAAGAGGCTTACAGCAGCAAGTAAGCTCTAGATAAACACAAAGTGGAGTTTGTTTTGCCTTACAGATATAGAGCAAGCATGAGGGCATCTGATGATTTCACAGTGTGGCAACACCTCTCTCAGCAATTCACAAAGCTACTATTATCAAATCACAAAAACTGCAGACTTCACAGGTTTCTTTGATTGTTTTCCTGTAATTAAAACACACATTGCATGGTATATTTTCTACACTGTGAAAAAATTTCACTTTTACTTCTTTTTTACTTTTAGTATCACTTCTGAGGGTTTATTTTATTGTCAAAGCTATTTTTTCAAGTGTTTACTGAGGAAAAAGAAAACAGTTCTCACCTTTCAGCCTGTTACAGGGTTCCTCTCTGAACACATTCCACAGAGAGCAAGCCTAGCTTGCACCCACTCCCCTTAACAGCAGACTTCAGGAGGCAGCTTGGGAGAAAAGGCAGAGAGCAGACATGGAAAACCAGATAAGAAAGAAAAAAGGAAAACTGGGAGGAGAAGAGCAGGTTCAGAAAAGACCTGGCTTGGTGCACAGTCTTTCAAGGCCACTGGCCCAGTGGGAAACAGGTTCAAGAGGGCACCACACTTCGGGGAGTGCTCCTGGGCACTGGCTGAGACAGGGAAGGCCAGAAACAAAAAGTGTTCCCACTGTTCCCCCAGTACATAACCTGCTCAGCATTCCTACCAACTGCAGCCTCAACAAGCAGTTCTTTGTTCAAACAGAATGAATTACAGAGCCAAAGTTAAGGATAAAGGAAGACAAAAGGTAATGTGCTGGATTTACTAAACTGTATTTTTTAAAAGAATCTGTAATGTGTTCTACCTGTCAGTCCCTGGCCAAAGAAATTGCATACACACATAAAAAACATTACAAAGGGAAAACTAATCATGAGCTGTACAAGCTTTCACAGGTGTTGGAAAATAATTTTTTTCTGCAATGACCAGAACCAGCTTTACCTCTCCTCCACCCCTTTTTCAGCCCTCTCACTTGGCAATTCTTATGAAACTCTTCAGCCTGGTTATTATCACTCATCTCTGTGTACTGAGTGACATAAACTGACCAGAAACTGAGGCACACTGTATATCTGCCAGCTGACTGCTGGCTTTGAACAGGAGAACATATTGCCAAGAGTTTTTCCTACAATTGCATCATTTAGCACTGACAGTGGCTGAGAAGCTGCTAACACTTTCAGAAGCTTTCAGACCCTATTCACAGGGCTCATGGTGACAGGTCTGAGAGACGGAGGCTGTTGTCTCAGGACCAACTGCTACACACTGGTTTTCAGCAACCACCTCCTCTAGAGGTGTTCCTCAAGACAAATCCAATTAGAATTAATAACAGAGAAAGGTAGGGAAATCCTGAGAGAGAAATCTCTTAAAGCGAAGGCTTTGCTTGAGCTAAATCCAGATGAAACAAATCAGTGAGGGATGTGCTCGTAGTTAGTTATTGTCGTGATTAATACTGAAGTTAAGTATGATGTCATTATCTTTTGCCTCCTTAGTGTACTTGGGAACCACAGACTAGAAGAGAAAGACACAAATATCCTGCCTATCCCAGATACACAGAATTTAGAATTGTCATGAATGACAATGATACATGTGTTTAGATGGCAGTACTGACAACACAAATGCAATATTTAACAGCAAAATCCCTTTTATGTAAGTGTTCTGATTAAAACAGACCTCCTGTCGTGAGAAAGAAACTACCAAGACATGAGTCCATTTTTAAAAAATGGATTAAAAGGAGAAATATGAAAAGTCATCAAACATAATACGCAAATCCATTAATCCAATCAGAGATGCCATCTTTCAGAGGCATTGCCAAAACAGGAGTACCCCACTTCAGGATGCACAAGAAGCCAGAAGCAGAGAGTAATGACTCAGAAAATTGACCAAACCCTACAAGAGGTCTAGGCAACAACAACTTGAAGATATCCAAACTCATTTGTCAACTTTTCACTTTTTATCACTCATCAAAGGGTGACTTAACAGGAGGAAAGAAATACGAAGAGTGCAGATGGGCAATGCTCAATATTTGAAAAAGGAATCATTTCCATTAAGTTGTAAAAAGAATGTAAAATTGCATTGTGATCTATTAATCTGATTTAGTGATGGATAACTAACATGATGAATATGGATTATATATATTTTAATGAGTGTTACATTTAACAAGGATGAACATTGGTGAGTGTGAACATTAGTGAATGAGTAGCAAGGCTTATAAACTTTTGGATCTGATAAATATAACTAGAACTCTTTCTAGCATGCGTATTATTAGTATCTTGAGATTAAACAAGATCTATTGGAGCATGTAATTGTTGACAGATAATGAGATCTTAAGTCATGTAAGCAGTTTTCTCTTGCTTGGTGAATTTATTTGAGAGTCCATGTTGTACTGCATGGAAATGTTTTTCTTGCAGCTAAACTGAACTGATCTCATTCCTGTCATTTACCAGGCTAGCAATGGAAAGAACAATGAAAAATACAAGGGTTGCTCAATTTTTAGTATAAGCCATTTAATAGTTATGAAAGGAAAGCTCAGGAGAAGCAATGAAGCTGAGACTTTAAGTCCCATTAGAAGACAATCAGATGTCAGGCTGTCCACGCCTGAAGTAAACAATACTGAAACAGACACACACCCGCACATCCACACCAAGCCAACCACCAGGCTTGCCCACAGCTGTTGATTACTACATCTCACCTCCTCCACAGTATCACAAGCTTCTCATATCCAAATTCAAGCATGTTCTGTTTCATCTATTCATACACAGTGCAATAAAGATTATTCCTAGTAGAGTTCCACTAATTCTCTACCCACTTTTGAAGCAAACCCAAAACTCACATCTTCACATCTGAATCAGTCTGCCTAGAAGAACCCAGGCTTGAGCCTATCCAACAGCATCCTCTTTTCTTCTTTTTTCCCTTTTGCAATCTTACATAGCTGCTGCTCTTGCGTCAGCAAGTGAAACACACCATTCTCCTTCTCAATCCTCCTTTTGAAGCTGTATTAAATAGATAACACCTATAGATAATATCTAGACAGCTTGATGGCAATAAATTGCAAAGATCTTATTACACTTATAGTTACTATCTGAGTTCAGATATTTACCCTTCATCACTCCTTCACTCTGTTATTCTCACTAGTTTTTTGGCACCATGATGGTTACACACAAGACGGAGATATGAAAGCAATGACATGAAGTTATACAATGGAAAATGCTTCTTTGAAAAAAAGAGAGGAAGAGATCTTTAGGCAAAAGGTGAAAAACTATTCCCTCTTGCAGACTGAGCACACCTGAAGTGTGGAGTGGAGCCTCTTGTGGAGCCAGAGATCGAAATCCAGATTTGTTGGCTTTCAGTAACAGGATCTCATCACTTGACCTCCTCGTGCAGTACCTTTACATAGCAGCTGATATACTCAGGGTACTTCTTTGGTTTGCTAAAACTGAGCTTTTCAGCCCATCCTTCCTGACAACTTTTCCCATGCATTTTGATCTAAAGTCCCTTTTTCCTACCAGCTACCTCAGTCTGCCTAAAAAGATGTTAAGTTACAAAAAAAAGTAGGACTTGGCTAAATACCACGACAGCTCCAACTTTCCTTAGTTTTCCAATTCTCTTAATTCAGCCACAGAGCCCAATATGCAATGATAGCTACGATGCAGGTTTTTTTTTCACATATCAGTGAGTACTCTTCTCAAGAAGGTAATTTTCATTTTCTTTAGCACAGCTGAGGTTTGTTTCTTTTTCATTTTCCTATCCTAGGACGAACAGTCTGCCCTGAGCCTCACTGGTAAGCAATTAAAATCTGGAAGCTTGCCAGCCTCTGTGGTACTGTGAATTCATTTCCCAAGTACACATGTAATTCGTGGAGCTAAAGTCGAGACAATAAAATGTGTAAAACTCGACTATATTATGACTCCTCACTCAATGACAAACCGCCTTCATACAAAGAAATTGAGAAAATCAGTCAATAACAAGAAAGTACAAGCACTAATTATTTTATTTCAAATCTGGAAATAATGCAAAATTTAATTTTTTGAAATTAAATGTTCTACTGATAGAATAATCATTCTTTCAGGCGTGACATCATTAGGACTCCAGTTGTCTTTAATATTTCTCAGTAATATTCTCACCATTAAAGCTGAGCAATATTCCAAATATCTGGACTCCAAAAGCTCATATTCTGTTTGCAACTATCAGTTTGATACTCTTCAGATACTGTAGAAAAGTGGAAAAAAACCCACAGTGATTGAGGGCAAAGGACATTGTAAAAGCAATGTTTTAAAGGTAGCATAGCCCAGTAAATGCAATTAGCAAATCCTTGCCCTATATATTGAATGAAATGCAGAAAAACGGCAATAGACTTGCTGGAGGGTTCACAGGAAGGTCACGGCCACAGATGTCAGTGCCCCAGACCAGCCACATTTCACTGGAAGGCTAACCGACTTCCAGCAACTTATCCCTGTGGATTGCACATGGATTTGGGAAAGCTTCAGGTTTCGGGCTCAAAACTGAAGAAAAAGGGCAGGGGGTGAGGGAGAGAAGGAGACTCATCAGCCAAACCATATTACATTTCCCACTGCACTCCCACAGCTCAGGCCTTGAAAGAAGTTAATCCTAACAAATCCACGTTATAAAATTTTTTCACCTAATTCATACAATTATTTTATTGTTTGTGTATGTGTACCTATCCCTCACAAAGATTTAAACTGTGGTGTGCCTTACATATATTGGAAGATTAACAAAGCTGCTGCAGCATGTGGCTTGTTGGAATCAAAGGGAACAGATTTGTTCCAATGTCCTATAAATGTTTTAAAATAAATTCAGTGATTTCACCTGAAATCCTATATGGTGTTCTATGCTATATAGTCATGATTATGACATTAAAGTTAAAGGTCAGTCAAGGTTTATTTTCTAGCCTTTGATAAGTGGAGGATTTACTCTGCTGAACCCTTTATATGCCAAAATTTAGCACTGTATTATTTGGGTCCTACAGTAAATGCAAGTGTATTTCTGAAATGTGGTGTAGATCCATTACTGAGCAAAGGAAAACTAAGGATCCGAAAAAATCATCACACACTTATATAGCAGAGCACAAGAGTAAAAATATTAAAAACAGTCCTTCATTAAATGCTCAGTAATTTTATTAACTTAATCCAAAAATAGCTAATAAGAAATTAATATTCATTCACCAGTGTCTGCGTCCTACTTAAGAAAGGCTTCCGAATTAAACAATCTATTCTTTCAGGCCAAGGTTCAGCAAAACATAGAAGTACAAGTTTAAGTCCATTTCTAGCTGAATTAGTCTGCTTTATGCTTAATCCAAAGGGCTAAATCCATTTATTAAAGAGCTAAGAGGGGTTTGGGGAGGGAACTACAGAGTAATACCAGTATTCCTTCAAAAAGAGTGACTTAAAAGGCTGCAAGATTATTTTACAAAGATAAAATTTGAGGAAACATGATAAGCATGCTGTATAACAAAAGCACATGCTACAGAAGGCTGATGTAACACTTTTTTATTTAATGCAATACCATGACAAAGGTATTCTGAATGAAACAAAGAATGTATCAAATCAAACCTGGTCAAGCAAAACAATCTTTCTTGAGCAACTGATGTATGGATTTCCCTGACACATTGTAAAGAAATCAAGTAGAGAAGAATAATATTTAGCTGATGGAATGATATTTAGAGAAATGGGAATTTCTAGAGTTGCTGGCAAGTTTTCTATCACATTTGGAAACCTTATTGAACCCAATTCTTCAGTGTCTCAACCAGTTCAGATTCTAAAGAAACCTCTTGACTCGTTCTGCACTTTTCCTTTAAGCATTTGGTACTCAGATGTTATACACTGGACTAACTGCATCACTGGTCCCCCAGCAACCATGTGCTGCTTGAAGATCGACATACAGATACTCTTATATCAGCAGGACAAAGTAATTTGGTTACCTGACAGTATAACTGCACTGTTGAAAAATTCAACATTTTGCATTCCCTTTTTCTGCTTATGCACAGTCTTTATCTGATGCTCTTAAATATTTGACTTTACTCCCCAGGTACATGTCTAAAAGTTAGGGGGGTTTTTTTTATGTTTTGTTCTTTTGCCCATTAAAGAACAGCTGCCATTCAGACATGGGCCACAAATGTACAACAGTCTCCAAATGAGATACAAAGATCAGGAGGACAGGTATGTTCAACGGAATGTTTGGATTTTGTCATGACAACAGCATGCCTTGCAACTAGCATCTATTACTTCCCCTGAAGTAGATCTGCCCGCTTTACTCCAAATACATTCAATCTATAAAATTTCATGCAGCACTGCAGACTGAATACTGATTTTGAAAATCCTAATAACAACAACTCATTTCTCATCATCAAGTCAGCTCAGAACCACTTATAGTATGTTTAATGGATTCTTTTCAGGAAGGTGCCCAACCCCACATAAAAAGACCAAAGTCATCACTGATTATATTTTTATTACTACATTTATTCTTAAAAATCAGTATTTTTTCTTTTACAAAGCATCACAGTAGTGCAAAGTAATAAAATTTTTCCAAAATCACGAAAAGCAGAAAAAAGATTAGTGCTAGCACAGGTCTGAGGACCTGAAGAGGAGAGTAGGTTATTTTCTCCACAGGGGCTATAAAATAGTCTTTGTTTCCTGCTATATCCCTATAAAATGCAATGCAGTGAACTTGTGAAGGATTTATGTTAGAAACCAATGTAGCATCAGACTCCCTTCCTACAATAGCAAAGGCAGAAGATCCTACAATCAGTGGTGTTATCTTCCAAAATGCAAAAAGCCATCAATATTATTTTAATATAGCACAGACCATGGGAAGCATTGTAATCACCTCTTTATTTGAGTAAAAACTGAGAATAAGATGGATTGTACTAAATGAAAAAGGAAACTTCAGACACAATCTTTTCATTATACTATTTCCTTTTTAATACAGAATTTCTTTTCTTCTGATATGACGCTTAATTTATAAGCTGTTATTTCTTCAGAAACTGATATAAGGAAATCAAATTAAGCTATAGACTTGATTTAAAACAGAATTTTAATTACTAAAATCATAACAGCAATTTGAACTTTCATATTTTTATAGCTCTAAATAAAGATAATTTCTCATAGAAAAAAATGCTATAGTAGCATAATTTCGCTTATGTAAATAAAGAGTTTTCATATTCAAGGAATAAGCTTGACTCAGTTAGAAGTGTCTATTCTCATATGGCTGATATCTGTTGAAATATGCTTTCTTCTACACAGTCTAATGATTTGAATCTCCTCAGAGATGCGAAAATTTCATTGTTCTGTATTTCCATATCGCTTGTGTCAGCCCTGTTTGGTAGTGCTTGATACAATTGCAACTGAACAGTTAAAAACTGATCTACAATTCAAATGCTCACAAAAGCACTGCATGTGCTTTTATTTTTTGTAATACCATAGTGAAAATACCATACTGAAGACAAGCATTCTTATTTAGCACTGTTGCAAATATGACTTCTACTCTTCCAAAAAGAAACACAAAAAAAAGTTATGAGAAAAAGTCAAAGAAAATTAGTACATAATTCCACAAGCACTCACTCATAAAAACTACCCATCTATCCTATTCCCCTTGCTCATATAAAGGAATTCCCATGCAGTGAAAAACATTTACCTGTGTTAGATTGATTTCAGCTCTCAGAGATCAGGACCCACAGGTTACACTTTCACTCTGCCACTGGCTTGCCTCAACATTGTTGAGGCAAATGACTCAACATCTCTATCTTCTTTTATATGAAAACTGGGGCTATGAATACTTCCTTTAGGAGGGCAATTACAGGGATTACTAATGCTTTGTGAAATGCTCTGAGTTTTTCCAATTAAAAACATTTAATAAATACTACCCAGAGTTTAGTGCTATAGTGTAACAATTGCATGCTAGTACTATAAATGGAAGTTATTATTATTATTGTTTTGAGAACAAGGATAATATCACGAAGATTTCAATTACATCCTTAAAAGAGTTTTGTGAATAGCTTGAAGAAACTAGGCAACTATCATTTATGATCAGCTGGCTTTCTAACTTGCTCTAAGTCTAAATTCTCTCAAATATTAAGTCAATAATTGACTGTTCTCAAACTGAGGAACATGGGGAATTGGAGGAAACAACGTCCCAGACCTCCATGAAAATCAAAACTATGTATTAGAAAAACACATACTGGGCTAATGCAAAACATGTTTTGGTTTTGATCTTCTACTAGATATTTTTCAGTATCAATTTTCCATTAGGCAAATCGGTGCAGAAATCAGAAGATGGTTGCCCTTAGTGAACTAACTGTAAAATCCCACTATGTCTTGGACATTCTGAAAAGCTCCAGAAGCCTATCACTCTAGAGGCAGTCTTCAGACAATGTCTTCCAGTCCTTAAGAGGTTATTTAAACCTTCCTGGACAGCCCCTTCTTTAGACTCTACAGGAGAGGAGATGTTTCAGAGCCCACTTCTACCCTGAGCTTCAAGGACCACCCTTGTGCTGACGAAACCCTGTTGCCACAGGACCACAGAGAAGAACATTTCTAATTTCACCTGAACACAATCCTGAACAAAAGAGATGGAAAATATGACACACAGTTGGTGATTTCCCTGTACTCAGGCAAACAGCCAAGCAAAAGTTTTCATTTTAATTTTTCTTCCCCCAGTCTTAGAAAAACACCTTTATATGCATAAACAAAATATGACCAGGAGTAAGTACATCACAAAACATCCACAGCATCTCACAGAGAATGATATTTAAGCTTGCATATATGCCAGACTTCATAAGGAACACTGACGTGAGGTTAAAACCAGCTGTATGAGTCAACATAAAAATGAACATTTTCCCACTGCTGAACATAATTAGATACACCACTACTCTTCCAAGGGAAGGATTTTTCAACCCCAAATTCTCTCATTTTTTATTTAGCCTTTTCAATTTTTTTCTTATTCTCCATAATGCCAGCAGGGATAAATGAATTGTTAAGTTTTCTCATGTTTCTGTATAAGGTCTAAACAATTTTGGCTTGTGTTATAAAGGAAAGTAGATAAAAATCCCTCTCACACCAACAAAACCCTCACTCTTTTGGGCAGAGTCCAAGCACAGACAATTACAGCCTTAATCAAGTAAGCCTTTAAAAGGAGGAATCAGAATGTAAATACTTTGCAACCATTAGTAGAACTTTCTTCTCTGTTGACTGCATAACTACTTTACATCTTCAGTCAAGGAATTTTACAGGTAGTTCAGTTATCCTAAAATTTTATCTTCTTTTGCAGAAATGCGTGGAAAATTAAGACCATCTCCAAAACACTGCATAACTCAAAAGCCAATAAAATAACTGCAAAAAATTGATCCAGAAGCCGTATCAGACCATCTTTGTATCTGGAGTGATATATTGAAACCAAGAAGTGACACAGGCGCATGATAAATCAATTCATAATCGTGCTACACACAGCACTAGAAATATAATCCATATTGTGCTGGTGAGATTTCACTAGAGCCCAGCAGGTGATGGAACATATTTCACCTCTGGAAACCTTTAATATCCATCTCCATGGGCACACGATGGTCATCTACAGTTTCCAGAGCCTGACCTCAACCACGTGCATCAGAAGTAATGAATGGTCATACTTGAACAAGACATGCTGGTTTCATTCTATTCACTGCAGAGCTTCAGAGAAACCTAGTGTTATAATGCTGGAATAATCAGCTGGGAATTTGATAAATCATGGTCAGATTCATTCTTTACTGTCTGAATTAAATTCTTCTTTAGCCTATCATGATGCTTATGTTCTGTTTTCAAAATCACACATCAAATTTTGCCTAAAAGCCACACACACAGAAAGTCATGATTTTTTTTTAACTGGAAGCAAATTATCTTTTCAATTACTTTACAAGTATACTCTAACTTATCATACCTATAGAAGCTTTTTGCCTTTTCTTGTAGAGGGCAATAATTTGTGGAAGAGAATAATTTGTGGTTCTTTCATATTATTGAAAAGGAGGACACTGCAGTGCCTTGGCTTCAAATCCAGAAAAATAAGCATTTGTCCACACTGGGAAAAAACTACTCTTAAAACTTAGCTTGACCAGCAGTTTTAAAAAGTCAAAAACTAATAGAAATTATCAAAAGAAACAATTATAGGAATTTTCTACTGCGGTTAGTCATCTACAGCAGCTGCAGTCACTCCGTGTTGCAATGTGTTTGTTTTCAAGGTTTCAGTTCACGTGCATTGGTACATCCTGTTAGTGGGAGCGTTTTACGCATTTTCCTTTTTAAACATTTTGCCTACAAAATAAAACCTGCAAGATCTATTTAATAACGTGTACATTATGAGAAAGATTAAATGCATCAAACATAAGTATTCACTGATCAATAGCTTCTTTCCCCTCTCCCTCTTAAATATCTTCAGCACTTCCTCATCTAAGTTTGAGCTATCTACTCTCTATTTCTATAAGCTGCATGTTGAATAATGGCTTATCCATCTACATCACCAGAGATTATAGTAGCCAGCATAAAACCCATTATCTAATTCAACAATCACCATTAAATTCTGCAGCAAGCCATGCCTTTTCTAGATAATGAGATCGAACGCCACTTTGATGTTCCTTAAAACCTAATTTACTAAAGATTTGTACAGCATTTATGAAGTTTTCCCTGCAGAGCTCTGAACCTGCCAAGACCAAAATCAGGAGCAAAGATGCAAATAAAAGAGATACAGTTTAACATACGTACAAGTCAGTCTACACCAGCTCTTAATTTCTTAGAAAAACAGTATTTGCATTATTTTGAAGATCCAAAACAACTTCTAAAATGAGGTATCTAGGAGGTATTTTGTTTTTCTATTGAACTTGACCCAGAGAAGAACTGCAAATGCATCGCTCTGAAAATGTGGTTTGTCCTGGTGCACACAAAATTCTTTGATTGTCTAATGAGGAATTAAAACTTGGCATTAGACACCAAAAAGGAGGACAGATGATCAACAGTCCAGCAGTAGTATAGAAGATGAGACAGTGCAGCAGAAGAGAATGAAAAGGGGAAGGGGTGCCATCAAACAATCATGATTATTATAGTAATTTGCTGTTAAAGCAAGTTCATTATTATCTGCACTTCTAGCCTCATGGATCAATAAACACAATATAGGAGGAGACATTATACATTAATGGATCAGCTTTTTCACTCTGAGGGTCAACAATTAAACAATTTCTCAGTTTTGTTCATGGAGGACATGAAAACAGAGGCTGTTCAGTTCAGAGTAGTTCAGCCCTGAGCTGGCACAGAGAAACTGGTTCAGCAGTGGCTTTGCATTATTCCTGGACTATATCCCATTACCACACTGTTTGCTGCATTTACACTCACTATTATCATTTAAGGAATGTAGTAGCATTAAAAAAAAAAAGAAAATGGGATAGAATAGGACAGGATAGGATTGGATAGAACACATCATTTAGAATAATAATGCCTAGAGAACAACATATTTCTTTACTAATTTACCACAGCAGTCCATTTATTTATAGCACAGTTGTTTTTCAGTTAATTTACACCACAGCAGAGGATATCTTTAAAAATATCCAGACAAGCAAGTGACCTTCCTTTCTGATTCTATATTTTCACAATCTTGAAAAAATGCTTTAATCAAAAAAGAGAAATGCTCCTTGAGGTAGAAGCAGTGGTGGCTATAGAGCAGTAACATTCTTTCCACATTTCAGATCAGGGAGAATGGATTCCTACAGGAACCTTATGGCTTGACAGTGGTTTTCCTTGTTACATTTCAGCAGTTAATTTCAGAAGCATTTGCTCACCGTCACCCGCATGCAAGCAGCCACTCACGCCACTTAATGAGAATAATTTTTTCTCTGCATTGCAAGCACACACCCATTTTAGTGTGTGCTTTAGACCAGAAGAAAACATGATGAAAACAAGCCTGTTGCACTTTACTTCAGCTTGGAAATAAATGCAATAAATCATTATTTCCCTGACATGTTCTGAGGCAAAAATACAGCTTGGCTCTTTCACCAATTTCTAGAAGAGCTGGAATCAGCAAACTGACTTTGGCATGCCAGGTTGGGTAAGCAGCCAAATATGGACAGTGAAGGCTGGTGGAACCAAAGGGCTTTTTACATTTTAAGAATGTGAGCCTCGAAAAAGGGGGCTGATATCTCACAGGAAAATTCAGAGAATATCTAACCCCCACTCCATAGGAGTCAAGTTCTTTGCACGTACTGATAGGATGCAATGAACTTGTCCTTACTTCTACTAAAAAAAGGCATTGATGAAGTGTTGTTTAAGGAAGAACTCAGTGTATTTCAAATATATATTTCTGAAAAACCAGACAGAGCTATTCAGCTGTACACCAAATCTTCACCATTAGGCAAATTTAAGCTGTCTCCTAAGCAATATCTCATGATCTCACTGTACTATAGGCTGCATTCACTTGCCCAGTTCATGAATAAAATATTATTACATAGTGTGGACCTGGTAGTGCAGTATCTTTAGATATAAAAAAAAACTTTAAACTCCTCTCTAGAGAAAAATATTACCTGTGCTTGCACAAAATGGATAAAGACTCTTGTCTTAAATCAAAGCAAATAATTGGCATAGTTGGGAATCAAGTACTTGGGACCCAACTGTATGAGCCAAGCCTTCGTCTTTAAAGAAAAGATAAATTCTCTTGAAAAACATGATTTGGAAGATGAGGTTTCACCAAGGTAGTATAGCAGAATTTGCATGCAGAGAAGAGGATGATAACAAAGTAGCTTGTACAAAAAGGTGGACAGTTTTCCAAAAGATATGCTCATAGCAGGGGCATCAGATTTCTATGCCAGTGAGTAATCCTGGATGTGCATAGAACAGACTTCAACTTTACTGGTTCTTTGCAGGTCATCTTTCTCAGTATTTCATCAGCAAAGGAGAATTCATGAATGGGTGCAGTAATCCTGATGCAACCTGTGGTTCCATGAGTCTGAAACTCTGACTGCTGGCAGAGGCAGGAGATGTCTCTGAACCTTCAACCTGTGTGTGTTTTCATACTCTGTCCTAATGATTCTATGCCAGTCCTTGCTAGTGAGAAGACACCAGGCTTCAAAAACCCACATGCTGAACGTTTTCCAGTTTTGACAAGGATTTAAGGTTTCTTCAATCACTTATAATTGTTGTGCCTTAGTTTGGTAAAAATAATCTTCCGATGAAAATGGGCATGATTCAAACAAAGACTGTAATTCTCTTGTACATTGCTGGCACAAAACTGCACCCACCTCAATGTCTGCTATATTATCCCATTTAGGTATTATGACTAGTTAGGGACAGTATCATAAGGACAAAAATTCTGTTATAAGGAATAAGGGTATGATCCAGAAAAAATGCTGAGAATAACTTTAAGACACCTTTTCAGATCAAAATTGACAGGGCTGTGACCGTATCTGCAGTTATTCAATATTACCTTCTGCAAGCATAGCACTAGCTGTATGGCAAATGACTCTGAGAAAGACACGTCTCCTGATTTTGAAATTTCTTTTTCCTGGGAAAAGGTTACCTTGAGAAATAACAGAAATTCCTGGAGCACAGAATGTATTTATCCCATTGTTATCATTATCTGCATCAGGACAGTGGCAGATAAGTCTTGGCTGCTGGGAAATGAAGATGTTATGATGCTAAGTGTTATGTGTTTTTACAAAGACACTAAATAACAAGTCAGAAGATCCATCTACAAACAAGTGTTCTATGTCATCATCTGACTTTATTCAACTTAACATCTGGCTGAATTTTCTAACCAAACTCTGCCTCCCTGCAGAGCTGACAGCATGCATGGGTACTCCTGAAACAATACCATTTATGCAAAGCTAGGAAATGTAAAAGCATCTATTGCCATGCCAGATGATCCTGTGCTCTCACATGCCCAGCTTCACTTGTAGGCAATATCCTCCTGGAATTCATCGCCCACCACCTTCCCATCTCCCTCATGCTCTGCCTTGCTTCAACAGCTGCCACCAAAGGCAGCTACTTCTGGGTTATGCAAAACACATATTTTTTGTTTAATTTTTTTTTTTATTTTTTTTTTTTTTNAGAAATTCCTGGAGCACAGAATGTATTTATCCCATTGTTATCATTATCTGCAAAATGCTGTAGTGCAGTATGCATCTTCCACTCCCAGGGTGCATCCAGCCACTGACACCCAACCACTTCAACATTTGTGCTCTGGCTTCATAGCAAGCGACTTCACAGACCATGAGTTAGCTCAGTATTGTCTCCTGGACTGATCCATTAAGGAATTTCACAGTCTGTCTGCGTTGCTCAAGTAGCCACTGTATTCATAACTATAAGTGGTGGAAAGAAAAACAGCTCCACTGTGTCTGAGGAGACACAGTAAAGAGGCTCTTACACCTGCCAGGTTCAGCAGAAAGGAAGGAAAGACCTTTATTGTTTACATTATCTCATTCTTATACACGTCCCAACTCCACAAGGGATTGGAGAGCATGTCACTTCCTTCTCAATCCCACTGGAGAAGAAAGGTGCTCATCAAAGTTCTCTTATCACAAAAGGAATGAAAAACAGAAAATACCGTTAAGTAAACACTGGCTATTATTTACATGAAACTGTGTGAGAAAGAATCTGACTCCAAGGTTAAAAACAGAAGGCTTACAAAAACCAGGGCAACACTCCACAAGCTTCAACACATTTGCTTTGCAAGGCCACCATGCTCACACTACTCATGGACCTCCTTCAGAGCTCCCTGCTCTAACAGAAACAGGGTGAACATACCAAGAGTTAAATGAGCAGAATGTTTGGAGAATAGGTGGTGTTAAATTCTGTTAAATACAGAACACAATTTCTGTCTTGTCTGTACATTAAAATGCAAAATTTTCCATTAACTGTTTGGCTTACTTATAGAAGATTGTTTAGACTTAATCCAGTAGAAGGAAATTATTCACCAGCACACACATGCAGATTGTGGAATATACTGGAGGGTACTTATAGTCCTTGTGTTGTTGCCATGTTGCCTGTATTATTTAGTCCTTGATCTGTTTGCCATGATGAAGACAAATACTGAAGGAATAATGCTGATCCCTGCATCAACTAGATTAAACGCCAACTAACTTTGTCATCTGAAATGTTGTAAAACCATGTAGCCAAACCTCAAAAAAATCAAAATAAATAGCAGCCATCACTTGGAACTCATCTTTGCACGCAATTGTGTGGAGTTCAGAATTCTGCCTAGAATTCAAATACACAAATTTCCACTTAATCTGTGTCCAATTCATATTTTGTTACAGATAATATGTGTGCATTCACTAGATTATACATATGCTTCTAACCCATGAACCTAAGACAAAAAATAATGTACAACCCTCAGCAACATAGGGACTTGCAACTAAGTTTCTGGCACGGCATTAATGGAGAAACAGAGCAACTTTGAGCAGGTTTGTTCAAAGCAAACTCATTTTTACATAGCTACATTTTTGTCAAAACTAGCTGTGTGTAGCATGTTGATCTTTTTTTTCACTACAAGCAGGCTTTATGTGAAGGGGAGGAGGCAGAGAAAAGAGCAGAGAAAAACAGAAGCAGATCATAGGTCATCGTTAGAACAGGTTTTATTCTTAGATTTGAACAAAAGTGAGTATCAGCATCAATTTTAAAAGATTAGTTGTATCAGAGGGAGGCCTCAGAAGGCAGTCATTTTCCAGATACATTCTTCCTGTTTGTAAGACATCAAAGGACAAAGCCCAACTTTTGTCTTTCTATTTTCACCTTTACTTTTATTTCCTTTTTAAGCAAAAGCTCTCAGTGACAATTCTGGAACATCAGAAAGACTGAGTCATAATCTATATCTATATATGGGCATACATAATAATAATGTGCAAGAATATGACACTGACTTCATCCTTTAGGATCTGAACCCCAAGAATATTAATTTCTTTTTATTAATGGAATAGGGAGGAGGAAGGGAAAGCAGCATCAGAAAGCTAATAAGAAAGAAAATGTGTCAGCTTTATTCAGTAAATTTAATTACATGAACACATGTAAATAATGTGACACAAAATGCCCAAATAAGGCAGAAAATGCTGAGCTGTAGAAGACACACTTTTGACAAGGATTTCCTTGAGGCAAAAGTGTTCATGCAGAAGAGCATTTCACTCTTTCACCATTACTGCTGCCTTCCAAAGAGCTTTCCCAAAAAATGACATTTTCTTTGGGTGCTGTATTTGGACAATGGTTTCTGCACCAGGAGTTAAAGGTCTCTGAGCTGCAAACACTCTGAACTCAGGGCAGGAGCTATCTCACATCCCCCAGAGTACTGGCTTTCACCTGACTCTCCACACATCACGCCAACTCTCAAAGGTTAACCTGAACATCACTTGAAATTTTCTTCTTAAAATAATCAGTATTTCATAATGTATTCCAAACATCAAATATAATTTCCTACATTAAATATTCATATCAGTTAGGTTTTCAGTTGTAAGAAATGAATGCTATTTTAAAGGCCCTAAGTCTTCAGTATGTAACTTTAAAGAATACAAACATTTCACAAACTGACTAGTATTTATATTGCTCTAAAAGCCTGTGACAAATGTATGATATATCTGACAATCTTAACTTTCTACAGCTATCTATTTAGAATTAATTTAGAATTACTATGGATTTAATTATATGCTAAGCAGTCAATGCTACAAAGCGACACATTATCTTACTGCAGACACAACTAGGGTCAAATTAGAGTTGGATATTCAATTAGTTTAAGCTTCTTGATGTTTGTATATGTTTTTTTCCACCCCTACTGAACTGAAGTCACAAGTGTGTGACTTGCTTATTTAACAATATTGTGAGTGCGCAAAGTAAGAAAAACCTAGAAGATAACTGTAATTAAAAAGACCCAAAACCCAATAGCACATTATGGAGTAAATAGAAAAGGAGAAAGCACTCTGTAGCTGTTCTTTTTGCCAAACAAACAAACCACCCCAGCCTTCATACTGGCAGGGGATATAAATATCTTGAGCTAGAACATTCAGACTTGAGGAGCTTATTAGACCCTTGAACCAGAACTATTCAGTTTGCAGCTATCTGAGCTAAGGCATCCTGAACTGAACTTGTAACTTCCCTAACACAATATATTCACTTGACAATGTATAACTCATGGTACACAGAAGCATAATGAGGCAAACTCTTTAAAGAGATCACAGTCTCTCTGCACTAAACGTAATCCTATTTCATACTTGTAATACAGCTATAAAATATCGTAATGCTTCTTGTAGAAAATCCAAAGCAGCTTGGTAAAAATAATTTTTTAATTTAAAAAAAAAATTCTTCTTTTTTTAAATAAAGATTAGTCAAAGCAGTACATCACTCCTGGTTTTCCAATAGCCAGGCATTTTCAAAGCAGCCCAGAGAGCCATGAAAGCATTTTCAGATGGGCAGCAGCTGTATTGAATGACCTTCTTTGCCACTCAATGTAGCACTGGCAGTAACAGCAGTAGTTACTACTGCTATTCATAAAGGAGAGGAGTAATTAGAGATTTTTAGGAAGAAAATGTTCCACGCTCCCCTCAAAGTTATATCTTTTATATCTGATCTGTAAAGTACATCTGGTAAAGATGCCAAAGTTAGATAACAATAACCTTCTTTAGGGTAGAAGTGAATGGCAGCTCAAGTTTCTGAGTGTCCATTGCTGCCCACCCCAGCCGGGCACATGGGGAAGAACCTTCCTGCATGCAAGCACCACCTGCTGTGGGAAAAAGGCCTCAATTCAGAGATAAGAGTCTGGAATTTACTGCAATTTATGGGAAAGTCTTGTAGCACAATGAAAAATAAAATCTTACAGTGAACTAAAATGATTTGGTCTGCATTTACTTCCATATTTTATTTTATAATATATTTGATTAACTTGGATGGCTTTGAAGATTTAAATAGCAGCACGGATAAAGTTTTGCACTGAAAATGGAGATGGACATTATAAATCCTGTCAGGAAAGGCTATAGGGAAAGCAGAAAATGTGACAGATGGAGAGAAAACACTGCAAGGTTTAGATACCTGAGGAAGCTGTCTGAGTTTGAAAATCAAGCATATTATTTAGTTAATTATTCCACTGCCTAATCTAGACAATGAAACAATTAACTAAACTTCAAAGAGCTGGTATCCACACCAGTATCATTTGATTTTTTTTTTTTTCAATTGGCATCTCAGTGAAATAAATATTTACATTTCTAATGACTATTCTTGCAGTCAGGCTTTAAAAATCAGACAAGCAAAGAGTTGCTGGCTTGCACTTCTAACAACTAAAAGATATTACTGAAGAAAGGACCTTGATTTGTTTTGGGTTTCTTTGTTGCTGTTGTTAGATTTACGGGGTTTTGTGTTCCTTGGTGATAGAGGTGGTGCTTTGTTTTGGGCATTTCTTTAGAAAAGCCTAACCACAGGACTAGGTTTAACCCAAGGAATAAAATGCAACACATTAAGAGTTGCACAAAGAGTTGTAGAAAGTGACTCAATTATCCGTCCATGCACATGCACTCCCACACCAAAGCACTTACAGACCCTTTTGTCACTTTCATGGAGGACGCAGGAGGCAGGGGCAAAAGCTTCTCCTGAACTCTAACATACAAGGAAGGAGATAAAAATCAGTGAGATTTAGAATCACGAGCTGATGTCTTGCAGCTCCTTTCCGTTTTATTCCTATGTCTCAGGTGCTGTATTTTACCACTGACTTTGAGTCTCAGGCTTACTTCAAATATATGCATTGAGGCAAGAAACGAAACAGCACAGGAGATGTTCTGTGCTTGGGGCTGCAAGAACAAAGACCACTGGTGAATACATTTTACATTCAAGTGTCCAGGAATCTAGTTTTAATTTTTTTCTTCTGCCTTACTTGTATAGCAAAAATGCTACAAATTGACCCTCTTAATAAAATGAGAAACACTAGATAGAGTTGTTTTGCCTCTATCTGTAGGTTTCCACACCACTGAGGCAGGCATTGTTTCCTAAAATTGTTTTTTACTGAGTTAATTACAATAAATAGGTTTTCCATTTTTTTCCTCACCTCTTTGGTGCCGACAAGCACTTTAGGGAATTCCTAGTTGGGTTTTATCAATTAGTTGATCAATCACTTTTCTATTAGAGACACAAACATTGAAGATGTGATTGAAGTACAAGGTTATTTAGTCTTCAAACATTCAGTGGCAGCTACAAAACAAAGCAGCCAGCAAAGTCATTAAAGTGATTAAAAAGGGTCAAATAAACCATAAAGAACATTCTTAATTGTATTCATAATAAAGTTATCTTTACCACAGCAGTCAGAGCAGCTGAGGATGCTTTGAGATCTGCAGAGTACTACTGAGCAAGGGAATAAAGCACAGGACTCAGAGTCAAAACCTGAAGAGGTGCATGAGATGTATAGAAAGTACTGTGGTAAACACGTCAGATTTTGAAGGATGCAATTATGCTCAGGACATCAAGCCTGCAGTGTCTTAAGTCTCTGCATTTCAAATTCCAGATTTTATTTCCGATCCCTCTCTTGGGGCTCAGAGCAACATACAGCTATGTGAGACACTTCTACTTGAAATAGGTATTAAAGATATGTACTCAGATACTGGAAACAACCCTGTTGGAGTTACAGGAGTATTTGCAAGATGAGCTGTGGTACACATGAGATACCCTGTGCCTTTTTCCTTTGGCTATCAGCCCCTGTTCTTACACTCCTCTCTGCTTCTTAAAAAATCTCAGCATATGTCCTTTGTCTGAGGAGATTTCCTCATCAGCCTCACAAAACCTCCTGCCCACAACCCTTTGCACCACAGCAGCATCCTGAGCCTCCCTGAGCTGACTGAACAATAGAGGAGATGGCAAGAAGAGCTGTCAGGGCCCCATCATGAACAGATCCAGTGCAGGATGGCCACGCCATCTGTCTGGGGTTCACACCAGGTATCAACCAGTTCTGGGTGGTTGCTTGCCCTCTGCAGAATTTCCTAAATGTAAACCTAAATCTGTGGGGCTACAGAGGTCTTTGCTTACAAAACACCAAACACTATTTAGGGCAGGAGAGGGTGCCAGGGCAGCACATGCAAGATGCCATAGGTAGCCAATACAGTTTAATAAAACCCAAAACCACACCTCCTCAAACACTGGAAGGGTAGGGAGTTATAACAACACCATTGCAGCTGTAGCACAGAGCAGGATGTGTAGCACATGGCTCACACGCCAGAGGGCCCAAATGAACGGTTTTCACTGTACTACTGTGCAAATACCACTGAGTATTGTTAAAAGCATGTCATATTTGCAGATGCTGGCTGCTGGAATTTGCCGATGGCACTGAGTCTCCGCGCTGGCACAGTGGCACAGCTTTCCATGGGCTCTGCACTGATTTGTTCAGCTCCATTCAGAAAAGCAAAGGAAATTCTAGCAAAGACAAATATTGGACTTCATACATTCACAAAATCAACACATCAGAACCTCAAAACCTTCAGGTTCATCACCCACAATCTGTTTCACATTTCTGAATGAGAAACACTGTTTTAAAAAATATGCTCAACATCAGACTGCAATATTCATGATGATGACTTCACTGTGCTTACCTTGAGCAAAATATCTTCATAAAACAAAATTCTATTTAAAAACTCATGCACATATTTTATAGGAAATTTTAAAAATCTGAAGAATCATTACTCCAAAATTTAAAACAATAGTTGGCATTAAAATTGAAAACAAACAAACAGAAATATTAAGTTGTAATTTTTAAGAAAATATGAGGGTAACTTTACAAGTAAAAGCTTCTAAATTCCAAAGAAATCACCATTCTCAGAAGGACAAAAAACAGGTCATGAAAGCATCATGCTTAAAATGAGACATGGAATTAGCAATGAAAACAGCAAACAAACTAGAATATATAAAATACATATGGGAATAAAAGTGAGCTTGTGGATGTATAAGGCTGAAGAAAGGTAAGTGAAAGACAGCATAAAAGATAATAGTGCCAAGAAAGATACAGGAGATCTGCAAGAGGTGAGTGGCAAAACTGCAAAGGATGATGTAAAGTACATAAAGTACACAGAAATGCTCTATTTTTTTTTCCTGTTCTGTACTCAGAATGAAGCAGGAGGATGCCTTCACTTCAAGCAAAGTTGTGGATGGAATAGGAAGTCTGCCATATGCGATAAAGAAGGATGTTAAGCAATATCTGCTAAAATTAAGCAATGTTCAAATCACAAGCCTGGATAACACATACCCCTGAGTGCTAAAAGGGCATGCTGAGGAGCTTCCCTGAATTGCTAATATTACTTTTAAACAAACCTTTGAAAAAGAGGGAAATTCCAAAGAAAAAGAACTGCCAAAGGAGATCTAATATTTAAACAAGGATAAAAGAGATGGGCCACAGACCTCTAGAATAGTTATTTAGCATTCAGTAAAAGGAGTGATTAATTTGAAATTTCATCAACAAAGAATTAGAGGCTAAAAATCTAATTAATGTCAATCAGTTAGTTTAATGGAAGGCTGGTCTTGTAAAACAAAACTATTGTCTTTTCGTGAAGAGATAACAGGGCTGCTTGACAAAGGCAATTGTATGCTATACTGCACTTGATTTCTCCATGGCATTTGACTTAGTACAACATGACAACTCAATTAAAAAATGATGATGTGGAATTAACAGAGTGTACTTCAGTTGGATTCAACTGTAGTATACTTACAGGTCTCAAAATGTTCTTGATACCGACAACTCCTCATTTAGTGGAATGACAATGAATTCATTCTTCATCTGAAGTTATTTTTATAAAAAGTATAAAATCTCCTCTGGTCACAGTGGTAGGTGAGACAGCTTCTCAGGGTTAGGAAAGAAAATGGGGTGCCTGAGAAGCAGAGTTCCTGCCTACAAGGAGAACCCAACAAAATTCATTTTAATAGAACCAAATGCAAGGCAACACAAGGGGAATTCAGAATCGAGTTTTTATGTGCCAAATGGAAAGTCCAGAATTGTACTTGACTTGCCTACTTAAGGAATTTAGTTTATATGTTTGTTAAAGTTTTTAAAATAAGAGCCTGTTTCCTACAGAATTACAGAAAAGAAATAGACACTTCCAGAGCTGGATGGCTGAAGGTTGTCAGGTAGTCATTGCCATGAGAGCCACGCACTCAGGGAACTTGGAGAACAGCTTCAGTGGAAGTGAGATTAAAAAAAAAATGAAGCCAGCCGAAGGAAAAAGAAGAATGAGAACTTCAGGAAAAGCTCTTTAAATACTTTCTTAGTGAAAAGCATCTATTACATTCTTGAGGGGAAAAAATAACTATAGAAAGCTTAGACAAACAGAAATCATCTCAATTTTATACAATTTGCAAGCCCTCTGACAGAATACCAGCATAACATCCACAATTTAAGATATGTGGAAATACTGGAAAACATTAAAAGGAGGGCCACAAAAATTACTCCAGCCTAGAAAACATGATTTATGATCTGAGACTTAAGAAGTGCAACATACTCAGCTCATCAAAGAGAAGGTTATAAGCTAACTTCATCACCACACACAGGTATCTTCACACATAAAAGCTATCTGATAACAGGATGGAAATAGTTAATCTTGCAGACAATGGCATAACTAACTTCCAGTCACTGGATCTCATTAGCAAGTTAAACCTTGAAAGAAGCTTTTGATTACTTTCACAGCTGGGAAAATCAAATTGAAATATTTTACCAGGGGATTCTGCATTGCTTGAAGTCTTTAAAAGAAAATTATGCCATCCTTCCAGAATATATTTCTCTTCTTTTTCTTTTTTTTTTTTTTTCCCTGAAAAAATTCTTTGCAGTTAGCATGCTTTGGACTGAACAGGAAAGATCATGCTTTGACTTTCAGGGGCAGAAAGACTGTAAAAATTAAACTTCAAACCCTCTGCCTGCTCATTTCTCTTCATTCACAGGTTCTTGCCTTCATTCATAGAGGTTCCTTTCTCCCCTGAGAGTCAGATTGACTTCTCTTCTCCATTAAGGAGTTAATTTTACTGAAATCCCATATTCTAGGGCTTCCAAAATCACCCACTGAGGTCAGAAACAACACCTTCTCCCTTTCATGCAGCTAACTAGACTTACTCCAAAGGCAGAAGAGAAAGAACTCTACTTATCTTATTCTACTTTATTAGAGATTAAACGCAATTGAAACCTAAAACTAGAAGGATCGTGTTATGAACTTTCTTTTCTGATGAACTCATGTAATCATACCTAATAAATTCCCTGTCATTCCAAGGGTATCACATATTGGGAGGCTTTGTTATATCTCCTGCTCTCCGGAATAGTCTCCAGAAGACAAAAGTGCTTTAATCTGAATAAAGGGGTATTTGAGGTAAAAAAAAAAAAAATCTATTCTTTTCTCTAAAGAAAATAAAAACAAAATTCTCCAGTAGTTTGGGCCTGAAACCCTGTGAAGTACAGCTTTTATCTTCCACAGTGATTCCATAAAGATTGTCAGCATGCCAAGACATGACGTGAAAATAGGTAATGAGTAGCCCTGGAGGAGATCATAATTGCACGGCTATTATGACAATTATAAACAGAGAATCAACATCCAGAAAGACAGGATTGCAGTGAGCACTTTGCATGGGATTTGAGAAACACAGCATCTGTATCTGTCAGTGAAACAAGCTGAGTACCCAGCCCAGGAAATCACATTCCCAGAGCCAAAACTGACCCTGAATTCTCATGTTTCCTAAATGCACAAAACCTGTCACCAAGATTCTCTGTAGATGCCTAGAAAAATCTCCCAGAAAAATCTCTGACAGCATCACTTTTGAGCCTTATAGCAGAGCTAAACCCAGGATTTATGCCTCGACTAGATTGTCCACCTCTTCTGTGTTCCAGAATACCTAGCACAAAGACTGCATTTTGTTCTTACCTGATTAGTCTTCACTATTCAGGGCTAGGCACAGTCCTGTGATACACCTCTTAACTTAGCAGACTATTTTTGCAAGCTATTTAGCAATCTTTAGTCTCTTTAAATGCAGTTAAAAAAAAAAAAAAACCACACAAAAAAAACCCACCAAAGGGAAACAAAGGAAAACAAAGAAAAATCAAAACAAACAAACAAACAAAAACAAAACAAAAAACCAATCTCAATGAAAACTCCAGGAAACAAAAATCTTAGTCATCACATGCAAAGAAATCTTTCAAAAGAAACAACAAAGAAAATTTGTGCCTTTCTTGTTTCTAAGATTAACAAATTATCATTACAAGCAAGTCTCATATACAACAGGTAGCTAATACCTTTATTTGGTGGCTTCCAAAACCATCTGCTTACTCAACAGGATGCTAATGCTCTGAATTACAGGGAGATACTCTTCACTGCAATTGCACTAAAACATTATACAGCATCTGTTATCGATGGTCTCCATTACGACTGGATGTCCACAAGTCTTAGTCACAGTCCCTTATCTGTCAACAGTATCATATCACCCATCTGGCATCTTTTAATATTTTCCCCATGCCACCAAGATGTGAATAACACAGTCTGAACTATGAAGTAATCCCAGTGTTTCCAACACCAAAAAGTTTCTAAGAAAGGAGGTAGCCTGTTGCTAAGTACTTATTCTTGAAGAGCAGATCACCTAAGCTTGAGTGCCCTTTAAAAAAAAGACACCACAAGGCACAAGGGTCCCCAAGAGCCTACTACAGCCTCCCTGGGCTGCGAGGCCCTGCTCCATGTATCCCTGGGGAACACTGTGAAGCAAGGAAAACGCTCCCAGCTCCTCAGCTTGCTGAAATCATTGCACTAGACTTTAAGTGTAGCGTGCATGCGGCTTCCTTTGTTTACACTGGAATATGTCTTTCTTTTCCTCAAGTAAATAATTTTCTTATGTTCAAAAAAGCACCAGAACGTTTTTATCTTTATCACAGTTAGAAAACACAGCCCAGCTGCCACAGCCATTCTTCTCTCTCCAAGTGCTTGAATATACCTCACACACAGTTTCTTTCAGTCAATAAATGCTTGTATGGCAGGAAAAGACACTTGATTTCCTCATCTGTTTTGTCACCAAAAAACATAATGTTTCTTACAAAACTCACAGGGCCTCGATCTAGTCCTGTTTTAGGAAAAAGTCAGGTGGGAAAAGGCAGGGAAGGACCATGAACTCAGGCAGCAAAACCTTCCAAAAGCAAATAAAGTCATCTGTGTTGTTACTGGAAAGTGTCCATAGAGCTGCCAACCAATTGTTTGTGCAAGAAAGATTATTTTTAATATCAGAACTGTTTCTAAGAGAATATATATTCCCAAGATCAAATCTAATTTAACACCATCTGGATTTGGGTCTAGACAACATCCCTGGCATTTTACAGTACTTATCAGCACCAGAGTTAAGTGTTGCTGACAGGGGCTGTGGAAAGCAAACGGGGCAGGAAAGTTTGGAAACTTTAGGCTCCTGTAGTCTGTTTCAGGCAGATTCTGTGCCCATCCATCTCCAGACCATCATGCCATCTGCAATGGCTTTAATCACTCTCCTCTCACAAACTGACAGCCTTCACTCACTGAGGCAGAAGGGAAAGCAAAGCAAGCAGCCAATTCGCACGAACGTTTTGCTAAATAAATAAATAAATAGAATTTGTTGGACATACCATATATCCTTATACTTAGCAGCAACACATGGTGAGAATTTGCAGCTCCCATACATTGCAGATTCTTTAAGTCCTATTTAATACTAAGGGGGAAAAGAAAACAAACAAACAAAAAACCCTCAGAATATCCAGATGTTTCTGAAAAGTACAACATTGTTTCCCATTTAACTGCATATGTTCTTTCATCATCCAGAAGTTTTACAACACATTTTGTATTGCCTTTACAGGTCAGCAGTTTTTCAAGCTCAGTGGGCTCAGAGCCTTTAGCACCTCTGCAATTTTTCCAGTTTGGCTTTCTCCAAAGATGGGCCACCATCCAAAACCCCAACTTCTACTTCAGGGTTGCTCTCCCACCCTGCATTTCTAGCCCTTATTTCTGATTCTGTCCCAAGGCAGGCCAAGTGAGAGGAAGAAAAAAAAGGCAAGGTTTATCTTAAATATTCAAAAGGCATTCTGCGGTTTCTTTAAAGTTTAATTTAATTTTGCACTTTTCCTAAAGGAAGTTCATTTCAGACTTTTCTTTCAGTACAGATAATTCACTCCAACACCTGTGAGAGAACAAAAGGACTGAGTCTCAGGAATGAATTCAGAGAGCACCAGAGCCACTACACTGAAGGTGAACTCTTTTGCAACACAATTTTGCCACCAGTTCCACTGCAGTGCTCTGGACTATTAATTGCCATGGGGCATGACTGCAAGTGTCCAACTTCCTGACTGGCATTAGGATCAGCTGTCACACCTGCAGAGCAGGACACCCTAGGAGGAGGAAGTTCCCAATAAAATCATCCTGCTCTTTTAAAGCAGCACTGACCCTTCCGTCTTCAGCTCCTCCAGGAGGAGATGTGAAAGATGCCCAGCCTTCTCCATAACCAGCTGTGGTTTTTTTGCCAGTGACATTACATAAGATAGACAATAGAACCTTCTATTCTGGTTTTACCATGTGCCCAACTCCAACCCCTGCCTTCGATGGCCATTTTGTCAGAACAGGGAGAAACAAATGCATGGGCAATCTGTAATGATTAGTGCAATCTACTTGTCCATTTCCTACTATTACGAGATCAAACAGAAATCTCAGCCTGGATGCATTACAGTCTCATTAAGCCTTAAAGCCAGAATGGAACAAACCATTGCTCACAAATTCATTTACTCTTGAAATTCAAGCCAGTCAGTCAAGACAGGAAGGACAAGAAAATAACAGCCTTTTGTAGTGAGTAAATTACAGACAAATGGGTTTACAGGGCAGATGATTTCAGTTTTGAAATCTAGACTCAACTAAAACAACTGCACTAGAAAAAGAAGTTTCATATTTTCCTTTTATGGGTGGAGCATACATTTGCTGATGTGCACAAGTAAACGAAAATGTGTTATTATAGGGTTAGAATAAATAAGGCCACAATTTCCCCAAGCCCTCCTCTGCCTACAAACCAAGCAAACAGAAAGATGGCATTTAGGGAAAAACGCAAACTGAGCAAGTGATGGCATTTAATAATTACATAGCTCAGTAGGAAACTGCACAAGAGAGCAGGAATTAGAAGGATATCTTGAACAGCCTACTCCCATTTGGATTTTGTTAAGCAGTCTGTATAAAATCTAATATTAAATTTATTAGTATAAGAATGTATAGACAGTTTTGCAAGCTTGGACCAGTCTTGGGAGGAGAGCTGCTCATCACCCACGACAAACATAAAAATATAGCTAATATTTCCACCACAAGCATTGCTTTTTTTTAAATCAAAAGAGCCAAAAGACACAAACAATTAGAAAGTGACGCTAGTGAATTAATGCTATTCCATTCCTCCTCTTCCCATTCAGGATTGGGAAGTAAGAATATTCAAGCACCACTGCATAAGATCAGTAACAAACAATGAGAAGTTAAAATCTCTTTTGAGGCATCACTTTTAATTGATAACATACACTGTATTAATGCATGATGTTCTAATACACGATTAAGTACAAACATGTATTTTGTCTTTAAATAAATAATTCATTTTAAACTTAATTTTTGTTCTATGAATATAAAAAGAACTTATAAGCATATAAAGTCTGTTTTGAAGTAATAGCTGGTAAACAATACATATTGAAACTGGCATATGCTGTATAAACTTGACTTTTTTAACATTTGGAACAATTCACCTTTATAAACATGGACTTAAACTTATACTGTAAATGGGACTATATGTAAAAAACCTGAATTTTATAACTTTGGGTTTGGGACTGCAGGTGGTAGTTGCATGCAACTCACCAGCTGTCACAGGGAAATGCACTGTTCTGAACCTAGAACATCAGACTTCCAGGTGAATGAAGGAAGAGAAGATTCTGCCCCAGATCAGCTTGAGCAAACCCCTACCCATGTGATAATTAAAGTTTTCAGGGAATCCAACAGCATGAATTCAACTGCTTCTCAATCTAGGGATTTTTTGCATGTTTTAAAACATATGTATTTGTGAATTCATACTTCTATTCTAAAAATGGAGCTTTATTTCTGGCACTCAATACTTTCAGATGTTACCCAGCTTCAGTTGCATTCTTATGGGTTACTGTAGATGCTGCTTTTCGATATTTAAAGTGGTTTGAGAAAAGACAATTTAAACTCACTGTAGGATTTGCTTTGTTCTTAAGTGCTCTTTATTGATCGCCCTAAAACCCCTCAGGTTTTTGTTTTGTTGTTTGCTTTATTTCCTTCTGATGCTACACAGGGATCTTGAATCATTTTTCAATCAGCCATTTGCTTCCTATAGCGTGAGCCAAACAATAACTCAAGGGGAACTGCACATGCCCCTGCAGAGTATGGAAAGCTCTGACATCCTGCGTGGTGGAAGAGCCCTCGCATCAACACTGCATTCCCACAGAAGTGCTCAGTGACACGATCCATGGGAGCCCTCATGGTTTAAACTTGCAAGGGCCGTCTCCCCCGTCTGTGAGCCAGCACACGGTGCAAGGCCTGTTTGGGGTCAGGAAGGAGGACAGCAGCAGGTAGAGCAACCTGGAGCACCAGCTGTAGCTGAATTGTGGGTCTCTCCCTACAGCCCTGCTGCCCTGTTCTTTTGAACCCATCAGAATAGGAAATACTTACACGAGAACTCAACATACTTTGGCTGCCGCAGCTGTGGAGCATTACAGGGAGACAGGAACCCTGTTCTAGGAACAGGCAAGATAAAGGTCTAGCCATGGGAATTACCCGTTTTTTCATACTGTGAAATCTTATGACAAATCTCAGTATCATCCTGAGACTTCAGATAATTTTTTTTCCTTTAAATGGCCTTTCTTTTCAGACAGATAATCACCAAAAATCCAAGGTTTTTTCCCTTTACTTAAATCATTGCAAAATAAAATTTCTGTACATTGTGAAAGTGGAAAAAAAAAAATCAAAAAAAACAGGCCTAAAGGCAAAAAACACCAGAAGACAAGCAAAAATAATTCAAAATCGATTAACTCAAGCCTGTTTCTGAATTCTGAATGTACAGGACTAAAGTCCTCTATGACCCCAAATATTTAGATCATGTCTGATCCTCTAGAGCAAATATAATTTGTTTTAAAAATATATACTTCACTAGTAAGTCAGAAGATTTCACTTATTTCTAATGCCCTTTGAATTATTACTCTCCACTCTTGAAATGTGATTCTCAATCTAATTCTCACGCTGACTCTAACAACTGGTCTTTCTAAACAGTCCAGATTTCCATTAACAGAAGTTAAGAGAATCCTGTATTGAGTATGATAAAGCAATTTTACATATTTATGATATTAAAGTTACATGAGTAAAAGTGGAATCTGAAGTTTCATTGGTAAGTAATACAATATGCAGTGCTTTGTTTCTAAGAAAATTTGCATTATGACCTGACATTGCTTGATGTATACCTGCAGTTCTGGCAACTCATAAGGGAATGGGAAGGACTCACCAAAATTTTCTATTAATGAGCATGGAACACTGGTTCCCACTGATGATTAATATCAAAATTTCCATCACATTTGAGTGATGAAATTGTTAAATTCACTGATTTTTTTCTGATCCTCTAGAGAGAGGAGAACCAAAAGTAAAATCTGAATCTAAGATTTGCTCCATTTCCTTCCTCAAATCCCATCTCCGGGAAATATTACCAAGGAAAGTACAAACAGACTGCAAGCAACCAGAAAAGTCTCTGCAAAGAGACTGTATTAAGACAAATGCTCCAACTGTGAATTTATCAGTCAACAGATGTATTTAGCTAACCAAGATGCCCATGCAATTTCATAATAAAATGTTATAGTTGGGTGAAAAATAAACTAGATAGTGGAATTATGGATTCTCTGTGTCAAAACAGGCATTTAGAAGTTCTTTAATGGAATAAAAGGAAAGAAGTGGAGACTATTGTAAATGCAGACTTGAAATGAAAAATCATCAAAGAATCACGCATGGACACACAGAAAGAAATTGTGCAGGCCCTGCACATGACTTCTGTAGTTTTAAAGGCAGTTTAGCTAATAGCAAGAGATTTTATATTTTCCAGGGAGGCTTTAAAAGTAATTATTGTCTGTGTGCTCTTTGTCCATAACTCTTCAGTGGCAGCCAGCAGAATTTCATTTTCTTCCCTTATTTCAGCAATAAATTTCTTTTAACTCTCTTTTGCCCTAACACAAAAGCAGTATTCAAGTCTAAGAAACAGAAGACTTGACCAAGGCAAAACCCCAGAATTTTCAGAGGTTTTCAAATCTGACAATAGAAGAGTAGTTCTCCAGGTTCAAGCCCATGTTCTGAACATGCCTCAGTTCTTAAGCACCACATTTTTAAGGTCATGGTATCAGGTCACTGACTTTTAGGAGTAAGAAAGGATGCTGACAAGCTGTATTTGGAACCCAGGTTAATTCTTCATCTTGGATAGATCACTACTCAGAAAAAATAAGCACTATAGAAATGTCTTAAAAACATGTTCTAACAAAAACCTTCATAGGCTTTCTAGTTCCTTAATTCATTTTTAAGTTGTACATACATAAAACACCAATGGGTATTTATATTTCTATGATATCTTTTCTCAATGATCAACTAAACGGGCTATTCACTTCTTAATGTAACAACTTTTTATGGAACAAGAATTTTACACTTCATGCTATAAAGGACATAAAGCCAGAATATATCAACTTCTGAATACAGAGCAAGGTAATCTATGGAGCATAGAAGTTCAACTTCCTAAAGCAACGCATTTTTCTTTTCATCCAGTACTGTATAGCCAAATAAAGGGTAGGAAATATGTCAATCTGCTTACAACTTGCACACTGAGTTCTTGGGTCACTTTTGACTGGCAGTGCCAGACACCTAGGTTACTGTCTGGCTTGGGACAAGAGGTACTGTTGGAAAAAATACTATAGAAAGAAAGAGGCAGCAATAATCTCCTCTGTTGTAGCAGGAAAGAGGAAGCGGATGATTCCCTGGGGTTTCTTTCAGTGTGAGAACATCCTGCAGCTTTAAAACATTTACTTGAGAAATCAGTATTACTTTGCAGATTAGACTCACATGAAAGTTAGTAAATGGCAACATTCCAGAGCACTCAGCTGAGTGCTCCTGTCAGCATGGGGATCCCTCCAATAATCAGGAAAAATTTTGAACTATATTAAGAAGCAGAAGAGTAACAGCTGGCACCCTCTACCCTGGGATCTCAGTTTTATACCCTTTAACTTCTCAGCCCTAGTCCCTAAGTGCAGTAAGTACAAAAACAGACACCCCTCTTACATTACGCCCAGATGAACCCTTAAAAAACAGAAATTAAAGTAAAACTCATCAGAGCTGATGGTGGCAGACATGTCTTAAAATACATGGACTCAACTGGCCTATAGCATTGGTTCATTTGAGTTGGTGGGCAAATGCTGGAAAAGCAGATGGGCTTATTAATACCTGTGTGTCTCATCTGTGTGCAAAAGCCCACAACTACAAATAAGAAAACCAAATTATTATTCCTAGATGCTGTCAGTGTTTATTTTCACCCAGGTATTCCTAAGTCACATGCATCACAAGGTAGAAGGTAGAAATATTAAGGTAGGGCAAGGTACAAATATTAAACCATCCAATTTGGCACCAGCACAACAAGTCTTCTCACAGACTGTGGGTAACATTAAATAATCCAGCAAGATCCAGGAAAGCAATACGAATAGCTTGAAAAAGTTAGTTAGACCCACAAAAGCTACAGACAGAATCAGCACTAATTGCCAATCACACACTAGCTGGTAGTGGTTCAACTGGCAACAGCCACGGAGGCTGCTGCCTCTGCTAGAGATGGACCTTCTCACAGCATCGAGCTGAGAAATGGCTCCTACCATCACCTTCACTGAAGCTGTTCTGAAGATAAAAGGTGCTCTTTACTTCCCAAAACTATGGTTCACATTTCGAAAGCACAAGGTGTTTCTTAAATATTTATCCTTTAGTTATCGGAAGATATTTCTGAAACATGGTAAGATGGAGTTCCCAGCTATAACCTATCCTCAAAATTACAGTAAAGGATAGATGTGTAAGAAATAAATAAATTCTGGAGTGCCTCATGATTATGCAAGTCTGATTTGCATTTCCGTATTCTTTCCCTTATCACTTTATATATGCACTTATATGGCCAAACTAAAACCAGTCTTCACCTAACATGTTGATGAAATTTTGCCACTGTCCAAAAAAAAACCTCTACCAAAATCCAGTTTCATTCAAAGTCAAATGTTTGGAGCCAAGTTCTGAAATTCCTGTTTAGGGCACTATTGTAAGCAACTAAAGTGGAAGGATGCAAACACCCAGTGGTTCTTAGTTGTATGACTACACTTCAGTGGTTTGATCCCTCTCATAAGCACTTTATAAGGGTTACCTTTATTACAAAGAGAAGAAACAGTACCAAAATAAGTAATTGTTAATATATATGCATATGTATAAGGTAAATACCCAGCCCCACAGATGCATCAGCAATAATCCCTCACCCAGTGTGCACAGGTGCTGACAGTGAAATTGCCCAAGGCAAAGATCACAGGAGGCTGCACCACACAATCTCCAATAGTCACTTCCAGCCAACACACCTGTGATTCTATGATCCTGTTTCTAGAGCTCACTTACCCCTTCCTGTGAGCTTTAAACTGTGGGTAATTAAGCCTCAGTGACTAGACCACAAACAAACAAATCTGTTTCTACTGCCTACAAAGGGAATTCACATTCATCTGATGTCAAACTTCTGTGCCATGTCACCTCCCCTTAAACCACCTGCACCGGGCCTTTAGCTCAGCTTCACTCTGGCCCCTGCTGCCTCCACTGTACTCCTTGGCATGTGGACACAGAGAAGTCTCTCTCTTATCTAGTAGGAGGTCCAGGTCCCCAAGATGCCCAGGCTAAAAATGTAACACCAACAGTTTCAACCATGCTTCTTCAAGGACATGTCTTTCAAGGAAAGGCAGCAATAAGAAGAGAAATTTGAGAATTGTACACAGAGTTCTGGTATTGAACACAGAAAGAAATTCAGAAATTTCACTCCTCTATATACGTCAGCTCCACAACACAGTTATCCTCTGGTGACTTCTCATTCTCGGAGCTCAGGATTCATTCTAATCACCATTCCCAAAGCTGGGAATCCTACCTCTGGCCTGCTCAGCTAAGGTAACATCAGATTGCATGCCAGTGGGCAATTCCAGCTGTAATACTGATTTGGGCTAGATCTTCCACCTCAAAAGGATTTACAAAAAAGCACTTGGTATATCGTACACGAAATACAGTGAAGCTCTTTTAGACCACCAGAGCTTTATATCTTAACTTGAAACAAATCCAAGACAAAGCAAAAAAAATCTCCAGTGTTATCACCCCTGTAGGAAGGACCTAGAGAGATATGGGTCATTTGTTCAAATAATCTCATCTTGAAGAATGGCTTAAGAGTTCAAAAGCCTGAGGGGTATTGCAAGAATGAATTTTACTTTCCAGGGAAGACATCAAACCCAGACACTTCTGTGGGAGACATACCAGCATATCCTTTCAGATCCCTTTGAGTACATTTTCCGCTCTTTGGATTTGAAATCTTGAAGCAATACAACAAGCTCTCATTTTTAAATTAAGTTTCCTGTAGGCAAGGCTGAAGAAGGAATATCACGGAGTGTCTCTGAAGTGGGAACTAGTACAAAACCGCACTAACAGGCCCATTGACCTAACACTCATGGACTTTACCATTCCTAAAATATTTCCCACCAATCCAGGCAGCAACAAATAACAGGTTTTGATGTTCTTAGTCATGGTACTTTATCATGGAATATACAACCAACGTCTCTTTGAAAAGAGAAGTTTGACTTTGACTGCTATTACTCTTCAAAGTGCATCTATGTATTACTATACTCTCCTGCCTGCAGTGTCTGAGTATGTACTGCATATTCTAATAGGACAAAATGGAAATGTTGCACAGCTGCTAATGGTTATTCAAACTCTATTTGGGCTGATTTTTGTAAAGACAGAAATGTTCTTAATTGTGTTTGCTGAGAGAAAATAATTGTCATGACAGCAAAACTGTCTCCTCTCACAGGAAAGAGACTCAAGTGGAATAACAGGATGCATATCAGACAACCATCTGTAGGAGACTTCATGAAAAGTGCAGTTCCTTCTGATACTAGATTTGTATTCTTGCCAGTCACACTTTACAAACTAGCAAAGATTGGAGAGGGGAACACTAATGATAAACAACTCTCCAGAAATGAGTAGCTGATTGGGTTTACACCAATTCTTTCCCATAACCTGCTGCTTTTGGAAGATCTACTCTAGGTAATACACTGAAAACTGAGCATCAGTGATTTCAAATGCAAACATTTTGCAAAATTTTCATGTAATAAGGAACGTTTTCTAGTAATGCCAAACTATTAATGTTGCATGCTGAAATTACATAATGCTAAGGATATTGTCTGCCACTCTAGAAGATGAGGAACATAAAGCAAAGCACAAGGTTTATTTTGAATTTATACCTACCAGAATAACTTTTTAATTTGCTTATTAGCTAGTTAGCAAGCGTGGCCTCTACCTCAAATGTTTTCCAAAATGCTAAAACACTCATATGGTATTGCTTTGACTTATTTTTAATTTAGCTCATTAGTAAAAAAAAAAAAAACCTTAATTACATTCTGTCCTCAACTGTGTGGTTAATATATGTTGCTTGCATTTGAAACCCACAGGACTCTCAGTGCTTTCAAATCAATGAATTCTGAAAGATTAAGTCACACTGTTTTTCCCATCAAAAAGTCACCATGATATCCAGATGCAAAACTATGACTCCAAACAGACATGAGAAGATGTTGACCGTAATTGCTGTTGTATCACTTTGGTTTTCTTTCCACTGAAATGTACAGCTCAGAAATTCATGCCTCTCTCAGCCTCTCTATGTAATCACATGCGCACACACTCATCCAAAAAAAATACATTTAATAAAGGGATAGATCAATATCAAGCTATAAAAAGATAATCATATTCCCAGGAAATAAGGAAAGATAGAAGGAGTTTTTTGGTTGTTTGGTTGGGGTTTTTTTGGTTTTGAGGGATTTTTTTTTGCTTTCCTTATAGATGAAAACAACAGCACAGAAACAACAAGAATATAACATTATGCTGAAGGTCCAAATGTTAAACTTCAGAAACATTCTTGCAATATACACACACAAATTAAAAATATGTAAATATGTATCTTTCAATGATCAAAATTCAAAGTTACAGATCAGGACCGCATTAAGACACTACCTGCCAAGAAAACACTTGCCAGCTGAGAGAGCTCACATTTACCCTTCTTAAGGTTTCTAGTTTGCTCCAAGAAAGCCTTGAAAGTGCACCTCCATTATCAGGACACAAATCCCTTCACCCTGAAGGTTCACAGCATGCTACTCATTTTATGTAATAAAGTCTCAAAAGGAAAAATCCATTTCCTTAGTTCCTTGTCCAAGCACAATCCAAATGATGAAGTTTAGCAACAGTAAGAGAGTACTTAAATGACAAACCACTTAAAAATGAAAACTTCCTTCTCCTCTGTACAGAACAGAATATCTTTACTAGAGCTACTTAGGTAATAGATTTTTTCAGGTGCAATAACATTTTAATTAGCAATTAAGTCATTTTACACCCTAAGGATAACAAGGAAATTATCAAACATGTTGTCAGAAACTAAGCACAAGGTTCGTAAAATATACAGTTTATATAATTAATTGATTTACACAAGGTTGAATTTTAGAACAAATAGTAATGCCTTCTCCAAGTAAAGATGTGTATTTAATCATATTTTCAGTAGTATAAATATACTGATATGCCTGTATCAATCAAGTCATATTCCACAGTAATATCTTATGCAATTAATCAATGTAATTATATCCCTGCCATGAAAATATAAAAGATTATTTAAATCATCCAAGGTATGGCTGTAATTTTTCATCTCTTGCTGATTAAATTCCATTTTTCAGTAAGGGTTAAAGTGTATGTTACACTACCTTCCTACTTATATTTTCCAATGTTTAATTCTTTTTTCTGAAATCAGTTCAGGTACCCCTGCTGCCAGTCTATTCAACCAGCAGATGAAGGGGCCACACTAAGCTGTTTCTTTACATAAGAAAAGAAAATCTCCCCACCCATCTCCCTACCAAGTCAGCCAGGAATTAGTTGAGGAGGACTGTAGTGTCCATTTCTTTTGGATACTTCTTTGCAGAAGGAAAAGTCTAGCAACTCACTGAACAAGGCAGAAAGTGATGGCAGCAACATCCCTATTCCATCAAAAAAAACTAAAACTATGGTTATCATCACTGACCTAGGAAGAAGTCTGAGCATACAATATGCAATCAGCAAATCTTTCCCTTCTCCAGAAGTGTCCTGAACAGACTGAGTGATGGGAGTGAACCAGACACAGGCATCATCTGAACGGTATTTGGAAAAGATCAATTTCATCTGCTCCTGTTTTCCTCACTCTGCAACTCAGTCATTCTCCTACTGTATTCCTCCCGCCTTCTTTACTGTCTCTTGCTTAACAAGGCACCAAGCTGAACTTCACCAACCCCACTTACCCAGAACTGTTTGTGTTGTATTTTTGTTCCCTCTTTTCCCCTAAATGGATCTTAGATCCAAAACAAGAGAACTGGAGAGAGCTGGTACCAACTGACTCCTCTTCCTTTCCCAATAGGACTCTCATGATCCAGATTCATCCCACTTAACATTCACCTTACAGAAATCAGTGGACAGAGAAAGGCAACTGCCATGGTCAGGTCACCACCCCTATCTTCCCAATCATCCGGGGTCCTATACTCATCTCCATTAGCTACACATATGTCCTCAGGCAACTACCTACTTAATTTAGGCATTTAAGTTAATAGGAATGTCTGGGGCTCACAGTCACTTGATGAATTTAGAAGAGTTCTTCCTTTAAAAAATAGAACCTACAAGGAAAAGAGGGAAATGGAGTTAGTTGAAACTCTGCTCATTAAAAGTTAAGTATCTGTATTTTCCTTGTTTTCCTTTGTTTCTAGTAGCACTGCTGAATATTTTAGATAGTTTCTGCTTGGCAGAACAAATGGATTCAAGCCCTTACTAATAAGTTCCTTAACTCCAAATTACTCATGACTGTAAGAAAAGTAGCAAAAAGGGCAATTTAAAATTTATCATGTCCTTAATATTGTGTACAGTCTTGACAAAAATACACAGACAAACCTAAAAAGCATTTAAGTAACTGTGGTCCACTTGCCAAACACAGTAAAGGCACTACAAGGTAATGATTATTTCTGTTTAGCTTCAGCTGTCTGCAGTTTGTGGGGCTTTTCTGACACAGGCAAAGAGGAGTTCAGCCAGAAATCTGAAACCTGTTACACTTAGGAACACATTTATGTGTAGTAACTGGATGACTGATGACTTCATAAGAAGATCCAAATCTATTTAAAATTTGGGGAAATGGCTGGATGGGTATTTTTACTTCCTGTTTAATTTGCACACCACAGGAAAAAAAAAATTAAAGAAGAAAATGAAAGAAGAGACAAAAACAGGCAATTGCTTCCCAAGAGATCCTATACTTTCTTAGTCTCCTAGAGTACCACATATATAAAATCTTGCATACTATTGTAAGAGCTATATAATGTCTGTCTATAGCTTGAAAGAAATGCACTCAAATGAAAATCTTTGAAACTAATATGATGGATGGCAACAATGGGTTTGGGTGCTGAGATCCTGCAACTGCTGAAAGTTGATCATACCCCGCTAGCATCAAGGCAGGATTTCTCCTCCCTCTCCAGGGGATGCCAGCAGTCTCTGGCTGCCAATATACTGTCAGACACAACAGTGAGTGGTACAAGAAGGAGCAGAAAAACAGTTAAAAATGCCTGTTCCAACCCTACTTCCCTTCATACGTCCCAAATGTACAGAGTCAGAGTTTGATAGAATACAAGGACAATCAATTTCCTCAAAGGGTGGTATAGTTCAGTTCTTCCAGCATTCTCTGACACAGCTTTTCTAGCACCTCCTTCTTCCTTTTGACATTCAGGCCGATGGAGCAGCCCATGTATGAAAGGGGTAAGTTGCCTTCTCCAGTGCAAGACCACTGGAATTTTCTCATATACAATGTCCAGTTTTTCACTCCACACTTCTAATTGACATAGAAGCCACAAATTAATAATAAATAGAAGAATACAGTCACACAGAAAAAGCACTGAGAAAATTATTCCTATGTCTACATGTTAAAAGGGTCAAATGTGCAAAAAACAGGAAAGAAAATAAATTCTACTTTAAATTGCTGCTCTTTCCTCTTCACTGGAGAATGAAACCTCTTAGTATGTCCCAGTCAAACCACTGACAAAAGTGCATCAAGAAATCCAGTTCGATCCTAACTTGTAAAGCTTTTCTTCATTCAGTTTTTTGTCAATACATGTAAAGAACATGACCATGAGAAGGGGAAAAAATCATAATGCAAAGCTAAAAATTAGAAATTTAAACTACGAATTTAACATGTGCCTTCCTTAAACACGTTCCCCTCTACATTTTACTAAGTTTGCTGTTTTCCTGTTTTAAATACATTTGCCTCACAGCAATACTGCAAGTATTTAGATTCACTTGGTTTTAATCTAGAAACAAGCATTAGAGCCTCTAACCTGACCTAAAACTGACCAGGACATTTTGCTCAAGTACAGCTACGTGAGAGGAGAGCAACTCATCTGACCAAAGCACATCTTTCTGAAAGCCGCCCAGTCTTAGAAGAATCTTACTTACTCTGATTTGTTTCAGTATACAATTATGCTTCTAATTAAAAATGTGTGCCTGATTTCTAATTTGAATTTGTCTTGCTTCAATTCCCAGCCATTGCTTTTATTCTTTTTTCTTGTTAGAGTTTAGAGATCTCCAGTACTTGCCGTTTCCTCTGCTTGAGAGGACAGTGGATTTCTTCTAAATGGGCTACATGTCTGCATACAGAGACACACAAAGTATCACATCCCCATTGCCCGAGATCAACACCTCTACTAAGTCTAAAAATGTGCACGTAAGCCGTTGAAATATGTCCAGGATAACAGGGTTAAGTCCTCTCTTTTTATAAAGACTGGTTTGCTAAGAACGAAAGGTAATGATTTTATTTAGCACCTTATCAAAGAAACAGCACTGACATAAATTTTCATCTTTCAAGCAGTATGAGTTACTTGATGCGCCCACTTCCTTCTCTCTACTACACTGAGCACATAGCTCCAGGTTTGACCTTGCCAGAATTATCTACTGCAATGATAGACACACAGTCAAGTCAACATACACAGGCTGACAAACTAATGATGACAGAAGCATTAATAGTTTTAGATGTCATGCAGCATTTATTTGCATGTTAGTATTTTGTGCAAAGAAAGAGAGGAAGTATGAAATAGTCTCCTAGGAGTTTCTCCCACATCTCTTTTTCTTTTTTTATAAGTTTTCCCCTCCTACTAGCCTCTCCTCTTCCTCAGACACAGATTAGACCACATGCAAGAAATGCAGGGACAAGAGGACAAGGCTTCCTCCTTTTCTTTTCTTGACAGCTTGTTCTTGCAACAGGCTCTTTAGCAAGAAAAGGACCCTGTGTTGTACAGGAAGGTCATAGTCAGAGTCTTACTACTGTAAAAACAAACAAAAGCCCTTATCTTAAAAATATATGAAATCATATTTGGCAGGGCTTGGAAACCTTAAGAAATTCCTAGGAAATACGATCCACAATTACCTTCTTAATAAATACAATTCTNGACGCAAATAATGGCCAATGCATAAAGCTTTAATTGTAAAGGCAACAGAAAGTGTTGGCTACCTGATGGAACAGTGTGGGAAGCTGCTGCAGACACACAAAGTCTGTTTAATTCATGTGTATTATCTCTGTTTTGATTCACCAGAAAAGTCAAAGCTTCTGCATGCTGGTTAGTTTCAACTTGGTTTTATAACAAATATGTATAACTTTAAAAAAAAAAAAAAAAAAAAAAAAAAACCANAATTCTACTTTAAATTGCTGCTCTTTCCTCTTCACTGAAGAATGAAACCTCTTAGTATGTCCCAGTCAAACCACTGACAAAAGTGCATCAAGAAATCCAGTTCGATCCTAACTTGTAAAGCTTTTCTTCATTCAGTTTTTTGTCAATACATGTAAAGAACATGACCATGAGAAGGGGAAAAAATCATAATGCAAAGCTAAAAATTAGAAATTTAAACTACGAATTTAACATGTGCCTTCCTTAAACACGTTCCCCTCTACATTTTACTAAGTTTGCTGTTTTCCTGTTTTAAATACATTTGCCTCACAGCAATACTGCAAGTATTTAGATTCACTTGGTTTTAATCTAGAAACAAGCATTAGAGCCTCTAACCTGACCTAAAACTGACCAGGACATTTTGCTCAAGTACAGCTACGTGAGAGGAGAGCAACTCATCTGACCAAAGCACATCTTTCTGAAAGCCGCCCAGTCTTAGAAGAATCTTACTTACTCTGATTTGTTTCAGTATACAATTATGCTTCTAATTAAAAATGTGTGCCTGATTTCTAATTTGAATTTGTCTTGCTTCAATTCCCAGCCATTGCTTTTATTCTTTTTTCTTGTTAGAGTTTAGAGATCTCCAGTACTTGCCGTTTCCTCTGCTTGAGAGGACAGTGGATTTCTTCTAAATGGGCTACATGTCTGCATACAGAGACACACAAAGTATCACATCCCCATTGCCCGAGATCAACACCTCTACTAAGTCTAAAAATGTGCACGTAAGCCGTTGAAATATGTCCAGGATAACAGGGTTAAGTCCTCTCTTTTTATAAAGACTGGTTTGCTAAGAACGAAAGATAATGATTTTATTTAGCACCTTATCAAAGAAACAGCACTGACATAAATTTTCATCTTTCAAGCAGTATGAGTTACTTGATGCACCCACTTCCTTCTCTCTACTACACTGAGCACATAGCTCCAGGTTTGACCTTGCCAGAATTATCTACTGCAATGATAGACACACAGTCAAGTCAACATACACAGGCTGACAAACTAATGATGACAGAAGCATTAATAGTTTTAGATGTCATGCAGCATTTATTTGCATGTTAGTATTTTCTGCAAAGAAAGAGAGGAAGTATGAAATAGTCTCCTAGGAGTTTCTCCCACATCTCTTTTTCTTTTTTTATAAGTTTTCCCCTCCTACTAGCCTCTCCTCTTCCTCAGACACAGATTAGACCACATGCAAGAAATGCAGGGACAAGAGGACAAGGCTTCCTTCTTTTCTTTTCTTGACAGCTTGTTCTTGCAACAGGCTCTTTAGCAAGAAAAGGACCCTGTGATGTACAGGAAGGTCATAGTCAGAGTCTTACTACTGTAAAAACAAACAAAAGCCCTTATCTTAAAAATATATGAAATCATATTTGGCAAGGCTTGGAAACCTTAAGAAATTCCTAGGAAATACGATCCACAATTACCTTCTTAATAAATACAATTCTTGATCATTTTTCTTAGAAATGCTGATCTCCTGTTATTAATTTTCTGCTTATATTTTAAAACACCATTAAAAAATGAGTGGCAGAGGATGAAGAAAGATATCTTCTCAGGTGAAAGAACATAAAAGATGTCTCTGTAAAGGGAGAAGCAGAAACAAGAGGCACAGATAGCAAAGAAGGGACTCCCAAACATCACTGCTCAAATCACTGACAGGCAGGATCTACTACAGGCACAAGCACTAGTGAGAGAAACTACAATCCAGATGGCTAAACTTTTTCTAGCCACTAATATTAACAAATAATGATGTTCTGGAGGTAATGTCCATGAAGCATTAAACAGCAGTTTTATTTTAAATGACGCAAATAATGGCCAATGCATAAAGCTTTAATTGTAAAGGCAACAGAAAGTGTTGGCTACCTGATGGAACAGTGTGGGAAGCTGCTGCAGACACACAAAGTCTGTTTAATTCATGTGTATTATCTCTGTTTTGATTCACCAGAAAAGTCAAAGCTTCTGCATGCTGGTTAGTTTCAACTTGGTTTTATAACAAATATGTATAACTTTAAAAAAAAAAAAAGGCCAGATGACAAATATACACAAAACACATGGCCAAGGATTTTACAAAGGATTCCTCATCCTTTAGTGAGCATTTTCCCAGGGAAGCCACTGGGGTGAGGGAGAAAGGCAGGAATTCTTTTGAGTTAATGACCCTCTTCCCTAAAAAGAAACATAGGTCTGCCTCATTTTTGGCATCTCTAGTGTGTAAATTCATGGTCACAGGAAAAGAAGAAAATAAAAGAACTGCCCAAAAATATACTGATTGTAAAAACATTGTATATGTGTGATAGCATTTAGCATCACTTGCTTTCTTTGTTTTTAAACGGAAAAAATAATGCTGATTTTTTCCTCTCATCTTTCTACTTACTTTCTTACTTAAAGTCAAAAACATTGAAAGCCAAATGATGAGACAGCAAATTAAGAAAAGATGTATAGAAAAAGAACATTTAAAGGCACAGAAGGACTCACATTTTGATACAATGCAACTTTTGGAGAAGGGAGGCAAACACTGTACTGTTAAGCAAAGAGGATAGAGATTGGTAAATCTGAAACTACAGATCATTGTACGTAGACAGATAAAAGCGTCCCGTTTAAACAAGCCTGCAAAAGGGAGAAAAGCATACCAAAGGATAAATAAAGTCAGTGTCCTTCTAAATATAAATATTAGACATTAAAGAAATAAAGGGGGAATACAGATAAAAAAACCAACCCTAAAAAGCAAGGGTACTATCTATCAGAAAAATCTGAAAGCTAAATCTAATAAATAAGTTAAGTGTAGGAAGTAACACGGGATCCCCTTGGACTGTAAGTTCACCCCGCAGAGGGCTGGGAGCACCGCATGCAGCATTCAGCATATCCCCACTGGGCTGGCCTGGTGGGAGCAGCGAGGTTTGCTTCACAAGCTCAACGAACGCGGGACCAGGAAACACAGAAGTAGTGGGAGATTTCAATGGCCCCATGTAGATTGCTTAAATGTTATATCGGGGCACAGTGCCAAGAGCAAATTTTCAGAGCCTGCTTCGTGAGCAGCTATCCAGGAAACTGAGGGGAAGCAACTCTTCACTGGGTCTCAGCAGGGCTGTCAGCGAGTCACTCTGCAACCGTGAGCAGCACGGACGTAGATTCAACATCTGTGCAGAAGTAAGGAAGCCAAAATATCCACAAGGGGAGTGGGTTCAGCAGGATTTTTCACAAAAAGGAGGAAGCTTGGTTAAAAGGAAAAAAAAACCCTAAAAGAAGGAATGCAATAGGTAAAATATTGGAAACCCTAAAATATTGGACCCTCGTGTCTTTTTAAAGGCATGAGATTGAATTTCAGTGCTAGTGCACACTACCTAAAGTGGACCAAAGGAAAAAAAAGGCAAGATTGAAAAGAAACATGACTCAAAGACAGACACACAACTTTAACAAGCTGAATTTTGACCTGCTGAAGATAACAGGGAGAAAAACATCCTCGGAAGGACAACACTATCATGCAATAGGCCAAAATAAAAACCTTTGAAACACAACTTGAAAAAGTTTACACTGTAATAATACATCTTCTGTCAAACTCTCAAAAGATGCAAAGTCTGCCACAGCAATCTGTGGAACCAATACATAAGCAAGGTGAGAAAAGAACATCCAGAGACAAAGCCACAGCAGAGAAAGCAAACTAATGCTTTGTGTCTCTGTTCATTACAAAGCTGCTTTGAAAGGTTCTACGTCAGAGCTCTTCTTCACTGTCATTGTAATAAGAAATGTCTCATATTAAAGTGTCAGTGCAAGAAAAGTTACACAAATCAATGCTACTCATCTGCCCAGACCAGATGGTATTCATCCAAATGTTCTAAAGGAACTCAAGGATGAAATCACTAAGCCATTAATTGCAGACATCATCTTCTCATTTAAAATAATGTTTGCATTAGAGAAATGAACATTGCAAATATGGGTTCCAATTTTTTAAAGATCTCCAAGAGCAATTTGGAGAGGCACTTCAGGGCACTAAAGTTTGATGTCAGCAGTAGGCAAAATAGAAAAAAATTTTCCAACTCTGTAATTTGACACACAGAGAAATAAAAGGTACTGAATGAAAGTCCATATGAGTTTGGGAAGAAATGACTCATTAATGCCCTCATTTTTTGACAGAATCAATAAATATATAAAAAGTAACATTTAACCGAATTGTCTTCTCTAAAAGTGTTTCAAAAAGATCCTCCACAAAATGTGCTCAAGAAGCTGTATTGCTAGAGGATAGGCAGACTGGTCTTCATTTCGAGGAATAATTATTCTAAAATCAGGAAACATTAGGTTTGATTAATTTTTGCTATTAAGAAAAGTCCTCAAAGGAGTCCCATAAGGTTCTTCATCAGTTCTATTTAACGTATCATAATTATAGAAATGAGGCAGATGGTGACAAAGTATGCTGATAACACTATGTCATTCAAAGGAGTAAAACAAAGACAACTAAATATCAAGTAAGATAGTAAATGTGAAAGTTTATGGATAAACCTCATGATGTTGAGTGACTGGTCATTAAAATGGCAAAATTCATTCACAGTACATAAATCAAAAGGGAAGTTCTGACATTACATACAAAATGAAGGCTTTTGAAAAAACCATAAAGATACTTGAGTGATATTATACAGGGTACTGTGAAGACAGCAGTGTGCCATTCAGCAGTGATTCAAAAAACACAAACTCAGAAATTTTTAGAAAAGTAAGAGAGTAAAACAGAAAATGCCACTATAGCACTGTATTAGCCCCTCCACTGTGCCTTTACCTTTAACATGTTCAACACTGCTGTATTTACCTCTAATAGGGACACAAGGGAAGCTTAGGAAATACACCTAAGACAAAAAAGGGCAAGCAAAAAAATGAAATTACTCATCTTCAAGGATCAGAAATTGTAGTGTTCACAAATCTAAAGCTTACAAGATAAAGTCGAGGAGGTGTTTCCTCATAAACCATAGTTGTGGGGGGAAAAAATCTGAAAAATGTGCCCAAACATTTTCAAAAAGGCCCAAGGAGGTAGGGAGAGTGTTCACACAAGAATGAATGTCCCCTCTATCTTCAAGAAAGGCTAAGAGCAAGAACTGAGGAGCCACAAGCACCTCTACCTCACCTTTACCATTGACTGAGAGGCAGAGAGCTGGGAGTGTTCACCCATAATGAAGAAAATACTCAGGGGCCCCTTATTCATGTGCATAAATACATGATGGGGGAGTTTAAGGAAACAGAGACAGACTTTTTTCTGTGGTCTCCAATGATGGGACAACAGTCAAAGGGTAGTGAAACACAGGAAATGCCATGTAAATATCTAAAAAAGGACCTTTGACTGTGAAGAGGGTCAAACACTGGCACAGGTTTCCCAGAGAGGTTTAGACTATCGGTCCTTAAAATTATTAAATCCCAGCTGAGCATGGTCCTGGGTTGACAGTGCTTTGAGCAAGGGCCTTGGACTAGATGATCTTGAGAGGTTCCCTCCATCCTCAATCATTATGTGATTCTGTGAAACTCCACTCCAGACTTCTGTCCTTTTCTGTCAGTTCAATTTGCTATGAGCAGCTGGCAGAGACAAAGGACTGCCCAGCTCAGTACTCTGTTGTGACCTATGGTCATTCCCATTTTCTGGATGATAATTTTCAATAAACTACTTTTATTTAAAATATGTAAAATGTATCATTTTAAGATGGAATCAATTTATGTTCATGAAGAGTATTCAATGTGACTAATATTTTCCAAAGGTTAAAAGAAAAAAAAAAAAAGAAAAAACAAAAAAAAAAAAAATTAACACACTTTTTCTTGCATGGAAGAATCAACAGTAGAGCAAATCACAAATTAAAGCATAAACCTAATATTTGCTTTCTTTCACCTCATCTGATTAGAGCCATTAAATTTGCATCATCTTTAGCTGTGCAATTATTATCACGGAAAGCTTAGCCTGTTAAATTCAATTCACATATTGCAAAAGCTTTCCAGGGAGAGATTCTCCTTTTAATATAATTTCCACAGGATATAAATGGAGGTTATGTTATTTGAAGAATCTATTTTTACTCCTAATCTTCCTTCTAAAGGAGAAGGTGCTTGGAACTGACTCGTAAGAACCCAATGGCTTCTTATCCCAAACCAAAGAATACAGGGCAGGAAATGATGAATGAGTAGCTGAGAATGACTTTAATATTGCTTTGCACTACATCATTCTGACTCTTACCATGCTCAATGAGTTTTTTGTCACTTTCCCCCATTCCTCATCTGATAGGAAAAAAAAAGGAGGAAAAAAATTAATGGCAAGGAAAGGAATATGTAAAAGAAGAATTTCCTAAGACAATAATCTCCTAAATAGCTTCCTTTGCATGTATGAGGTATTTATAGTAGGGGTTCCCAAAACCATATTCTCCAGCTGAGATTATATCTTGATTTATTTTTCCCCTTCCTACCCATTTATTTTAAATTATAATAATATTCAATCCATCTAAATTTAAGAGAGCAATTCAGAACAAAACTTGAATAATTTTTCAAATTATACAAGAATGCTTACCCAGCACGGATGCTACACAAATTGACCACTAAAATCTACCAAAAGCATACAATCTTCACTGAGAGAAACGCCCCACACCCAAGCTGTCTAACATCATTGCATAACATCCCCATTTAAAGCTAAACAAAACCCTCATTTACATGATTCAGTAACACTATAAATTAGTAAGTCATCCATCCTCCCTCTGAGTACTGACCCCTTTTCCTAATGAGTACATGGGTAATTTAAATATTTCAAATTGTTAAATGCTACAAATCTAAGGCATTGAGTATTTTGTCTCTTTTTTGGAATTGTTCTTTTAAGCAGAACAGACACAGAAGACATGCGAAAGATTCACTCATTTAACGTTTTCATTCACGCAGCATTTGCTGATAACCTTTCAATCTGAACTACCTTGTTTCCTTTCAAGGAATGCTCGTTGGAGAAAACACTCCCATTCAAAGTGAGAGAATACTTGGATGAGAGGCAAACAAAACAGGAATAATATCCTTGCCTCTGTTCTCAGAAGGAAGTGCCGAAGCCTGAGAGTGCATAGGCACCCAAAGGCACACGGCCCTGGTCTGTACACACGACTCTGTGCTAAGGCACCTGAGTTAATCAGGCTCTGAGTAAACAGCCAGGCACGAGCCCGGACGCCTTCCTCCCTCCCTATTGCACAAAGGTAAGGATACCTTCTGACTTCACACACTCTTTAAAAGAATTGACTAATAACATTTCACAGTTTAAAAACTTAATATTTATGACACTAAGCATTTAAGAAGATAAAACCAAACATTGTGCTGATGGTCAAAGCTCCAGTCTGAATCATCCACATCCCAAGAGAAGAGCATATTTCACAGCTGCATTTGTTTCAGTTTCCTGGTCCTTCTGCTGCAGCTGCCTACAGGAACATAAATCATCATCAACTTTTCTTGGGGCTTCTAACCACTTTAAGAACTTGGTTGTGAGCAATCAGATGGAGATTACCAACTCTTCCAATGCACAGTTGGTGCTATGTTCTGTTAATTTATAAGTGGGATGAAATTTACAAGCAAAGTTAATGTTGTTTAAAAAGCATTATTTAAAAGTCAGAGTGTTACAAAGCTTTTTGTAAAGAACTGTGATAACTTCTTTCGCGTACTTATTTACTTACTTGTCTTAATACTCTTTAACCAGTCTTCCCTCCACCTGACCCGTAGAAAAAAGACTGGAGAACGAATATACCCATCCAACTGAGCAGTTACTATGTCTCTTCCTTTTTTAAAGAAACTCACCAAAAAATAATTTACAGAGAAATCTGACTAGAGAGTAAGAAGTCAGATAAGTACTTTTGGTCACACCAGGTAAGATGGGGAATATGAGAAAGAGAAAACAAATGAATAGACACATCCATTGCTTCCCTGAAGCCTAGTGGCTACAGCAAGGCTCACCCAGGGTTGAGAAGAGCAAACGTCAAGCCCTTTTGTAAACTGAACCTTAGATTTAAACAGCCCTTTACTTCCCTTTGATAAGCTGAGTGTCTGAAGGCTGTGCATACCTCATAGCAGGCCATTTTCCCCAGCTTCCAAATGCTCCCATGACTCTATCCCCCTTTTCAACATGCATCTGAATGTATGCACAAGAGCCACCAATGTACTTGTCATTTATAGAAATATTTAGCTAATTTATATAGCACTTGAACAAAGACAGTAACCAACTTAATGCACACGCTAACAGCTCTGGTGAGTCTTACAATATGCTGGGTGAGTCAGAAGCTGATATGAAAATCAAATGAGAGCACCAGAAGGCACACCTCATGTGCACCCTACCACTGACCAAATTCTGAGCAGTGGCCCCACACAGCTGGAGGCAATCAGTTTTCTTATGCTTACATTTTGATATTCACATCTTTCAGCAGAGGTGGCACTGATCCATTTGCTTGTTTTCAATATGGAGCTAAGCCAGGTGTTGTGACCAAGCTGTGAAAGAAACTGTTGCCTTTCTTCAGCTGGCTGTCTCGCTGCCATTCAGCTGTCCAGGTAGGACTGAGTTAAGCCTGGTTAACTTAATGGGGGAGAGGGACTCAGTTCAACACTGGGACTCTTGCCATTTGCTATCAAATCCAGAAGGAAACCAAGAGCCAAGAGTCTACTCAAGCCACTTGGTCTCCAGTGTGCCTCCTTGAAATCTTCTGCCTATTACACTAAGTGACAAAATGAGTAATAAGGGAAAAGGCTCAACAAAGATCTCTGCATGTGGCAAAGAATAGATCAGGGAGATGAGAATAAGTGGATCAGCAGACTCAGTTCTAACACACCATATCTCTCCATTTTAACGTCCAAACCAACGCAATCATTGTCAGACGCACAGAGGAAGCCCAAGACCTTTGAAGTCTACAGTTTTTACTCAGATTAATCTAACCGATACATATTCAATATTGCCTTCCTCCCACCCCAAAGAAAATCACCCAATTTCTGCCTAATTGAAAATTCTTTATGATGCAAAAAACCAAAATCGCTGAGCGAACTGTCAAGATGAGAAAATTCCTGCTGTTGAGCTCGAGTTTAACCCCTTTTCTGCTGCAGGACATCATCTGTGGAACACATAGTTCAGAAGGCCAGCAAGCAGAGGGAAAAAGGAATGGGAACAGGTGATTACTACTTCCCTAAGAAATAACATAAGAAGTGCACTGCACAAATGTTCAGTCTAAAGAATCCACAACTGGTACAAGCTTCAATTGAAATCCATCATTAATTTTAGGACCTGACTAGTAACCCATACAAATCATTAGAGCCCCAGTGCTTCCAAAGGTGCTGGAGTGCTTTAGGCCAATTCAGCCACTTTATTCTTATGGTCCCCATGCATTTGTGCCCTAAAACACAGTTTGTTTCCCAGGAGAGAAGATGCACAGCCACACAGATTAGCTTGGCCCCAAGGGTAAGACCACACAGTTCACTTCTTCTGGAGTGGCTGTTTCCTGGTAATCAACCTGTGACTCGCTGAAGGGGAAATCCTGCTCACTGTGAGTGCAGCAGCACCAACAGCTGCTACTTCTCATGGGAATTTTACAGACAGGGTGCAAAGGAAAATTAAACAGTGAATATGAAGCACTCTGTAGAGTTAAATGAAAACCGGAACAAACCCTGTGTGGTCTAGGCTCTGCCTCAGTGTCATCCCAACATTTTCTTTGTAGTGTGTAATTCACTTTACTTCACTACCCGCAAGAGAACAGACTAGAGCCTTTTCACAAACACCATTTCCCATTAGCCAGCCAAATGAAACATATAGATTCAAGAAAAGACAGAATAATCACATAAAAGTTTTGACCATTTTCTCTTTTATTTCTCTCCTAACAAAACACTATGGCAAAACAACATTTCCAAGAGAACTTTCAACAGAACAAGTGCAACCTGACTCCCTTTTGCTTCCCATCCCCTGTTCTGAATGTTCTCATGACAAAGACTGTTTCACTATTTTGCTGTATGATTTGAAGCAAACCCATCAGCTTCTCAAGGTTCTTGGGTGGCTACTGTATATTTGGACTTTCAAAGTTAATGTTGAATTTCACTCCATTTCCTTTGAATTATTTCCAGTTAACTTGTATTCATCACATAATCCACAAGAGAATCCAGCTTTGATGGGAAGACACCAAGAGATAAGAAATCCACCAAACTCCACCTCTTACAATTCCTTCTCAGTTTATAATCACTTTTTAAAGCAATCAGCAGATTTTACTCCAGAGATTTCAGGTGCCTACACTGACCCTTGAAAGCCTATCAATTAATAGTATTTATATTCAAAAGTATAGGTCAAGCTAAAGATGATTCAAAAATTTCAAAAACCCAAATCCAATAGCAATAAAAACTGCTGTATGAAGCCCACTCTTTGAATAAGACTTTACCTTTACCCACATCCCAGGATTAGTATGTGAATTCTTGCCCTCAAAAAACTCTGCTTTGCACATTTCAATATTCTCACTTAAAAGAACACTCTTCTAAGTGAAGGATCATTAAAATAAAAATTATCCTTCCTTTCCTGGCAAAATTAATCTTCCTAATGTTTGTGGTCACATTAATGTTTTACCTGTGGTAGACGAATCTTCAAAAGAAAAAAAAAAAACTTTCATCTGCCATTCAGTCTGACTAATGCTTTATTTAGAAGAGCCTATGTTACAACCAATTACAGCACATCCTGTCTAATTACCTGGGAGTTGCTCTACAACAAAATACAATTCTATTACTAGAAATAATAGGCTTGGCTTTGGTTTGTGGATTACAGCAGCTGCAGCCAAGAGATGTCATAAATAATGTACCAGCAACTAAATCAAAACCTATCAAGAATTCATACGGCATAACAAAAGTGAGGACAAAAAGTTAATGCTGGCATCCCCACTGTTCTTACATGGAGCAGTTCTGTGAAAATAAGACCAATGTTATCTTTCCCTACAGGTAATGAAGTGACTTGGGTCTAAGCAATTTCTAAAGAACTGAATTTCCCCTGTTAATGATTTCAGTATTTCACAGGGGGTTTTTTGGACTCAGATAAATAAAATAACTATTCTAAACAACTCAGCATAGAACAGTCTATTTTATTCTGGGAGAGCAGAGAGGAACCTCCAGGAAACAGACAATTCCAGTTCTGCAAGTGGAATTAAAAAAA
>VYXC01011090.1:181958-274215 GCA_013397175.1 Platysteira castanea
AAAATTCAGTGTCACTTCACAGAGGAGAGAGATCAGCAGTGTGAAGCCAGTCCAGTGGAGGGTCACTAAGATGCTGGGAACTGGAGCACACGATATACAAGGAATGGCTGAGGCAGCCGGGTTAGGTCATTCTGGGAAACGAGGCTAAATGAAAATCTCATTTCACTCTTTCAGCACCTAAAGAAAAGTTTTAAATAAGACAGGGTCAGGGTAGGCAGTGAAAAGGCAATAGATGGCAAGCACAAGCTGCAAGATGGGAAATGCCAGCTGACATAACCCCTCATCATGACAGCTGCAAAGCATTGCCCAGCAAAGCTGTGAGATCTCCAACCTGGAAGTTTTTCAGAACAAGGCAGGATGAGGCCATAAGTGACCTGATTAACTTCTGCAGCAACTCCAGCTTTGAGCACAGGTTTTACTTGATGTCCACTGTGCTCTCATGCAACCAAAATCATTCTCTGCATGGATGTAATATAGTAGAAAACTGCCAGTAAAGCAGTGATATAAGTGACCAACTGTGTGTCAGAAAACTTATGTCCTATTCCCAGCCCTAAAAAACATGCTAAAGAAAAAATAAATAATAATGTTTATTATAATAATAGCATTGTGTATCTATTCCCAACCTGAAATTAAAAAAAAAATTGTAAGAATTCAAGCATTTGGATGTACCAAGACTTCCAGTTAGCATGGAAATCAAATATCATTTGATACTTAAATATTCACTCATATTTACTTACTGATGTACTTTACAAATGTTTACAGGCCTTTTGAGAAGCTAAGTCCTACTTCGAAGATCTCAGAACTCCAACCCTGCTTTTCACATACCCGGGCATGTTAAGAGATCTCCTCTAACTGTGACTTGTTAAGATAATGCTGTGATAGGTCATGGTGTTTTATGAAGCATATTTGTAACATACTTCCCTGGTCTTTAAATAATTAACTTTCTCGCCTTGTTAAATTTCATTTTAAGATGATTCTTGGATGCTTTCCACTCTGGAATACCAACAGATTCATATATTCACCTGAGGCCACATGGAAAAGCTGAGGCACGGGAGTTTTCACTCTAGGCTTCCACACGTTGCCAGAATGTGCTGCACTTTCACAGTGCAGAGGTTTAATCTTTTACTGGTTCATCCTCCCCATTAGTACTGAGCACTCTGAGCTATGCTGAAAACTGCACCAAAATAGCATCAAGAGCTTAAGTATTATGCACCTGAAATCATCATACATACCAAACTCCATCATATGTATATTTTGCTTCCAAATATTTTTAAATGAGGATAAAAAAGTAAAATACTATTATTTTTCTAATTTTACATTTCAAGCTGAAGAAAAAGTGAATTAAAAATTACTGAAACCTGAGAGACCAGTATTTAGTGTAGAACTGCATAGGGGTAGGGTAAAGGGAAAGAAATCTCAAACTGTAGTTAGTGTACTTCAGAACAGCACAACTTGATTTTTACATTCTATCCCAAAGAGACATTGCAAAATTAAGGACTAGACAGCATATGGTAAGAATTAAGATAAAACAATGATAAGTTTCCAAATTCTTGGAGGAGAGTAAAATTTAAATTTTATGAGGAAATCTCCAGAATAGCCAACAATCCTAAGGAAAGATCAGCATTACAGAAAACTATTCTAAATCATGCAGAAAGCAGAACCATACATCCCCTTCCTGACAGAAAGGAAAGTTTGGAAGCCAGGCTATCAAAAAGCTGGATGACGTAGATCCTTTTGAATTCAATTGTTAAGTTTTTTTGATATTAAGAAAGCACGTTTTACCACATGTCTCTTTACTTGTTTCCCTGGCTTTTGCCCAGGGGTGGTTGTATTTCACTGATACTGTGATGTCTTTTTATCAAAGGGCGTAATTTGAACTGCATGCACACTCTTCAAGAAGAATTACATCCATTTGGTAAAGAAAGCACCTACCAGATTTGGAAAAAAAAAAATTAACTCACACAGATGCTTTTCAACAAATAGGTGATAACAAGTATTGCTCCACTCTTGCTCAAAATGACAATTTCAGATCCTGTGATAGAAAGTTGGGATAAAATGTATTCACAGGTCATTAAAACACCTACACTCTGTCAAAGCAACTACGAGGAGAAAGCTCTGCCATCAGAAGGACATCAGCTCTGGAACAGCTTCAAAAATCAGGTTTGGAGCTGATATGTTAAGCCAAAATACAAAAACTTAAACACTTTACACCTCATCTACAAAGGAGCTTCTCCAGTCTGGACTGAAGCAGTCAGTCTGAAGCAGCAGAAGAGACAAACCAGCGATTAGGAAGAGGGAGGGTTACATCTAGCAAAAAAAGGCCTCTAGTAGAGAAAATCAGTGAGAAACTGAAATATCCTTTTCGAAAGTTAGCTCAAGAATAGGTATTTGTTGAAACTATATAACTTGCTAGCCCTGTTCTATATGCAAGAGAAGGAAAATATATCAAAGGAGAAATAGGCAGAGAAGAAGCATGAAGGGACAAATTCAACTTACACATAAACCCTCCAAAATAATTTTTAAAAATTTATGTGGAACAGAGATTCAGTTGACTATAATTGTCAAATTATCAGTCATCATTTTCAATGAGAGGCTGCAGGAAGAGGGAGGAACAGCCCTCAACTAACATTCTGTATTTCAGAAGGCCAAAAAAAATAAAAAATCAAGATATTTAAATCTTACTGTAAAATGCATTTCATATTTGTCAACTACCCGCACTTCCAAATTCTTCAGCTCATAAGACTATATTTACATTTTTAAAACTGGCCTGTATGGAGTTTTTAATTGTCTCAATTCTTACCAAATTAAGATAGAGAAAGCTGCCTAACAATACAATGATCTTAATAAGTAAGTTATGTGGGAAATATTGCCTTTGTTATTTTCACACTGAAAAATATATTCCATACTGCAGGGGTAATGAGGGTATAAAACATTAACACTACATTTTTCTATACCATTCTGCATAATTAACCATGCAGCTGTTCATTCATTCAGTCCCAACAACCAAATCAATTTGCAATCAGTTCACAGTGGATGCTCTGGCCAGACTGCACGTACTGCAGAAGCAAGTGAAGCTGCGCACACTCCACACACCACATCAGTGCACAAGGTGCTCAACTCTAAGAGATGCAATAGGGGGTTACAAAACAGCATTTTCAAAACATCAGCTACAAAAAGACACTGCGCCATCAGCTGTCTTGTAGGGAAAATATGGGTGTTTTCAGGTGAGTCTCATGGCGTGTCAGTGCTCTCTGATGGACTCCTGTCCTTCTCAGGCTCCAGCCAAAAGCTTTAACGACACAAACATTAAACATCCATAAACATTACAGCTCCTTTCTATTATTTGTATTAATGCAGTATTACAGCCTCAGCACTGATGGGGATCCCACAATCAGTTCTCCAAATTCCAAAGAAGCAAACAGGTTAAAGATCAAGTGAGAAAAGCGCAGTAATGGCAGATTCTCAAAAAAGGTCACATAGTAGGCTGAAGGTGGAACCAGCAGCATCACTAGTTGCTGAGAGGAATGTCACATGTACCTTATCACAAGTTCCCTGAAGCCATGACTTCACCCTTTTCAGATTTTAAGAAATACCCTATCCCAGTTTTAATACACCATTCATCATCATGAAAATGTGATGAGCAATGAAACTAGCTGCTTTGATTATGGTTTCTTATTTATTTCGTTTCACAGAGTGGCAAAGGAAACATAGCTTTATATACATATATATATATATATATATATATATGGTATCATTCCATCTGCCCCAGGCTATGGGCCCTGCAGACCTCCCTGCTGTGCCAGCCTGATGACAGTGGGAGTTAATGGATGACAATGTAGCAAAGTACCTCCAATTACCAAAAAAACTGATGGCTCAACTGTTTTCATACAAATTTAGTAGAGAGGAATCGTGCCACAATAAAAGCTCCAAGATTGCAGTTCTCAGTTTGCTCACATAGAAGTGGATCATTGGCAAAATTTCCCTCTTTTATGCAGGGTATGGAGGGCAAAAGTAGATCACAAGCCCCATGGATGACTAATGCATAGAAAGACAGCGTTTCTTTCTCACCTTAAACTTGTCTGCTGAGGCTGGCAAGAAAGAGGATCATTTCTAGAAGGGAGGCTTATTCAATAAGATACCATGACAAACCTGAGGAAACACCAGTGAAGCAACTTTCCTAAACATTCTACTGCTACCAGCCTGCATGGGTCATGGGAAGGAAAGATCAATTCTGTTACCATCAGTCCTAGCCAAATAGAGTCTGCTTAAAACAAGAACCTGTGGTATAGGTCCCACAAAGTCTGCAGCACTAGTTAAAGCAATCAGAAACTCTATTACTTAGGCTCACGTTACTCAAACAATAGAAAAGGATTCTTAAGACATTTAAAATAAATGGTTATTCTTTCTCAATAAATTGACTCACTCATTATGAGTTATATCTTGCAATGACTTAATTCATTTTCCAGAAGGAGGATTAAGGGGAAAAAAAAATTAACCTGTAAAGCAGCAAAATTCCCAAGTTCCAAGATTTATTTAACATGTTCAGCAGCCATGCTGCAACCAGCTTCAATAAACACAAACGTGCTGGTAAGAGCCCTTTCCTAACTACATAAATCACAGCTTTCTAACTGGATCTAAATCCATAGGTCACATATTCTTTATGTGATCACAAGCTAGTATAGAAACATGTTAACATTCAAAATCATCATCACTATTCCAAGTTTTTGAAGAGATGGAAAAGAAGTTATGACACAGCATTCTCACCTGTGACCAACAGATATTCAGAAAAGAAATTTGGATAGACTTATTTGGTAGCTTTTACTTGCTTCTGGGATATATTTTTTTCAGTTCAGACCTTTACACATACGAGGACATCAAAATAATCTTTAAATGTTATTATGGCAACACAGACATAAAAATACCTGCTTAAGCTAAGTCCCATGCACTGGAGAGCCTTTAAAAAGACATCTCCTTCAGAGGAGTCTACAGGTCTCAACTCGGAGAACAGTCCCAAGTATCCACGGCCAAATTTCATTCCTCTGTTGAACAGCCAAAAGCTACAGCCAAAACATGTGGCAGGACGAGTGCAACAGCGAGGTAACAGCAAGGTTACTGCCAAGCCAGTGTGCTGGGCCTTGGTCTCAGAAAGTCGATGGTAGGTCGTGTGTCCATTAGAGCACACACTGCAACACCAGCACCCTTTGTGCTCCTGAATCAATTCCACTACCCATTCAAAAACATCAATAATCACCTCTTCAATACCTTGCACATTCCAAGGTTTGACAAGACATGTTTATTTAACTTCCTTTATCTTCTACATACTTTTCCTACCTGAAACCCATAATAAAACATTGCTGACATGCTGCAACCCACTACATCCATGTTTTAACTACAGTTTTACAGCTCGTTTTAAATGTCCAACAGAAATTTAAAATAAAGGCTTTCCTGCACAATTCAACTCATAATGGTGCACTGTTGAGTTTTAGCAAGATAATGCAAGTTGCAGGAAAGACAACGAAAGTCTTTGCAATACTATTAGAATATGGAAATATGATCAAAGAGAGCATTAAAAATCTGTTGTTCAGTAAGAGAAATAAAATTCTAATTGTAGGACTGCTTTTTCAACACTATGGCCCAAAACCTTTGCTCAGTGGAACAGGTGTAAATAAGGATATAATAAGAGTACAAAAGAGCTGCACAGGTATAATTGAGGACAGTCTATTTTGATTGTGGAACTTGCATTACTCAGGATGATATATTAGCTAGAGAAAGCACAGCTAGACATTAGATCCCAAGCTGAGTTCACTGGGCTAATAATTAGAAAGCCATTTCTTTTTCAACTTGGAAAGAGAAAATTTGATATGAGAATCAGACTCAATAACTCCATCCCTTGGGGCCATTTCTACAAAGTCACTTTTCAAAGCAGAGCCACAATTTAAGGCCATCTGGAAGTGCAAGTTGTTGCAGAATACAGTTGCTCATTTATTAAGCAGAACTTCATACCAAAAATTTCACTGGGGCACTGAACTGTACATTGAGGGGTTTTGTCTTCCTTTTTAAATTAATTTCAGGAAACAGGTGAAATGAGTTTAACCTGCAAGTCCAAAGATTTTGGAAACAAATGTCTATATTCATTTTCACACAATCTGTGAGCCACCTGGAAATTTTACTTTCCTGAGCCATATGTTGTTCACTGTATCCACCTTAAAAGAATCTCCAGCTCTTTGTAGTCTGGATCTCAGCCTTAGTGTAGGTCTGCACTCTGTAAATGCCCAAAGCCCCCTGCAGTCGCTGCGCCCCGACTGCTCCTGGTGGCCAGTGGGCTTGCACAAGTGAGTCTTGTCCTTGAACAGGAGGCTTGTTGTGGGTGCAAATAGAAAGAGCTGTGCCACCAAAGACAGGATATTCCTGACTCCTTGAGATTTGGCAGGCATTTTGCTGTCTGTGAGGCTCTCCCTATTGCTCTCACCTCCACCTACCCAGCCATTGATCCTTACAACCTCCTCCTACAGTGCTCCGACTTTGCTCACCCCTCAGGCTGCATTTGGAGTAAGGAGTCCCAGAAAGTTCAGCTGGGATATCCAAATATATTTAAGGAGGTGGGGAAGTCTGTTTCTTCATTTGGCATTTCTTTCCTGATAACATGGGGCAAAACAACCCAACCTCTCTGAACATAGGCCTACCTAGCATTCAGCAGGCAGTGCTAAGAGGATCCAACAGTGCAGGTAACATCAAGTAATGCCGTTTGTTTTGCTGTGCTGAAGCAATAACAACATGGTGATGCCATTGGGAACAATGGCAATTACACAGCAAGCCACTTTAGCACTACTGTACCATTACAGCTTGATAATATGCAATCAAAACTTTATTAGCAATCATCAGCTGCATCTATTATTCATTGCTTAGAACAAGCTAAGAAAGGGAAGGCTGCATGCCTACCAGTAACAGGACTCTGAGCCAGTCTAAGGACAGGGTTGGAAGGTAATTCCATGGCCATACAGTGCTGAGTCACCACTGCATAACCTTCAGCAATATCACCATCTCAGTTGCCCCATGTATAAAATGGAATAATAATAATCATCTATATTTCCAATAGGCATTATCAGGAATAATTAAGTCAGGTAAGTATTAGCATTAATTTATAAGTGGTTACTAATTCAAAGTTAAACTATTTGATTGTAAAATTCAAATACTTGCATCTAAAGTTGCAGGCATTCAACAGATGCAAGCAGGTACCTGAGGTTGTAAAATATGTGCACCTATGTATTTGTGCACAAATGGGTCCATAAAGCATATGGAAACACATACTCAATCTAAATGGTCAGTTGGATTCAGCTCCTTCCTACTGTAAGTGTGCTGGATAAATATGTATGTGGACTCTGACAGGAACAGCTCTAATATGTAAAGTATCTTTTAGGTATGCACAACTTGTGATGATAATTTAAGTACTTGAATTCTCAGTTTTTTCATTATGCTAATGAACTCTAGCATGACAACCAACCTGTACTCCCAGTATGTACCACAGTTTAGAAACTCTAAAAGTAGACCTGAAAGCAATCCTCTGTTTCTTCTCAGAAAGTTATTTTAGTTTATATTCAAGAGGCAAACAACATCATCTCTATTTATCTCCCTACCTTATTTTGAGTCAAGTAATTGTACAATTTACACCTTGACAATTACTTAATAAGCAAATTAGGAAAGCATCAGAAATAGCTGACTTAAGAAGCACAGTCTGGTACTTTTTAACTGCATACTTCCATGAAGATTTTGTCTTCACCTCTTCAGTGTAACCAGACATGGCTGTCACTAGTAAAAAACTTGCTAAGACTTTCATTACACAGCACTATTTTCCCTATTTATTCAACAATGAAAAATTCCAAGGTAATTCAAATTTAGGCCTCCCAAGCCTATAGCCTGACTTGTGTGGGTAGGCATAAGTTACCTGCACAAATTGACAATGCCCTGCAGAGGCACAAAAATGCGTCACCAAGATCCAACCGCAAATCTTCCTCTCATAGAGCCCCCCCACCCAGGCGTGTACCTCTGACTGGTGTTTTTCACCACCATTTGCATCACTCTTAAAAGTCTGACTGCAGCTTCAAGGTCACTAAGAACAAACAAGTATCACTGGACCATGCTTTCTCATTCTTTGTTCCACTAAACAAGGAGAAAAAAATTCTTTTGAGTGGTGGGCGAAAGGAAAGAGAAGAAGTGGAAATAGCTTTTAGAAGATGAAAGATGCAGTTTCAAGGAACAAAATAACTGATGAACACCAAAGTAGGTTAATATTTACTGACCAGAAAGAGAAATTGGGATATTAACATTAAAAAAAATTACCCTGATCAGAACTGATCAGTTAATAAAACTAGTTTATTTTCACTTAGTGACTTAGAGACTATAATTTCTGGTATTATCCAGCCAGGCAAGATAGGAACAGAATCATTGGACCAATTCAGGAAATAACTGGAGAGGGTCTATTCCCACTAGGGCACAGAAACACATTAATGGCATTTCTCTGCTGACATGAAAAACCTGTATAGTTTTTCACACCTGTTTTACTGCATATTTGTTTGATACAAATAAGAAGAATGTGAAAGGCAATTTTTTAAAAAGTTGAAAAATATATATGCTATATATTCTGGGCAGGCTGCCAGCGTGAATACAACACCCCAGTTCCATCAGCAAACATGGGTGAAAACTGGTGAAGCTCCAGCCATTTTACACAGGGAAAAACACAGAAGTCCCCTGACCACAAAGGCAGCTTCATTCAGTTATTTAGTACAAATAGTGAGCTACATCTCAACAGAGAGGGGCACTATTTGATACTTTTGCAGTAGTTGGTCTGATTTGCACTTTTGTAGATCCAAGCACTTTGTAACTCTTCCAGGCTGACAACTGTATGTGTCTCTTGTATATCACAGGGGGCAGAGGTGGAGGAAGGAGGTGAGCCCAGAACATACCCAGGCATGCATCAGCTAGGTAGTAAACTCTGGCCCAAGTGCTCATCTTAAGCACTGACTTCCTTTCAGCTTTTCCATCCTGGTTTTAGAAACCATAGAATCATAGAATGGTTTGGTTTGGGTCGGAAGGGACCTTAAAGACCACCTAGTTCTAACTGTGCTGCCATGGGCAGGGAACCTTCCACTAGACCAGGTGACTCAGAACCCATCCAGCCTGTCTGGTCAATAATCCCCTGCTTTCATCCCCACCACCGGCTCACCACATTCTGGGCATCATCACATCAAAGGAGCGAGCTCCCAGGGGCTCTCTTGGCAAAGTGGGCAGCTCAAAGCACCCTGATGTCCAGACCCTGGTTGGGCTGTGCCCTGTGAAATTGCAAGACATACCCAAGGAGAGTCCCTTGAGGTCCCATCTGTGCCACACTAAAGTGTCCCATGGGGCCATGGGCACCTGGCACATCCCCAAAGCCTGACACCACTGAGAGCCCTGAGGACATCTGTGCCCAGCCCTGGGGCGGTACCATGACCTGTGCCAGTGCCAAAGCATCTGGTACATCTGTTACTTGTAAGGAAAAAGGCACGATTTCCAGATGATGCATGCTAGTATTGATTTTATTTGAATGCAGTTCACACCAGTTCTTTACACCAGCTGTCAGCAAGGTCTGAATGACCTTGTTTTAAGTGTTTTGTGTTCTCAAAAGAAAGAAACATTATCTGAAGCCCGGTTTATGTTTATGTTAAAAGAGCGAAGGGTTTATTTTGAAGAGTCCAACTAAAAATGTTTAAAAGACTATGATAGATACCCTGAAGTATGGATTGCAAAACTTGAAATGCATTGCACATGTTGTACGGGCCACTGGCAGATAATAGGAAAGCAGTGTGTGCTTACGCAGTTGGGAGTATCCAAACTGTCATTTGGTTGTCTTATTCGCACAAGATGTTGGACAACAATTAAAACAGAAACAAATGTGCAATTAATTTTGCATCTTGTAAGTTGAAAGCATAGTTACAAATGAAGTAACTTTTTAGTCATAGCCCTAAAAGGGCCAATCTTGAGCCAGTGCTAAGCAGCCTCCATTTGATCTTACTCTCTTTCCTGAATACCCCCTTCTTAAGACTAGAAGTTTCTTTCTTACTTGAAAATACCTTTATTCTGCATGGACCACTGGCCCTGGGCAGACTGAGCACTACGCAGACACTGATATGACAACAAGGTATTGCAGAAGCACTGTCACTGAGAAACCCCACAAGGTTAAAACAATGCCACCTCCTTCAAAATAAGTAACAAGGCTGTTTTGCAGCAGTCCTGGACACAGATGTTTCCCACTCCCTATTTTCTTACTCAGTCCTTTTCTTGGATTGTCTCTGTAAAGGTCCTTGCACACACAGCTGAAGGTCAAGTCCCCATACAAGCTCTTGGGACAGCATGAAGTTTACAAGTAACTAAGCTACAAGGTTTTAGATAAACCGTTTCTAGACCTGAAGCTTATGAGCCACGTTTGAATTTGACATAGGACTGTTTAAGTCTCCTGTCATTTATTTCTACTGCTAGAGATAATCAGCAAAACGAGCAGAGCAAATACTGGCACAGTATCATATTTATCGATAACAGTGAAATACTTTCGCTTTTCAAATGTACATGATGGGTCTAGCAAGAATTTGTTGTGGAAAATATATACAGAGATAAAACAAATTTATACACACACCAAAAAAAAAATATTAGAGTACAACAAGCCCCCTTAGCAAAACACAACTAAGACCTGAAAAAATAACCAGTGTGACTAGTATAACATAGACTTACCTTAGCCCTGCTTTTGTGCAGATGTACACCTGAGCATGCAACCTGTGCACACAGGCAACAAGCATATTGGTATCTAATTCACAAATATTATGGGAATGAGAATCAGTTTAGAAATTTGGATTACTGCTTATTCCCTGTTGTCATAAAACACAATATAACGTACGCTGCTGGTATATTTCATCCAGACAATCATAACTACTGCAAAGGATTATTTACTAACCTCAGTACACTACTCAAGCAGCAAGAATTCCCAAAAGACACATCCTAAAACAGTAAGCCTTTCAAACTTTTTAAGTAAATTTGATGCAAAATTTCTAGGAAAAAGAAAAGCATGGCAACTTGCAAAGTGGCATCAAGTAGATACCTTATATTCTCTATCATTCTTTACTGTTAAAAACTCATTACAAACTCTAATTCAACTACAGGAACTGCATTCAAGGAAGAGAGGGAGTAAGAGCTGATGATAATCTGGATAATCTTACTACAATAGCATCAGTCAGCTACCAACTCAACTCAGCAGCAGTCTGGAAAGGGAAGCGATGGACCTATTCCAAGAACGGCAGGGAGGAAGGTTATAGAGAAAGCAGAGAACTTACCTCCACAGAGAGCTCTCCAGAACCTTCCCCATGTCAGTATGGTAATACTTGGTAAGGATCAGGATCACCTAAAAGAAAATGAGAATAAATAGATTTAAATATATAAACCAATGTAAGAAACAGAAACAGATCATGGGCAGCCTTATTTTGGGAAATGCAAAAGTGAGGCTTCTGAAAATCTAAACAGCATTTCACCTAATTTTTAACTCTTAACAGTTTTGCTTTTTAGCCTGACTTTTTCATTTCTCTTTCTGGGAAGAGTGATTTCAGCACTTGACATTTTCTGCAAACCTGGTGACTGTGAAAGATTGCCCATTTCACATAAGCAGTGGAGTTGGAATTGTCACATAAATACCACCACCACATGACATCCCCTACGCAATCTTTATCACTTTCCAATTAGGAAAAACCAATCTGGTTGCTAGTTTAAATTTAGGAGGCAACTCTACATACACAGTTATTTTTTTTAATCCAAAGTGTTAAACAATGGTGATGAACTTTGATTATCCAGATTTTAAAAAATCAGGGAAAAAATGAGCTCTGGTCTTCCTTACAAGATCAGCAATGCAACTTTCATAGCTATCACTTTTTATTTCTTGAAGAATCACTTTTCCCCCTTCGTGAGCCAGCTCTGTGCTCAGTAAACTACTCATCTACATCCCCAACAGCCAAGAAAATACACAAGAAATTTCATCCACAAAACATCTTCACCCTATGAAAAGTGTCAGCAAGAAACATTTTCCATCTGCTCAGCATGTGACAAATTCACTGGTCAAATAATGTAAAGTGCTAGTCCACGACCAGTGTATCAAGCGGAATGCTATGGCTTGTGTTTAGATCTTTTAGAGATTTCTTCCACTTGCTGCCAGTCCACATTAGTGGCTCTTAGAGCCACATGCCCATGGCAACCCCATAGAGGTGGAACAGGCTGGTTCCCTGCACAGCTGGAGGCTTTCTTTAATGTGGGGTGAACACCAGTCTCCAATAGTTTGGAGCAAGCTGTTATTTCACTGGCACTGCTCTGCTCCTGACCACCAGGTGAAATCTTCAGCAAACAGCAACTGTAGGCATTCATTTTGATTATTCAGATAATTAATATGCCAATGATACATTTATCCTGCACTCCTTGTATGCTGGAGCTTGTGAGGGATTAGAATTCCAGACCGTGGATGTTATTACATGGTACTTTGGAAATAACACAGTGTTTTACAGAACTGAGGTATAATACCAGTATTCACTCAGGGTTAGCCAAACCTAATAAATTTGCAACACATATTCCTGGATGTATATTGATATAAGCAAAAGTGGAAAAAAAAATTATTCACAAGTAGTATTATTCCCTCCTATTCTCAAAAGAGTCACAATCTACCAGACCACTTTTTTGGAATTGGTTTATTTATAAAAATAAAGGTTTGGCTTAAAATAAAGCAAAAAAAAAAAAATTAATAGGTTACTACAAGACTTACAAAGCAAAGAGAAAGAACCATTTCCCAGAGGAGAGTGTATCTATGGATGAGAATCCTGGCTACAGCCCAAGCATGTTCCACCAGGTCAGCTATTTATTGTACTGTCAGTGTCTTAACTACAGCCTTTTCTGGTGCTTGCAATTACGGAGAAGAAAAACTTCACTACTGGGAGCACCTACTGGCTCCAATAATTAAGGAAAAAGTTTCAGACTGTGCTTTTCCAAACAAGTGTAATTCCTCTTAAGTCACAAAACTGATCTGGATTTTTTTTTTAAGAGATACGAGAATGCATATGTGGCACATGAAAATAAGAGAAAATACCAAAAAATACAGGAGATTATGCATTTTTTCCTCCCACTTATGCAGAAATGGAGACTGAATCTTGAATTTAGTGAGTCAACTTTGTTCATCCCTGTACATCCTACAATTACAACTTTGCAAACTCAGATAATTTTTGGAAACTGTGTTTGAACCATCCTGCCACAGGCTAAGCGTCGTGTTCCACTCCTGAGTTAAACTGATTAAAATCACACAGAGAAAATCCTGTTGGGTCACCCTCAGCCCACCTGCTTTGAGCATAGGTCCATCCTGTATGGATGCATCAACACAGAACATTCCAGATAAGCCATTTCTGTAACTCAGCACCTGTTGGAAGTGTTAAAGACTTTCAGGCTTGCAGTACTGCTGGCTAGCTGCAGTCCATCTGGGATGCACACACCAAACCAGAAAGCCACTGCTGTTCCACCCACTGCAACTGAATGGCTTTCAGGTAACTGCAGATTGCAGTGGGGAGCAGCCATCAGCAGTAAAATGTCTTCTTGACACTGCAGGATTGGTGATTTAAACTGAGGCAGAGCTCTGAAAAATACATCTCAGTACTTTCCAATCTAACTGGTAAATACATGTAAAAATTAAAGCACCTTATCTTGCACTTAGGAAGTAGAGAGAATGAGTTAGTAGGAAAAACAAAGCCATAATGAGCCATCTTTGAATTCTCAAACACTGTTAGCAGATTCCTCTCACAACTATAGAAGTATGAAGCTGCTGAGGAGCTAACCATCATTTCAACTATGCAATGGATTTCATCCCAGTATCTGAAAAATGGAGGTCAGCTATTTAACAGATTTTACAGCATCATCCTCTAGATTGTGGGCATCTTTTCAAGCGATCCTGCAAACCATAACAGTACTTTTTCTAAATCAATAGATAGATCCAAAGAACAGAAGGAATTAATTCACAATGAAAGCATGAAAGTCTTCAGGATCTCTGGATTCTACCCATCATTTTTAAGAGCAGAAGCCTGTTTCACTGATTTAATTTTAATGAGACTCCATAATTACGAGCATTTTACAGGCTGGATTGAAGCCAATGGTTCATACACATGGTTCTCCTAGTGAAAGTGCTTGGGTGGCCTGTGGCTGGGGAGAGGCACAGCAGCAACTGAGCAATGATCAAGGATATGATTCTTAACCAGCTCATACTACCATCAGTCATGGACAGCTAAAATAAACTTAACATTTTTCTGTTATTATTTTACAGCTAAAATAAATTTAGGCAATGAAGGAGAATTAGATTTACCGGATTTTTTGCTTAAAGGTGGATTTATAGAATTATCTAGAAATCTTCACTCCATCCAGACTTTCAGAGACTTGTGAAACCATTTTAAATCATTTAATCTTAAATTCACCCACAATTCTTTGAGTTCCCTCCCAGAGTATGACAATGAAGGTGACAACAGTGATTACTGTTGTGTGCTAGGGACCTATAAACACCTGATGGTGCTTCTGGACAAAAATACTGAAAGGGAAAAAAGTGAAAATTTTCAGCTTTTATCACAAAATGGGTTCTCTATTACCTGCTTCTTTACCAAAGACTTTGGTAAAGGCTTCTCCGTAAAGCCAGTGTTTCTCTCTGTGTGCCACAGTATGGAAGCTAAATCCCTTAGGATTCTAAAAATCAAATGCAATGCACATTAGAAGTTTCCATGGAAGAAATAACTAGACCCAGTCAATTTCTCTGTGCTGGGACTTCAGAAATTTCTCTACCTCATCCTCTACCTCCCCCCACACTTTTTTTTTTTTAGGGGGGGAGGGGGGCACAAATAGAATTTTGATTCTCCCATGTCATTCCCCTGCTTCCATAACTTAGTTCCTGCCTATGTGAATTTTCACTTTTACAGTAGTCATAGCTCAAAACTGTTCTCCAAACAAAAGAGTTGAAGCAGTTTCAATCCAAAATCCTTTCTGGATATAGACCTGTCTTCAGGGGTGCACTGGGTTTTCAGTGAATGCCAGACCAGGAAAACAAATGGAAAATTCCACAGATATTATTACCCGTGAATAATGAAAGTTCAAATGATCTATGTTTAACCCCTCTCCTTTTCTGTTGCTCTCCTCTAAAAAAGCTTTGCAGCAAGGCTGGACCGAAAAAACCTAACTTCACTTTACAAGACACAATGTGCTTTTAATCATTTCCTAGTAAAATTTTGGCTTTAAGAAGCCCACTTTAATCCTCTCTTTTCGTCACCATGTCAGCTAACGGGGCTGGGAAAGGAAGGGGGAATGAATTCTAGATCAATCACTCTTCCTGGTATTTATATTTTATCTTTCTGTGGAAGAATTGCTAAGATCCTTCTCTTATTAATAAGCATCGACTTTTGGGAAACGATTTTATTTTTTCCCCATGCTCCCTCCATGATTCTTTTTTTCATGGACCATTTTAAACAAAGATCTCTCTTTTTCTATCTACATGCAGATTCTTACAGATAAAATTTTATTTGACCCCTGCAATTTCCAATTTTAAGGTGGTGGGGTTGTGGTTTTTTTGCATCTATTCAGAAGTTTAATAGCAAAAGACTCATATTTTCAAATGCACAATTACAAGTATGATTGCAAGTTTTTTGTTTTCTCAACTTTTTAGAAAGTGAGAGCATGCTGTAAATACTTCTGGGCAGCGACGGCTACCAGGAAAATAACCTCCTCAGACAGATTCAAGTTTCTGCAAACTTCTTAGCATCTGGTTAATTCAATTCATGTGAATGAACCCACTGAAATCCAAAGAAGTGTTTATGAGAGTCACTTGAACTGGCACTTAATACTCTGTACGACTGGAACACAAGGTGCTGTTTTGCTCAAGAACACAGCCTAACTCACCTTTTCAGCTATTTAACTCTTCAACTGTACACCACAACTATTTTGGGGAGATGAAGAGGTTCTAGGCACAGCCTATTAATTTGTCACTACCACCCCCTGTAACTCCAAACCTTTTTTGACAACTAATAGTCAAAAAGCTCCATAACAAATTATAGGCAACCACCTACTGCTCCAAACTCTCAAGCCATTTCCACTTTTGCAGAAGCAAGCTCTTCAATCATCACGCTAAGGGCAATGTTCATTTCCACATTTCTTATTTAAAACAAAGATTCTCATGAGAAAAATAAAATTCAGGAGATTATTAATATGAAGGTACATTACTACAAGGCTATTATATAGATAAATTATCATACTACTATTAATAACTACATCATAATTTAATTATGCTGGGAAAACTAAACAGAAAAAGAGTATTTAGGTTTACTCTGTTGCAGCATTATGATGAAAGGTGAAAAAGAAAACATTTAAACCATTACTTAAGCTATTAAGAATTCACTGTGTAAACTTCTACTCCTCTCTGGTAATAAAGTTCATAAAAGCAATACATGACTTAACATAAAATACTCAAGGAATTAGATTTCTATTTCTTCCAACTAAATTGTATTGGGAGACAAAAGGACTTACTGTGTATGAAGTCACTGACTATACCAGTGCACTTGTCTTCAACATTAGTAATAATTCCGTGCAGTGAATTAATTCATAATTCAAAGTAAGACACAATAATGGCTCAATTCCTGTTCCCTAAGAGGTATTTCCATCCACAAGAGCGGAATAAGTGCATAGTCTTGAAAGCACTGGTTGTGACTGCTTCCAGATTCAAAACCATTTTAAACATAGAACTTCACACATTGACCCTGAAAACATTGATACAGAAGAGTAACTTTAAGATATCAAATATATTTAATCCACTATCTAGCACAGAACAGGATTACATTCTGTTAACTCTGTACAAACACAGAACAAGAAGACAACCCACTGCCTTCAGGAGCCTACAGTTCAAGTTCAGAACACAAGAAGTCTTCAACATCATCGCCAATTCATGCCAGATTTTCAGTCCAAGTGCCTAGGAAAATTATGTTTATATAATGACACTCCATATATATGACAATGTATATTTGATTATGTATGATTATGTATGATTTTGGCTCCTCATCCCTGCCTTTTAATTCTAAATCCACTGACTGATTTCAATCATATTTAACAGGGAAGCAGATTGCAATATGACTGAAGGAGCCATATCAGTTTATACCACAAGCCCATAGCACAGACCCTTCTAGAACAGCAATAAACAAAAAAGTACAAAAATTATAAGAATGGGGAAGGCATATAAATACGGATGCCTCCCAAATATGTTTTCCTATCTTCAGTAACTTGGAACTCATGCAGCCGGGCTGCTACTGCAGTTTTTAGCAGTTGGCTACTCGGATAAGCTCAGGCTTCTTTGTGGTACTGCCTGAGCCATCCACACAGAACAGAGACCATTGTTATGTAACTGTTAATGGTCAGCCCCCAAAAATCAAAGCATATGTACAACTCGTCAGCCAACCTGGACTGCTGCTACTTGAACATATTCATGTTGCTTCTCCTTTCTAAAACCATCAGATGGAGGTCCAAGATTTCTGGGCATGTTGCAGATGCAGAGGTCACTCAAGCAAACAGGACCTCAGTTTGAAGGCCACAGAATTACTAGACTCAAACCTGCAGCTATGGGAACTGTCTAACATTTTAACTACTTGTTCAATTAAAGTTCGTTATTTTTCAAACAGCCCAAAACACTGTCACTTCTGACACAAAAATCTCCAGGTTTCTGTCACTGCCATTTACTACACAACCAGAGCAGTTTTTAGGTTTAAATATTTAACATAGCATTTTATAAGTTCTTAAAACCACATTTGCAAACATGCCAAGAGAATAAATTTCGAAAGCATGAAGCAAGAATATTTTTTTCCTTAGTCTCTCTAGTCTCCTAATTGTATTTTTTTTAAATACAGACTATCTATACTTATCTTCCCTAGAAGAAGATAATAATAGATAAGAAGATAAATTGAATTAACAATCCTTCCTGCAGAAACCAAACTTCTTACATGAATATTCTTTTTCATTCCCATGAAAATTGAAGAGGATGAAGAGCTAACATCAAAAGATGGCATCTTTAGTCTCTTCCAAATATTTCAAGAATCCAGTAATATGGATAAGCTGTTTACCTGTCAGCACTATTATACAGCTATTCACTACCAGAAAAGAAAATTCAGATTTTAAGTGCAGTTTGCGAAATATTCCCAGTCTCTTATGTAGTGTTAATGCCCAATAGTAAAATTGATATAAAAATATAAGTAAGTAAAATATAAAAATTGAAAGTGAGCTTCTAATCTGCATCACTAAATCCTTTCTCAAGGCCAGAGCTTTTTTTTTGAAAAGAAGAACATTTAAATATAAAAATAACTATGCTTTTTATTTCAAAAATGAAATTATTATGCAAGACATATGGAAATAGCTATAGAGGAGGATACCACAAGCTGGGCAGAGCATTCCTTTGACGCAGGGCTGTTGGCAGACATGTTCACATTGGTTACTCTCCCTCATAGCTGCTCTGTCTTCACCAGAGCCACAGGATTAAATATCGTTGTACCAAATAATATCATATTTACCAGAAGTTTCATCAACCTCAAAATAACATTTAATTATCTCTGAGATGTCTAATGGTGTTCAGATGAGATCTAATTGCCTATCTTTATAAAGACTGTACATGGAAGCAAGGACTTTGATGCTTCAAGACCAGTTAAAGAGCCATACTGTTTATTATCCTTATTTATCATGAATTAGGACTGAAATTTATATTACCTGAATACTGTAGGTGCCTGAATTTGTTCTCTATGAATGAGAAAATTAAACATGGGAATATGGTCTACAGACTGGCACATGGGCACCCTCCTACCTGAAAGGAGTTCTGCCAGGATAAACGTGCTAAAGACCAAGGCAGTTCTATTACAGTGACAGAGTGATGCCGACTAATATTTCAGTCAGAAGACCAAGACAAAACAGAGGCAGATGCAAAACTTGTTTCACCCCTTTCATGATATGGAGTGTGTGTGAGTGTGTGTGTGTTACACTAAATCAGCATTTACATGGTCAGGAATACTTTAACTTTGCTTACTCCAAAGTCAAAATCAGGCCTGGACAACAAAACAAAAAGAGAGTGAAGGGGATTNAGCTGTGCTTGTGAATTAAAAAAAAAAAAAAAAAAAAAAAAAAAAAGTCAGGTTGCCTTGTGAAACAGAAATAACCCAAAACAGATCTGGGGCTGGTACTCCAGGTGCTGTCTAACAAAAGTCCCTCAGTCCCCCACCTCGATCACTCTCCCAGTGAGGGGTGTCCGGGTGCCTCTCAAACAAGGACCATTCTCTCTGCAGTTTTGCACAGGGACAGACAAGGCCCAGCACCACCCACTTTTCCAGGGTGGAAGTTGGTCTCTCTATGATTGCCTTTCATTTTAACTGTTTCATCTCTACTCGTCTTGCTAAAATAATTAATTTCAGAAGTACCAACCCACTGCCCCCAGCGTGATGCGAGAGGGAACCACTCCCACTCAAATGACAAGCCTGCCTGCTCCCCTTGGCCCCATTCAGAATAAATTTGGAACACCTCAAATGACATTAACAGAATTCAGCTACTGTAAAATACTGGGAATGAACCCCTTTGAGAAGAAGGATGAAAGCACATTTATCTTCAGCATTATTCCTGAAGCAGCAGAACTTCATATCCATGCCAATGGAAAGGGCATAAAGGAGCTGAGGGAACATCCAAGTGGGTTAGGAGACTATTAGAAAGGGCTTGGGAGCAGTTGGAGAAATTGGTCAGGGGCCAAATACGTCAAAGAAAACATTGGAAGCGACTGAGGGAGTGCTGGAAAGTTCTCCACGTTCAGACTGAAGCCAAACCAGGAGATTTCCAATCTGTGAGCACTGAGTTTTTGCCAGCTTTTTGTGTTTCCTCACCCAGCCTCTGCCCTAGGTGTCTATTATTTTAAGAGCCATGAGGACATAAAAAAGCTAAGTGGAATTATATAGCATTATCTGAAAAGGAACAGCACTTTCACCAGGCAATGCCACTTTATTTTGGATCCCTCTTGTCACACAGACACTATGCTTTAGTTTAACCAGAATGAAGTGTAATAACATAATCAGTCATCTTACAGCCAGGTTTCAAATTAGCCTTGCATTCCAATCTTAAACCTCTAATACATTTTAAATTACCCTCAGATCAAGTAGATACAAGCAGGAAAAGATTGTAGGCCCTGATAAATGAGATCTATATTTCTTTATTTTTCTCCAGTAAAGACTTAGGTATTCAACAGAATCTTTGGAGACAGTTTTTGTATGTCACCATTTAATCAGCTGTAGCTAAAGCTGCAAAGCAGTTTCAGTAACAAATTCTTAATGTGAAATTCTCCCCCTTACAGATTGATGTCTTTCATGGTTGGTCTCTCCCCTGTGATCACAGATTGTTTTAGAAATATGCTAAGTTCTTCTTTCTTCATGTTATGAGCACTACTCTTTTCTGTCTTCATGAATTTAAGGATAGGTACAACAGTAAAGCAGCACAAGAAGTGGAAGGTAAGTATTTTAAATTCATGCCTAGAACTCTTCTGAACAGTTATCTCTACACTTACACCTTCTCATGGCTGTTTTCTGTAGAAATGAGGTAATTTCAGTCTTCTTGCACCCCTTAACATAATGTTTATTTTACAGTTGAGAAATGGAGGCAGAGATGTATCACGCTGGTTTATCCCAACTTTAGGACAGAAAAAGAGAGATATATCTCTAGAGGTCAGTTTTGCCCAACAAGATGTGAACAATCCCTTGGAAGTACTTTGTTTCCCAGTGGTTCATCATACTGAGGACCTACACCTCCAGCTTGACCCTCTCAAAAAGACTGGATGAGTCCCTATCTAAATGAGCTGCAGGAGAAGCCCAGGCAGAGCAGATAACATATAAAGCAAAAACAAACTGAGAAGTAGGATCAACAGACACATCTAAATTCCATATGCCAACCCCAAGATCTTCTTTTCCAATCCATGATACTCCCAGACCCAATTCCCACACCCTCCCAAGAGCTTTCAGGGCCCCAAGACCCTTTCCCTATAACTGCTACCCACAACACACAGCAACACACTCACACTGTGCAGCCAGGAGGTCTGCAGTAGTTATGTGCTTCTCAATGTACCCTCAATGTCCTGAGATGTAATTTTTTCCCTTACCTCCCTTTCAACCAAAGAATAAATGAAAAAGTAAGGAAGGAGTTGAAGAAAATTGTACAGCAATATATATAATCTCAGAAGGTCCAGTGAACTAAATTTTGTAACTACTAAAAAACCCCACATTTCATTTCTTCAAAATGGTAGGTATGACTGTGCTATGCTTCATATCAAGGTACTTTACAACAGAACTTTATACTATCAGACACTTAAAACTTCTGTACAGTGTACATGACATTTACTGTTGTCCTCCATTATACTGAGCATCTCTCTGGAACTGCTATTTATTTTCCAATCTTTTTTCCTAATGAGTTTGTTCTATATTTGAATTGTAAATGCCTCTCTCTATTTATATTTTATTTCTGAAACTTATAGAACAGTCATCTCTGTTTACCAGTCAACAGTCTTTTTCTTATGGAAATTAACTTATTCCAAAACAAAGAAAAAAATCTGAACCTTTTAATTCTTGCAAATTGTTTTTCTCAAGTTAGGGGTTTAACTGATGCCATGACAGAAAGACAGTAATAAGCAGAGCACAGAAGCTATAGCTCAAACCCAGTGGCAGCTTTTCAGCTCAATGTTGTCTAGCAAATGGATGTTTTTGCTGCTTCCTCCTCACCCTTCCATACCTATGCATTCACTTGGAGCCTGATCCAAAGTCTAAATATATGGGAATCTGGATCAAGTCCATTCTAAAGACAGGAAAAGTAAATCAGATCTCAAAATTTGTTACATGAAGAGAAGGATCTGATTTTGATTTAATCAGTATTTGCAAGTCTCACAAATTCTGTGCACAGGAAAAACAACGATGTTGTATTTTCCACAAAATGCATGTAATTGTACAAATTTATAACTTTATATGTCAAGTTATAATGGACATGAGACTACTGAAAGAGAACAGCTAGAGCTAACCTTAACAATGCAAGGTTTTTCTTCATACAGCATGAAATCACACTGCTGAAGGTATCTCCAAATAAGCATTTCTTGAAGTAAAGTTCATTCACAATGTACAAGAGAAAGTAAGCAGAAGCAACTACTGGAAATTACCTCAGACCTATTACGTCAATCCCTGATCAACTACATAGGTTTTTTGTTGTTTTTTTAAACATTGTATTTTGCAAGAATTTTACAAGATTAGAGGCCACAAGAAAAATGCATCACCCATATGTTTAAAACAACATTCAATTCCGTTAATTTCTCCACTTTGGAACAAGAAATATCTTTACATCAGCTCAGAAATAATATTCCAACCTTTCCCAAGCCCATCTTCTTCTTCTTAGATAGGGTAGTAAGCCTTTATTTTTCAAAAGCAAGTAGAAGGAAAAAGAAGCTTTCAATGTAGCCCAAGAAATAGCTGTAAAAGATTATTTTGTAGGCACAGGAAAATGAATAAAGCATCCATTCAAGACTACTCAGCCACCTCCTGAAGACAGAACCATGTCAAAACTGACCAAGTTTTAGGGAAGGGAAAAAAAAAAAAATCAAAAAACCCCCCACTTCTATCCTCCCTGCCAGTTCTTCAATGAACTATCGTTTTCCCCAGTAGAAGACCAGTGACATTTCTTCAGGAAACACTGTGTTGAAAATAAGGAAACTAAACTTCTTTTCAACTAAAATTTGTCTTTTAATAATCTGTTGTATGAATGAAAATGAAAATGTTTGTGAGTGATATAGGAAAAAACTAGAGCAAAATGGCTCAGGCTTTCTTTCTGAGACTTAAAATGAGCAAGGATAACATCACCACATTAGTTAATTAATACAGCATCCTTATTACTGCTATGTGAAGAAAGAAATTATAAATGCTGAAGTTCAGTTTTGGAAATTTTAATTCAATCCAGGGATTTTCTACCTATGTTCACAAACTGCCCAGCTCAGAGCACTACCCACAGAAACCTCCACAATTTCAGGAGCATTAATTCCATTTCAGCAGGGAAAGAAATCAAGTCGCCTCCATATTCCCTGGTCCAGAGAAGGTGAAAGCATTCTTTAATCTCTGTGACAACAAATTGACAGCAAATATGTGAAATGGTATTTTTTGCAGCTTCTCTACCCCTTCCCCAAATCACAACACAAGCAGCCTGAAGTGCATTTCTCAGGAAGGAGACAGAACTAGTCAGGCGACTAGAGTGAAGAAGTAGAAATTATCCGATACCTGGAAATAATGCAAGTTCTCCATGAATAAAATAAAAAGGCAGTAAATGTGCTACCAGACAAATGCATCAGCCAGGAGGGGGGAAACACATACTCAAACACATCAGTTCAATTTCTTGGTTTCTATCTTAACCAGAGCAGTGGGTTAAGCTATTCGGAGATCTATCAGTCCCTAAGAAATTTTTACTTCTCAGTGCCCTAAGAAAAATAGCTTAGAGAAATATGCAGAGTCTCAAAGCCAGCTCAGGCAAGTGTTTGTTTTGGTTTTCGTATTCTGGTACCTAGGATTGTCCCTCCTTCCCCTTTTTTTTTTAAATTTTTTTATTTCCTCAGAGCAAAGAATACTAACAGTCTGTGGCTGTGCATGACTGGCTAATACAAAGACAGACAGAGATCTGCAAACTGAGGTCCCAACTCACCAGGCCCAGAAACAGCATTATGGATAAAAAGTGTAATCTGAATTTTGTAAAATGGATTTGTGTCCAAAACCAAGACTAGTTGCTCATTCTTTCTTTTCCTTAAAAAAAAAGAAAAAGCAACTTACATACACCTCCCTCCACAAATCAATGCATTATAGACACATTTCTCTGGATCTGTCTTTAATTATTAATTACCGTTCAGCTCTGTAGTGACTCTCATGGTTATTTCACACTGACAGACTAGAGAAAAGGGTCCATCTCATCGCAGCTAGAGGAGAGGTAGGAGGATGGACAAAAGTAAAAAAAAAAGGGGGCGGGGGAGGGGGGGGGGAAAGGGAAAATCAACACGTTTCCACAACAGTTTGCTTATTTTAGTTTCAAAGATTATGAAATTTTTATTTTCAACACCAAAGGAAAATGACAGAAATAAAAAATTAAACAACTGCCTGGAACCAAATGTTTCCTACTCAGAATGCTTAGAATTGAGCTGCAAATCTATGGAAATAGATATTTCTTAAAGAAATTGCAATTACAACCTTAACTCCAATAGTGTTCGATACAGTGAAATGTAACAGTCCTCATAGCAGGCAGTGGCAGATAATGATCACAAAGCCAAATGTTTTCTGGCTAAATTCATAATGAATTCAAGAGGATAAAGGCTACAAAATAAATGTTTACTAGGGTGGCAGTCAAGGTAATTCTCTCCTGGACTAAGAAAGTATTTTTGCTTCCTGGCAGTGGTTCCTTTTTACTGTAAAGTGAATGATTTCTGTACTTCAGCATCTCAGACACCTTGTAAGGCATTTTGTAGTCTAGCTTTTAGAGTCTCTAAACTGTAGGTTCTAGGTCCTAAGATGTACCTGTAGTCTAACTTACCCTAATACTGTTTGTATTTTGTGTAAGATCCTGTGATCGGTCCTGAAGGTTTATGTCTCAGAAACATTCTGATTTATTTTAACTCATTAATTTGATATTTTGCTCTTCTATTGGGATGGGAAGACAGGGACAAAACTCCCATCAATTGCCATTACACAGGCATAAGGGGAAGATAGTCTCTTAATAAAGCAATGAGGCAGGAACAGTTCCAGAAATGGCCTTCATAAAGCGCAAAACACAGTCACATTTCCTAAAAAGGCTCCCTTTATAAAGAGGTGGTAAAGCAGAGATCTAGTTCTTTGTGCGCACTACCTCAGGCACTGTCTCATCCCAGGCTGTGGCTGTCCTCAGCTCCCTAAAGGAACATGAGTTTGTTGAGGGGTGCAGGTGGGCAGGTGGGACTGCAACTGGAGCCAAGAACATGTTCAGGAGAAAAAGGGATCTTTTGTGACCTCCTGTAGACTGGTATTATGTGGTGTCAGATAATTATCATGTTGCTTTAGATTTGAAGCCATTATAAACACAAATGACCCTCCAGTGAAAGAAGTCAACTGAAGGCATCTCAGATGCTAAATCCAAAGCTAGAAAGGATCACCTAGTCCTCTCTGTCTGCTTTCCTCTCCTCTACACTCCCAGACCCAAATCCATGTAACTCAGAAACATACTTAAAGCACATTGCTCAAAACGCAGCTATCTACACTTCAAAAAATATGCTGCTCCTACCTCTTCTTCTAGCAAAGAATTCTAGTATTTATTTATGCAGCCAAGCAAGTAATGATGATTATTTCTTGAGTAAATTTATCTACCTTTGATCTTTAGCTATGGGATCTTGTCATGTGCTTTTATAGAAGATTAAAAGGCCTCTGCTGACAAATACATTCTCCATAAATAAGTACTTGTACACAGGAATCACACTGCTTTTTGACCTTTTCACTTTGATAAGATTAATGGCTGGCCTCCCTACAATTCACCTCATAAAGCTGGTTTTTCAGCATCTGGATCATTGTTTTGGGTCCTCTCCCTACCCCTCACTCCTTTTCTTCAGAATATATTCTCCAGAATTGAGGACATTTCTGAGGTGAGGACACCAGATCTGAGCAGCAGCAGCTACCAAAGGTAAGGCCAAGTTAATTTTCTAACTAGTTCTTGATATATTCTTTATGAGCAGCCCACAAATAGCTTACAGGAACCTCACCACAGGTTTCCAGGAATAGCGATTCTGGGATAAGCCAGCATAGTGCTGCTATTGGAAAACTAAGTTAAAACATTTTGTTCTTCTTTCCCTAAAACTGAAAGATGACTTGGCAAGTATGCCTAATAAAATCAGGCCATGCAGAGGAGGGACTAAATGAATGCATATACATATAAAAATAATCAGCATTTTTTCAATCACTCCACCAGGTTCTCCCCAAGAATTCCAGAACTTTTTGAACCCAGACATTATTCATCTCTCAGACTCCAAAGAGCTGTTTTAAATCTGTCTCCTCTTGTTTAGCCTTAGGCTTTGTAGACCTACACCTACACCTCCAGCAATAATTATTCTTACTAGTCTCTGCTTCCCTGGGCTAATTGCCAGCAGAATTCAACTGATTTTCTGTAGAAGAGCAAGCAAGTTTGTCAAGAAAAAGTCTGCAGCTGGAGACAAGGAGAAAAAAAAATGAAAGCAAGGTTCAGTTCACAAATAGATATATAAGAGAATATCAGCATCAAGAGCAGACCTCTTGAGCTCTCTTTCCCATACCAATTCAGTTGACAGTGTCGCTGAGGAAGCTATCCCCCAAAAACCTTACACTGACTTCAGGTTTGCTAATTCCCAAAGCAACCTTTCATCCTGAAAGCCCTATATTTTTGTATGTACAGCTCTCCATCTGTCTGTATAAAAGTGAATTTTTGAATTTTCATCTAATCAACAATTTCAGATTACACTTGCAAAAACCTTCATTATTTTAGCAATTTTTGTGCTATCTACAAACTTATCAGCAAATTCATGTCAGTAACTATAATGGTGATTGAAAATATGGAAATACTGACTAGCACTGGATTCAGAACTAATGCCTAGAAACTAAGTTAATGAGTTTTCACAAGATCATGAATTACGACCCCACTGCTTCCCCAAGGGAGATTTTTCCTTTTTCCTGGCACTTGCCCCAAATGGACTATTCCAGCTTGTGGAAAACATGCTCTGACTTCTGTAGCTGACAGACCTGCCTTGGATCGTAAACACCCAATATCTTTTTTTCAACACTAAGCCATCATTTGAATTCACAGCTTTTAAGGAAACACCATGTGTTTCAACTGTCATATTTACCCAACACTAAAAAGCCTACCAGGAAAAATAAATTTTATTCTCATAACGCAATGGGTTACGTTCCTAATTGCAGAACTGGAAACAGTTAAAAATGGAAACTGTTCACTGCATTACATCATGCTTAGCACTAAAGTGGCTCCAGTGTTTCAGTGAGCAGTGTGCCAAAAGACACTCTCACTCATCTCTCTGCAACTTGCTTCTTTGTCACCTCCCCAGGAAAATGAAGATTTAGAATATGTCTTTAACACTGCCACTATAACCGAGCACTCTCTTCTTTCAAACTGGGTTTCTTCCCTATTTGGTTCGGTTGGACTTTCCCCTCAGAAATGTGCAAAGACAAAAATCTCTGTAACTCATACTTCCTCATTGCATTCAGCTTCCCTCAGCAGGTTTGTCATATAAACTATGTCCCCTTACATCCAGGTAGGTGTGGGTATCCTCTCACTGATATTTATCATTCAGCAATTCCCTACAACAGCAACATACACAATCTAGAATACTGTGTCCATCCTTGGGAACCTGCTGCAACAAAGACTGACAGCCTGGAGCGACTCCAGTAGAGGATCACGGTTAGAGAGCTGAAGCACGTGTCAGATAAGGAAAAGTAAGGTGGCTCCATTTGTCCAGTGAAGAGAATACTGAGGCAGCACCTTCCACTACATAAAGAGAAGAGAGAGACAAACTCTTCCCAGGGACTGAGAACAAGAGAAATAAAACTACAAGCTGGGGGGTAAATTCCAGTGGGATATAAAAAGAAAAACAATTTCACCCTGAGAGTAGTTAGGTACTAGGACAGGTCATCTAGTGAGGTTGAGGAATCTCTAACCTTGGTGTTCTCAAATTATGCCTGAACCAGACAGTTTCATCTCACTTTTGATATGAGCCCTACTTTAAAAGGGGAGGTGGGCCAGATGACCTCCAGATGCTCCTTCCAACCTCAATTACTCTGCAATTCCATGTCACATGGGTGGCTTAAATTAATCTCATGTGCCTTAATATCATATATGAATATCATATTTTAAAACAAAAGATCAGTTGATCAAATTTCTAAGTCCAAAACGTTACAGGAAACCAAGTATATTTTAGTACCATAACTATTTTCACCACTTTATAACAAAAACAATTTTTTCTATCTTTTTAATGACGGCTTCATAAAAAAATATTTGAATAATTTATAACTTACCAACTTTCTCCCTGCTGTTGCAGTTAGCTGTTATCACTACAATAAGCACACGGTAAAAAGTATTGGTTTTCTTAGATAAAGCAAGTTCAGACACAGCATTGCTACTCGGACTCTACAATCTCTAACTTGGTTTCAAGGCATAATTCGTGGTCAGAGTACAGAGTACATCACTGGGTTTCAGCTCTTCTTTGCATTTGCTGTTTTCCCATCCTTTCTCATTGTCACATTATGGCAACAGTAACACTACAGCTACAATAACCTAAACCCACTGAATAACACTTAGTATGAATATACTCACTTCCCAATGAGTATGATTAATAACAGTCTCTTCCTTCACAAAAATTACTTTTTCTAGTATGCCAGTAGCTGTACTCAGTTGAGGTTGGATCACATGATCCCACTGGGATCCCTTCCAACCTTACCCCTTGTGAGATTCTGCAATTCGGTGCCAGCCATTGGACAAGTTGGTGGCAGAGCTGCGACCAGAGCCAAGGACACCTCCTTTACCACTAGACCATGCAGCCTTCACGCATCTCAAAGTTTTTTTTCCAGTGAGATACTATAACTCATTTGTATATATGACTAAATAAATAAATAGCAAAAATACGCTTTAACATTTTTTGATAATAAACATTATGAATTCAGGAGTATTTGTTATATGCTAGCAAGCATAATTTAAATTGCAATGCTCAGAGTTGAGTCAATAATTCTCCCCAGAGAAGGAAAAAGAAAAACTCTCACTTCTTTTGCAAAACACTGTTATATACACTCTTTTCAAAGGGGGGGCACTATATACCAGTGACACATAAAAGATCTTCCAATACACAGTCTATAAAATGTTTCAAAATATTCTTGGTAAAGCACTGCACTGAAATATAAAACCACACATATGCTGTCATTTTGGAGGTAAAACTATATGTTGTTGCAGTATGCCTTTCACTCAAATTCATAGAACTGGAAAGCAAGGGGAGAAAGGCAGTGGCAGGATGGCTCATTTTGACAAAGTACCCTGTAGCAACCACATCAATTAGGTTTGCATAGATCTTCAAGTGTAAGGCAGTTAATGAAACACTGATCATTTTCCCCAACTCTAACTTAGACATGTTAATTAAAAATTAGAAGAAATCATCATCATATAAAATGAGTTCACTGAGGGAGAGTATAAAAATACCTACCAGGCAGTGCTCTGTACACGAGACTTCCTTTCAACACTAATTAAAATGGATATTTCTGCACACGCAAGTCTACCCAATGAAACGCAAATAATAGTGTGAGTTTAACATTTAATGATTTCTCTGTAAAGGAGAAGACTTTCATTTGGGAATGCTATAATTTACTCTGAGTAAGATCCACTTAATCATCATGTTTACTGCCTTCTTTTTCTGCTCACATTTCCTTTTTCTAGCCAGTCATGCAATTGGCAATTTAATATTTAAATTGTGACCACTTAAGACTTTATCTATTGCATTTGCCAACCCCCATTTTTATTTTCCTCCTTGTACCACTAACTAGCTAGCTGAAAATCTTCCCTAGCTGATAAAATGAGCCATTTACACCAGCAAATGAAACACTGAAGCGTACAGCTTTTCCCGGCAGCAGAGGAATCAACCTCGGCAGCAGGACAAGATCAGTTCAGCTGCACAACTGAAAAGAAGTGGGGTTACAGAGAGCTTTGCAGAGGGAGGGGTGAAGCCAAACCAAACATGAATACGGAGAAGAGAGAAACTAGTCTGGAGGCTCACAATCTGAACACAGACAATTCAGATCGAGTTCCTCTGATGGTGAATTTTCAGCCTCAAGAAAGACTCCTTCACTTTAAGTCCCCATGACCAGAGAATAGATACAATAATTCTTTGTTTTCCTCACACGGTCCTTGATTTGCTAAAACTTGACAGTCTCCAAGACAAATATTTTCTCTCATATGAGTAAAGCATTCAGTGGGATGAAACTCTGATCTTGACTGAGATCTTAGCCTACAGAGAGGCAAGCAAAATTAAAAGATGAAGCATCAAGCACTCTGTAGATAGCCAAAGCCAGGATTAAAACTACTACATTTTGTCAACTCTTTCTCCTGCCTCTCTGTTCCCAGCCAGCACTGGTTCCCAGTCCATGGAAATCACTTATAGCCTAAATCAGCTTCCCATGGCTGTGCATTCACAAGTAAAGCTGCTAACTTAGAGGAGCCTATTTTTAGCTAGGGTGCCTGGTTTCCCAGAGCGACCAGGGTTGTAGCTGCAAAGCATGTCTTTCACATCTCCTCCTGCAATGAGGTGCAGCAGCCGGAACGGGCAGCGGGGCTGCTCTGAGTGAGCAGGATTTGCCCTGAGCACTCACTTGCCTCTAAGATAACATTAACTCTTTTGAACACATTTGTTTCAGTGAAAAATTTAACAGACAGTGAAGTCTCTACCTGACATTCGTAACAAAATGATTACACAAACTTCTTTTTTAAAAGATGTACATGAGCAGATGAGCAAAGGGGAGATGAGTCACTTCTTTTTGAGCCCAGAGATTTCTGTTAAGCTCATCCTCTTACTGCAGCAGAAGTGGAAGGATTCTGGGCTAGTAGCTCACTACGAAGAAGAAAGAAAATAATGGTGTATTGTGAAAACCACAATGGAGGCTAATGGCCATATTGTCATGAATTGCTGTCTTAATCAACTCTGCTAATAAAAAAAAAATTTAAAAGCCCCTGCAAAAGTACTTTTTATTGTTAAACTGCACACAAACACACAGAAAAGATCTCAGAACCTTTCAGAGCAAAAAGACCCATAGCTTAAGGAAAAAAATTAAGAGCAGTGCAGCTGTAGAAAGTGGCCACAGCTCACTGCAACAAACATGGACTTGTTCAATTGTGCGAGCAACATTTTCCAAGCCTGAATGGTGACTTTCTCAAATACTCATCATAAAGTTAAAATGACCTTTCCCCATCACCCTGTGCAAGGGTGCTCGAAAGGGACAGAAATCATGACCTTAGGAAGCACGGAAACACAGACTTCTATTTAACAAGAGGAGTTTAATATATTAGTTGTCCCACAGAAGGAACAAGTTCACATAGCTCCCTACTGCACAAGACATTCCCTCAACTAAAAAAGCTCTAAGTGTGCAGGATTCTCGGAACCTGAATCCCTTCCAGCCATCACTCTAAGACAGCCCAAAGGGGACGCAATTAGGAGGAGCCAAGCCTGTCCTTCCAGCACAGAAACCATGATTCAGCAATGCACCCAGGCACATACCAAGTATTCATCGAATTAGGCCTCAACTCCTAATGCTCATTTTCAAAAGGACAACTGTGTTGCTGACCTAGAAAGCAGCAATTTGTTCCAAACCAATTTTTATTCCATTCATACAACGAGATAGAGAATGTCATTGATCAGCTGCAATACAGCATTAAAGAAAAAATGTACTGAAAGAAGTGGGGGTTTTATTAGTTTATTTTTTAATTCTGATATTTCTCCTGTAAGAGTAAATTCTTTGAATGTGATTGAACTTCCTTGTGATAAAGAGTAGTGCCATTCCACTGATGCTGGAGTAAGATTTGTTTTTTACAACACACAAGAATTTTTATGATGATCTCCTATGTTCTTGTAGCACCTTGGAAGCCCCTAATATTTCAAATCTATGTATAGTACTAACATATAATTGGATAAGCGACAATATTGTTCTGTAAGTATCAGTGGTGTCATGGGTTTCTATTTTAAAAAATTAAATAAAAACAAACAACAAAACCAAACACTTCATTTCAGCATCTAATCCTCATGCCACAAGGATGACTGTATGTTCATGACCAATGAATTTCTACTTTTAAGAATCTGTTACTGTAAAAGATAAGGACTTGCAGTTAGGATAAAATTCTTCCCACAAAATCAAAATTATCTGGTCTGATTCTTATTTTTTTTCATTCTGTACAGATTCATTAGTGTTATATGAATATCTCCTGTTACATAAATGTGATCACTTATACAGTCCCTTGTGATACATTGGAATAAGTCCCATTATATCCTACATGAACATATAAAAATCCTATACCTTGTTAAAGATGCATTTCCTTTTCTGAACCAAATCATTTCACTTTAAACAGAAAGTATTGATGGCTTGAAAATAAAACCTCTAAAAGTCATTCAAGATACCTATAGATTATATTTTTAAATAATCTCAAATAATATGATTTATTCTACTGTTGTAACATCTGGTAACTACAAGCACTGTAAGTCACACTAGAAAAAAGTTAACAATAGCCTGTTTCCAGTAGGATAATGCCAGATACGTTAAAGCAAGAATTCTCCCCTTAAGATAACTTTGCAATAGTACACAGCACCATGAAAAGGAAGCCTTCCTCTACTCATCCTTTAAGACCAATTTATTTCCGTAAGACAATGCTCTTACAGTTGGTGTACTTTCATTCTGGTAAATGAACTAATTTGGCAAAGCATAAGTCTTCAAATTTACACAAATTATCTGCACCAGTAAGATCCTGCTAAGAACATCTATCTCACAGAGAAGACTTTTCAGCAACTTCTTCTTCAGACTGCAGAATTATCATCTGTTGAAACAATGGTTCATTGCAGCTGATCAGGATTTTAAAGTGAGAGTATTAACTAGCTGTAAGATATTAAAGAGTTCTTAAAATTGCACAAATAAGTTGCATGAATTTACAGCCAGATTTTCCTCACAGATCAGTATATTATGCACTTCTGATGTCCTTTTCTTTTGGTGGAAAGACTTCTTTCAAAGCATTCCTTTCTTTCACAGAAACATATAAAAACCTATATAATATATCTAACACACTGTTAGACTACAAACATTGCCTTTAAAACAGCAAATCATGTTGCTGCTAATGTGAAGGAAAAACTCATTTAATGTAATCCCCTTCTCCTGCTGTGGAAAAATAAATAGGTAGAATCCAAAATAATAGTAAAATTTCCTTAAAAACATAGAGCTGAGAAATAAAGAGTATTCAGGACTATGCCGAAGTTGTGTTTCATCTGCAGTTGGTTTCATTTAGTGGCATTGCATACAGGCAGCACATGGGTAGCCAGGCTCAGACTGCTTATTTTACATCTAAAATTCAGATGAACAGAATCTGATTGCTGGTTAGGAAGAGCTGCGGCACTCACTGTGTTCAAACCTCTCTCACAGTAAGGTTTCCAAAGCAGCTGAAGACATACAACCACTCATTTTCTTTCAACATTTCACCAGCGGCTTTACATAAATAGCTGTTGAATCAGAGTTAGGCTGTTGTTTGACACTACTGCAGAGCTACCCCTCGGGCTCCTAAAAAAGCACCAAAGCTCTGCTTCAGTATTAACTCAGCCTGACAGTTCCAATCTGACAAGCAAATGATGAAAAGTTAATTTGCTATTGTCAAGCTTTATGTTGGCTCAGGTATTATCCGCCTGCACCACTCCAATCACCCCTATGGATCAGGTAACATCTGTCTCCCAGCATCAGGCATAGAGCCAGCACGAATTTCACGCTGTGCTGCCTGGCTAATTTGACAGCAGTGCTCCAGATCACACTTGGTCTGCTGGATGATAAAGGAGTGCCTGGTTTGGGATTAACAATCACAGAGCTGGATTCCTATTTCTGATTCACACCAGCCTGGGAGAAGCAAGAGTCTCCTGGGGAGGACAGAGGAACAGCATGAGAGCCAGCACCTTCCTGCCTGTGGGATCACACAGCCCAGGGACCAAAGGGAAGAGAGCACAGACAGCCATGCCCAGAGCCCGCAGAAAAACCCTCCTCCGCAACCGTGCACCAAGACAGCCTCGGTCACAAGGATCCAAAGGCTCTCAGAGCCCATTCACTGCTCTGCAGCTCCAGCAGTTAGACTTCTCCTGCCTGAAGTGGACACGGGGACAGAGAAACAGCCTCACAGCAACTGATCCACAACCCAGAATCCCATATGTGGGTGAATTTGCTCCCCAGCCATCCTCAGCTGAGCAGAGGTGTACAGGTGTAATTCAGACCGGAGCAGTCTGGATCATGCAGTGCTACAAGAGGCAGATGTGTTTCAGAAGCCATCCAGGTTATTTGCCATTCAGTGGAAAACATCGAGACACTGTCAAGTCTGGGACCTCATTACTGAATCCAATTTAATGGCACTACAAGCTGATAACAAAGATCCCTGACATTTAAATTTCTTTTTTCTAAAAGCCTCCTAGGCAAGAAAACCAACACTGAGTCAATAACAAACTTACATGAACCATGAATGTGTGTAACGGGAGAGAAAAGAACCTCCGTGGGGGATATAGCAAGCTAAAGTTTGGTGTAACGATGATTGTTGTCACTCTCGTTTTCCCTGAGGACCAATTCCATTGCAAAATCCACAGACATTAGCACAAGCAGAAAGTTTATAACAACTGAAATTTAAGTTATTCCTTTTTAGAGAGTATTTTGCCTAAAATCCATTCCACAACAATTGCCCTATGTCTCACTGCTAAGGTGACTGCCCATGACTTGTCATCCAACAACAACTTTCTGCATCCACCTGGTTTCCATGCTATAGCAAGAATGAGGGTGACCGAGTCACGTCACTTAATGCAGTGATGAGCTAAGTAGCTTGTCAATATAAAGACAGTCTTACTCCTACTACTATGGAGTTTTTTCACATTAGGACTACACATTTTTTTTTGCTAGTAAGCAAATAAGCCTCACCCAAATCTTCCCTACTTACTTTAAATGAAATACATGCATCATCACTAGAAAAACATCCTCAAGCTGTTTCTTGTGACTACCAGACTCAAATCCTCCCTGTTTCAGAGACCTACGTGAATTAAAGGAACATCTCCATTCTTTATACAATATACACTGTTGCAGAGACCTCTAATACACAGTCTGATGCTTATTTTTTTTCTTTTTAATTCTTTCAATGAGGGGAGAGAAATTTTTTTACCAGGGTTGGTGTGTTGTTATTCTTCTGATGGCCCACGTTTGTTTTTTTCCCCAACAGACCTAAACAAGAAGCACAACTCTAAATGCTATTATGTAGATGAGATGAAGTGATTAAGTAGATGAGATACTAACACTAAGAAGTAATAAACTACAAATATCAAGAGACCCAAAAAGATGTACTAAAAATGTACAAAATATATTAAAAAATACTAAGACAAGCTCTAGAATAATGTAGACACAAACCAGAAAATAACAAACTATTAAGAAAATTTGCAAGATTTTCTTATACTAAGAAAGACATGTATCAGATATCTTTAACTTACTGTTAGACAAAGAAGTGTTCTCACTGTCAGAGCACTATTAAACTTGCTGCAAAACAAGCAAATCAGGGTGATTTTCTTCATGTACCACTAAGGAATCACGGTGCTTTTAAAGCAACATAAAATTTAAAACAGATGTATTAAGTGTTCAGGGATGTTAGCACCAGGCGATGTAGGGGACCTGACATTGGTGCATTTGTGACAGCGCCATAACTGATCCTGTGTGTCAGCAATGCTGCGCCTGAACCCAGCCTGCCCTAACAACACTGCCCTCTGCTTCAGAAGCTAAGGGAAGCAGAAAAGACCCCCCCCATGAAGTACCACAATTCCCTAAAGAGACATCACCATAACCCCCACACAAACAGTCAGGTTTTCATTCAGTCTGGTGCCTGAGAAATGTAACTTCTCCACTCTCTACATAGCACAATGGCTTTTGACAGACACCAGGACTTTACACACTGAAGCAAAACTCAACCCTACACACAAGGGCTGCTGCAGAGAGCTCAGAACAATTCATACAGTAACAACCAGCTGCTGGTCACTGTAAACTCAGGTCAACATGACTAAGGTGCAAAATGCTGGCAAGTCTGTAACTTGTGCCCAGCCATGGTCAGATTATTTAAGCTGCCAGTTCACTATCCTGGGTTAGGGATGCAGCTCCACACAGAGCACACGAAGGTTTATTAGCTCAGGTGCAGCAACAACTCATTTTTGCGGCTTCTTGCATAGGTTTTGTGTAGGAGCAAAGCAGAGGTATTTCATGTTCACAACTTGAGCTAATTAGCCTTTCCAAAATCCTGGGAGCTCGGAACAATGATTCAAGGGTCGTTAAACTGCACTCCAAGCATATTCTGGATGACACACATTATCCAAAGCCTACACCAACCTCCCAATACCCTAGATAATAGAGAAATGACTACAACTATGATCTCTTGACTTACAATGCAAGGATCTAATCACTACACCAAATGATGAGAAAGGCCACCTGAGGCCTTTACACTGCTACAGATTCTCAGAAGAGAAAATTAGATCAAACACAGGCACAAATACAACACATGCAGCAACCCTAAGCTTTGCATTAAGAATTTGTTTCTATTATCCACTTAGACACAGGCAACATTAATGATCAGACACACCAATTCCAGAAATAAAAACATGTTTATTCCCAATGCCAAGGCTTTGCTTCCTTTTCCAAGGTGCTGCATACAGCTGTAGTCTGTGTTTAACCCTCTGTCATCCCTTTCTTGCTGATTTTAATTTACATCATCTGATGGTGTCACCCGAGCTTGTTAAATTATTTACTGGCTGCTTAAGCACTTTTTCTTTGATTTCCATTCTGTTTATCCAACAGAGGCCACACTCCTGAAAACAGTATCTGAGCACATTACAGAAGTATTACTAAACAATAATTAAAAACTGTTATGTAACCTTCTCCAAGATTTCTCTGGCCAGAATTCTGCATGCCACCAAGAATTTTGAGAGCTTTAATAGAACAGCACAAATCTAACCCACTCAGTGTTTGCTTTTTAAAAGGCAAGCAGAAGAAGTATGCCTGGTACAGGCAAAAGAAGTCAACAAGCTTTGCAGTGCTCTATGTTGCACAGAAATAAACAAATGTCCACAGCCTACCACATGCTATCCCATACTAGAAGGTAGGGGTAGCCATCTCTGACTGCACAGGTCCAACATTCTCCTTCAGTCGAAGGATTTTCCCCAATGTAATGGGGAAAGATGCTTCTGTGTTGACCCTCTGGGTTGTTTCCTTCATCTTAAGCCAGAGACTACTGATGTTTATATTCTTTATTGCTTAAACTCATGACTGCATCACATCTTCTACAATGGGTTCATCTGCTTTCTTGCACCTGAGATACATCACCCAATCCACTGAAACCCACCTAGAAAAAGAATGTGCACCCTGGTGTTACCTTTATACTTTAAAACTATTCTGTTTTGCTTGGAAGCCTGGTAACCCTAGCAATGAAAGCCACCATTCTGATAAATTTGAAGAAAAAAAACCCCCACAACTGTAAGTTCAGGGCACAATTCAGCAACTGAGAATCCAATTTAAATAATAAAATTATTTTTCTCCTTTTCTCTTGTTTTTCTTTTTCCTTCCCTTCCTACCCTCTCCCCCTCAAATACAACAAAAAGTCCCTTGCCTCAGGATTTTTGCCAGGGGGTTAAACACTTGAAGTCCTTTCAGAATTCAGTCAAATCTCAACTGGGAAACAGCATCACTCATCTATGACAACATGGTAACTGTGGATGTTTCCATCAAGTTGACAAAGATGCATAACTTAAATAAAAATTCATGTTCAAATTATCAACAAATGAAAGTTAATGATGGATCAAATTTGGCAGAACTATTCTAACATGTAACGCAATTTGGTCCCAAGCTATAAGATGTGAAATTTAAGTGATAAATGGTTGCTGGAGACCTTTTCAAGATAATTGACATGCTACGGTGCATTAATATTTCTTTCATTAGTATCAATCTGGAGCACTCATCTGTTGGCAGAAAGCCAAGTGCATTGTGTAGAAAATACCCCTACCACAAGAGTCTTCTACTTAAAAGACAAACGCCTTGGGAAACCAAATATTCGTCAGATAATATTAAGAGTCTGATTTTTGACTTTGGTTCTCCACTGTCATCTCTTTTTGCATCCGTATCTTTTATGGAAATGATACCACCACAATCTGAATCATTTATTATTTTAAGTACTTGATTTTTGTCTGAAACCAGCTATTTTGATATGAACATGACCTGAGTATCCCCCGCAGATTCTTTCACAGATCAAAAGCACAAGAAGATTTTTGAAAGATAGGCTTTTGCAGTGTGTCATCTAAGTCCATTGATTATTTTCAGAGTAAGTCAGTTATAACTATCATCTTTTTCATCTGTTCTAAGAAATATAATTGTCCTCTTCCCTCTTCCTCTACCGTACAAGAAGTCTTGTTACAAAAGAGTATGGACAGGAATCACAGGTCTCTGGGGGCTTCATCCAGCCTGATGTTGCAATGATATTATCTCCTCCACATGTTTCCTCATAATTCCTCCCTTTGAAAGCCAGCATTCACTCATCCTAAGATTCTCATGCTCGTTCTCAACACAGTCAGCATCCACCTTTCAGCTCTACTGGGCACTTTAAATTTGTCACAGGGACTTTGGCCATAAGATTCTCCCAGTAAATGCTTTCATCAAGTTACATTTGTCAGAGTCCTGAAAGCACCAATATGCTTTATTTGCCCAGGTCAGTCTCACCTTGTACCCCAACCCATGCACTCCCTTGTGCAGAGCCTACCATCTTTATTTCAGCTCTGCCACAGGGTCCGGGCCTAAACTATGTCACAGGTGTGCCTGTCCCCCATCCCCACCCCTGATGTTCTTGAACCATTACTTGGATCTGCTGGCTTGACTTTGGACCTGACTTGATACCTTTCCTGCAACTAGGGATATTCTACATAATTTTAAATCCAGTTTTGCTATTCACAGATCAAACTTAAAAAGCAAGAAAAAATTAAAAGTTTACAAATTTTCAGATCCAGGTTGACCTGCTCTTTACAGCTTGTTTTACAATATTCTTCTAGTTTCAGAGAGGTGGTTACAGCCCACACTGGCAGCTGAGGTTGAGAGATAGCATAATCATTCAATTAACGTTAAAAAGCTAATAGAAATACTTTTAAACCAATCATTGGCAAAAAGTCAAATAAGTACAAAAGAGAGAGAAGAGATAAATCCTGTGGATTCCCCTGAGCCAAACAAACCTTGAATTCCCAGCATCAATAAAAAGAACAGAAAAAGAAGAAAGAAATCCAGTTGTCCCTTGTGTCATCATATAGAAGTTAAAAAGCACAAGACCCTTTTCACCCTGCACAATCACAGTTCAGTTTTCCTTGAAAAGATCTAAAGATCTTTTGAGAGATGAAAATACATCTATTTTCTGCTATTACAACCACAGGACAGTGATCCTTGTATGGGTTTTATGCCCACACACAGGCAGCTGAAAACAGATAGTGATGCAAGCAGCTGCTAACCGAGAACTGCAGCACAAATAAAAAGAAGACAACATCACAGGCTAAGCTTCTGGAGCCACAGGAAATAGCTGTTAATGGTGTGGTGCAGGTACTGCTTTGGGACCCACCTGCTGCCAACCAGCTCAGCCACAGAAACTTCCATCATACGGAAAAGGAGCAGGAGAAGCCAAGTTTTTTCTATCATAAATCCAAAACATTATATATGGATTTCAAGGGAATGATAATAGAGTAAATCTGGAGTATCCTGGTTTTAACATAGGAGACTTAATTACTTCTACCACAGAAAGAAAATTTTTTCCGCACAAGAAAATAGAACTGAACTAATGGCCTGGGAGAAAAAGCTAAACAAGCAGGCAAGTGGAAATGCAAACGAAGATTATGTTAAATGCACATGGGACAGAATTCAGAAGAGTAGGAATGTTGCTGAACAAACAGCATAAATCCACCATACTAGAGAGCCACTCAAGGGACAAAAATCAGAAGAGGGCCTAAATTAGAAAGAAAATGGGCTAGAATAGCATATATATAAATGAGAAAGATATTCCTAAAGAGTATATTATACATTCCTTCTCAGTTATACAATCACCATTGCCAACCTGCTTAATTCATGTATAGTTCTGTGGGATCGTAATTCATCCTAGGATCCACACACATCCATCTTCTTCACTTCCTATTTCTCCTTCATTTTTAGAATGTATTACCTCCGAAAACACAAACATATCACTGGCTTCCCAGCCACATGGATCTCTTCCTGTCTTTCCTGAATGTTTTCTATGCACACCTTCCCTACACAGTTTTTGCCCATTTGGATATCCAGTAATCCCACCTGGAATCTATTCAGTAATGATTTTTTTTCCTGCTGCTTGGAAACTCTAGCAGTCTACCTGATCCCACTGATTTTTCAGGATATGATCTATATCAGAGACAGCATCCTTCATCTGTACAAGTGATTCCTGAACAGAAAGGCATTTAGCAATACAGACCTTTGAACTGAGGCTACTTGGGGCTACACATACGAAAACATACCAAAATCTGCATATGCTGATGATCGAGGTTACAGTGGCCATGGCAAACTGGGGGAAGAACAAAATTCAGAGGGACGTAGACCACATAATCAACAAGAATGTTGCATCAAAAGACTAACACGCCAAATGCACATCCATCTCTGATCTGAGCAGCCCTCACAGGGATGTACAGTAAGAAGGGGAAGCAATATAGAGCAGCACGGTGACAATCCCTCCAAAAGACCTTAAACCTTACATAAAATTCAACCATCACACCAACTTTTTCATAGGTACATAAAGGGAATATTGATCAGCTAATACTGTTTTATGATTTCTTTCTATTACATGTATCACAGGAACAGCAAACTGTCTCAGTCAGGGTTCAGTCCCCATCAAGTCACGTTACGAAGGCTTGGCCCAACAGGGCTTCTCACACTGGTTTTCAGTAGCATTATGGCTGGCAAGCTGCTTTTCCTAAGTGTTTAAATTTCATTTGGTTGGGTGCAGCTGTTCTTGATTTAGTCAAGGTGAACAGCCTGGGCTTCTCTAGCTTAGTGATCCATAACAAAATGAAATATAAATTTTGTAAGGCTTTGATATAGAGCTATGCTCAGTGAGAGTACCAATAAGGCAGCAGGAATCTTCATTAGTCCTATGGGGGAAAGGCATATATTATTCTGGTTTCCATCACAAAGCGGAAAAAACAGACCAACAGTATAGGAATTCCAGTACTTGAGTAAGAGCATCTGTAAAATCAAAGAGTGAAATGGGGGGAATGGGGAAAGAAGATTAAAAGGCCTCATGTAGCTCTGAAGTAGAATAATTTGAGACAGGAAATTGGTATAACTGTAGCAACAAACATAGGATCATGAATGGCTGAAAGGGATTTTTAAAGCCTACAGGGGTGGGGAACTGTGGATGTTTGGGACATTAGAGGAACATTTTATTTACAGTTAAGCATTCAAAAAAAAAAATCAGTCATATCTTACATTGTATTTCTAATAAATTTTTCCTCCAACTTGGCATTACGCAGTTTTGTTACATCTAATTAGTAAAAAGTCTGATTGCAGATCACAGATGGTGAATTCTTTAACATGAATACAAAAAGACTACTTCTAATCAGTCAGCATCTTACTTTGGTAGGTCTGTAGGCACAATATCCAGATGTAAATAAAATTTAAACTGCCAAAACATCTCCCATGAGGGAACGACTTGCAGGAGCTATCAAGAAACAAAAGCTTGCAGTAATCAGACCAAATTTATATGGAACTCCAGTAGGAGAGTGTGGAAAGATGGCCTGGGGTAAAATTAGAGGAAATTGGGAAGTTATATTCACACGCTAACAAAAGTTACAACACTACAGAAATTATAGGGTAAAATGCAGCTGCTGCTCCCTGGATGGAACAGGGTTGGCAGCTCAAAACCTCTGCCATGATGCTTCCACATACACAGAACCTGCATCCGTAGCACCTGCTAAGGGGGCTGAACGAAGGGTGGAGTAGACCCCAAGCACCACTGCCAGGCTCAGCTGAAATCCTCACAGGGAGGGGAACTCGATGGTACTTTGCAACTGATAAACCACATAGCACCTGTCAGCCAGGGGAAACGAGGGAAGATGTTCTGCTGCTGAGCCAGCAGCTGTGGTGAAATTGCTCTCCTCGGATGAACTTGGTTCTTTAAAACCTAATTGTAACACTAACACACATGTCCACCCCTAAGTTACCCACCTCCAAGGTACAAACCACCTCTCACTGAGTATGCACTCTGTATTTTACTGACTATTGACTGTACGAGCAAAGTGAGAGAACTTAACACCCATCAGTAACAAAGGTATGTATGACTAGAGTCACTCAAGCTCCACCTAAACAAAGAAATAGTATAAAACTAAGTCGAGAATGGTGAAAAGTCAGGGAAGACTCCATCATAACTCTGGGAGCAGTCAGTGGGCTGAATCTGTTCTCCCTCAGAGGGACATCTATTGGGGAAGAACCCTATTATGTGCACGCTGAATACTTCTACTGGCAATTAGTTTGTCTGTGTACTGCTTTGAATATGCTTTTGCAGTCAGATACTATCACTGGCAATCCTTGAAACTTAACCTGTCCCAGTTTTATATTTATAAAGTGTTATTCTATAAACTGTTGGTGTGGATCCTTCATGGGCACCAGTAGTGGCCAGCAGTGGGTAACAGTCAAATAAGGTGTCAGACCCACTGAGGGGTCTCCCTGACGCTGTTGGAGTGTCCCTGACTAAGTCACTCAAACCCCCCTGATCCAGCGGCATGGCTCAGTGAAAGGGCTCCATAATGGGACACCAACAGCCTGGTCAGGCACAAGCGTCTTGGCTTTCCTGGGGCACTGTCAAATCAAACACGAAGGACTGAAGAAGTCTCCCCACACTCAGGATCAACGAAAACGCCCCTTTGCATGTGACAGAGGTATAGACACGTATGAGCCTTGCACAGTGTGTCAGGAATTCCTCTTCCAAACCACTGGCAAGAGAGGCAAGAAAATGATTACAATTTCTCCTGTCAGTCAAATTTGCAGTTAGCGATGAACGTCCCATCAAGGCTAAGGAAAATGGCCCTGAACCCAAGAAAACGATGACAAGCCTCTAACAACATGCTGGGAATTCAGAAGTGTTGTGCCAAAAAAAAAAGGGGAAATAACCGATTTTCAAATTTCTGGGTAAGGATGAAAGCATTCTGAGAGCATGTGAAAATCAAAAGGAATACCAGGGAAGACAGTCAGCATGGTTAGTCTGGTGAGTAGTATGGAGATCTGTGTCTCCTCTGTACTTGTTCCATATATTCTGCTTTTGATTTATCTGAAACTATTTAAGGGCAAAGATTTCCTGAGAAGACAGTGAACCTACTAAAGTGTAGTACAAATTTGGTTTAAGTTGTCCCCCAAGCTTCATCAGACCACTGGTTTTCTTGAGGATACTAGACAATAGGTCTCTTATTAAACCCACAGTGCTAGATGCTGCACAGACACCAAACCCAAGAGATTTCCACTCCAAAAAACTTACAAGTCTAGATAAGCCCAGGGGATCCTAGAGCCAGAGGGCCTAACCCATGAACTGAGGCAGCACAGAAAGGAAATCCATTTCACATATGCAGAAACAACTTTGGATCACTCAGTCTTTGCTTAGTCAAAAAAATGTCCTTTTCAGACACAGCAACTTCTGCTGAAATGCCAAGCCAGCCTTTCCATACTGGCTATGAAAAAAACAAAGGCACAGCAGCTCTTTTTCACTGCATTCATGGGCCCAGGGAAGCTGCCACCCATATATCCACATGGAGAATAAGAAACATCTATGGATCCAGTTGGCAAAATGAGACAGGAGTGCCCAAAGACTGATGACAGGCTTCTTCTTCATTCCATAAGCAATTATTTCAGCATGCTAATGGTCTGAACAAAACAAAACACCCTTTGAGAAGACTAATCTCAAAATCAAATATTGTGCCCAGATGCGACGTGAAAAAGCAGCATTCACCAGGTCTTCTCAGAATTTTGACCAGTCAAAGAAAATGCAAAACTGAAGAAAAAAAGTAATTCTCTATGACTCTAAACACCAGAATGGGGAGGTGGAGGGAGAATCTCATCAAAATCGAGGAGTAATGGAGATTCTTCATAGTAAAGAGCAAAAGGAAGTGGTTCAAAAATCCCAGTTTACTTAGAATTTTGCCAACCATACTTCTTTGTGCTTACCAAATGTAGAAAGTTGACAGGATCAGGCAACAGCAGCATTTTCTGCTACAGAAAACATTTTTAATAAGCGAAAAGACAGGTTTACAACTGACAGAAGCTGATTAATTTCTTCTATGCAACCCTTAACAGAAGGAAGCCTTTAATTACTATAGTAGGGGCTTAAAATAAACAAACAAACAAACAAAACCCCCAAAACCAGGACAGACATTTCAGCTACAGCCAAGAAGATTCTGCAGGATGCATTCAGATGAGACTTTTGTGAGCTAGGTTTTGTAGCAATTAAGAAAGCCTGAAACAAAGAGGAAAAAAGAAGACGGGAAGACTCTCTAAGATCAAAAGCTGGGAAAGAATCTGTAAGAAAAAATGTTTTTGCAAAAATTGCAACCATGAGACAGGTCACACTGTTAAGCTTGCAAAGCACAAGACAGAACTGAAATAATTTTCTACTCTCTTGCCTATGGTATTCTCTTGGAGCACCAAGTATCTTTTATTATCCTTATGACTAACATGACTGCAACTTGATAATAATCACTGTCAGAACTCAGGATTCCTGGCAGGACAACACAGAAAGCTGCAGAAAGCACTCAGAATCCATTTTAAAATATGCATTTCTTGGCTAAGATGTGGTGAGAAGAATTTTTCCTTCTACTATCTGTGTTAGCAGAAAACTCATAAGAGCTGTAAGAAATTAAGTGCTTCAATTTTATAGTGCTGTTTTGATTATAAAAACAGGATAAGTAACTGAAAACCCAGTACTTTGATCACTACATATTTACCACACCTGATGCTATGAATACATCTGATAGCATGGTCATGTGTTTTATGGTTCCCATAAATATTCCTAATCCCTAAGAACTTTAGGTTATGGAAAATGGTATTTAACTTGCAAGACACATAACCCCAGAAATAAATTATAATCAAAGTTGTTCCAGCAGGAGCCTGCTACAAGACTAGACCTTCAAGCTATTCTTTCTCCTGATCACAGAACCACAGACTGGTTTGGGGTGGAAGGGACCTTAAAGATCATCTCATTCCAACTCCACTTCCACTACACCAGGTTGCCCAGAGCGCCATCCAGACTGACCTTGAACATTTCCAGGGATGACTTCCATTTACTTTAACAGAACTCTGCATTTTCACTATAGGTAACTGCAAACCTTAGTGACCAATCAAGCAATAAGAATTTTATCAGCGTGCATCCATTTTCACTTCAAATGTCTGAGTCACATTACATTACTGAAATGAGAATTTTAATAAGGTTACTATTTTGCTTCTGTCTCATTAGTTTTATTAGTAATTGCAATGATTGATATCTATTGTAAATATTAATATAAGGCACTTACTTCAGGGTTACATTCAGGCCAAACTGTGATTCAAATCTACACTTTATTACATTTAATTGCATTTCTTTGATACATGGTTCAGCTATCAGATCTACATGGCATGTGCTAGGTCTCGAATTACTTGACTAGAGCTGCTAAGAAATTTAAGTAAATTCAAGATTCTCCTTTCCCCTGGAAACACAGATAAGTCCTATTACAGTAAAATCAGTCCCAGCTGCTTACTCTGTATTGCAAAGTGTAGTGGGAGAAGCAGAATCTGGACAACTCATTAGAAATATGAGATAAGACTTTCATCCTTTTTTTTTCATGAGGAGAAGAAAAATGAAGGGAAATTAGCTTAGGGTTTTGTGTCTCTGCAATACCCCTCATTCAGAATTTCACAGCTGAGAGCTCACCACCTCTGCAACATGTTCGGCAGAAAGACTGCAAGCTCTAAAGTTAAGAATACACTACAACCACATTTAGAAGGGGAACTGGGGAAAACAAGGCCAGCCATAGCAGGATACTTATTGACAGCATTGACTGAGCTCACGTCAACCCTTCCAACCTGCAGATCGAGACTAACCTGAACCAGAGTGTTCGCCTCAGGTGTAAGATGACAAAGCTACTCTGGTTTGTCCTTGTAATGGCTATCTTTCATTTCCAGCAACTGAACTTCTTTGCCCATGAAAATCCTCAAGAGGTGTGGGTCTTCCATATAAGAAAAAAGCCTGCACGGCAATTTCTCCAAATACACTCAGAATATGAAAGCTCTACGGATTTAAATAAAAATGTGAAGCCAGCAACAGGGAATAAATAGCCCTAATACATACTATATCAGGTATATTTCTTTTTTCTTTTTTTCTCTCGAGAATAGATGCATTAAAAACAAAAACACAAAAAACCCCCAGCAACAAAAAAGAAAAAAAACCACACCAAAAAAAAAAAAACCAAAAAACAAAGCAAAACAAAAAAAAACACCAAAAAATCCGCAAAAAACCCACAACAGAGCATGTCAGCAACATTTTCACAAAAGATGTTTAATGGACTTGAAATGGATCTTTATTCAACCTTTTTGCTCATTTCAAACAAAAGCTACTGCTGTGCAAATTGCTCTATTACTTCATGGAACATGAGGCCTAATAAAATCTTCCTGTTAAAGTTTTGCCTCCCAATTAAAAATAGGGATTAGTGCTCTCAAGGGAAAACCAAGAAACATTTTCTTTGAGTTCTAGATCATGAGATTTTTTTTCTATGTCAAAGGCAGTGAATGCCAATAACCTTGATTCCTCTTGATAAGGACTTGAGAGGAACTTGTTTTAAAGATATTCCCATCAGAGCCTCTTAATTCACAGCTGAAATAAGAAGCACTGAAGGCCAGCAGGAAAAGCTGTCTCTCCTGGGAAAAGGATTTGATCATGGCCAATTGGGATGATAGGAATGATCAATGTGTGCAAGCTGTTTGTATGATTTCAATACTTCTCATTCAAAGGGGTCAAGATCTCCAGCCCCTGCATAGATGCTGAGAACACTCAGTATCTAAAATAAAATCAGCAGTAGGAGGAGGTCTCCTTGCATCTGAAGGAAACACTGTTCAGCCAACCAGTGAAAAAGAACAGCAGTTCTCTTTAGACTTCAAAAGAAACCCTCAAAGGTCTCATCTCTCCTTCCCATTTCATCTAAGTTCTTGCAAATATTACAGTTCCACATCAATAAAACGCAATCAGAAATTAAGTGATCCTTCCTCTGTGTGTGTATATACATATACACACACACACACACACGTATATATAAAGCCTTACAAGTAAAAAGAAAAAAAAACCCCTTTCAATTCTACACATGCTTTTAAAGTGTCTTAGCTTCCTAATTACACTGTAAAAGTATCTAAGAACTCCAGGCAATGCAATACTAAGAAATATGTTTAAGTCTATTGTTCTAAGGAATAAAAGTATATTTAGGACCTATAGCATGTGATGAGTTAAATAAAAAACAAAAACAACCAACCAACCAAAAATAAAAAATCCTGAACAGCTCCTTTGTGTCTTTAAATAAGCAGGCTCTTTGGACCCTGGTCTCGTGCTCCCATACCTTGTGACAGCTTCAAGTCACTAGCCTCTGCTTGCATGAAAAATCTGTTTAAAGAGAACATTTCAAGAGACTGTAAATCATTGGGTATGGACAACACTGTGTTTTTCTCAATATATGAGCCAGGTCCCCTTGTGAAAATGCTGGCAAACTACGTCAAGAGAGAGTTTCTATGCAATTGGTGTCGTTTGTGCCTCTGCTAATTCCTACTGACCGCATTTCCCCCATTGCTAACCCCAGTGGGACCAGCTTCTGAGCTTAGAAGAGGGATTGCATCAAGATGTGCACTGTTGAAACCATGCTCGCATTTGGGTTTTTATTTTCTCTGAATATATGAGGTTTGCAGGATGCTTTCCTCACAAACAGGAAAGTTAAGCTAAGTCCAAGGCCATGTGCACTGGCAATGCATCCTGAACCAATGAAACCTTCTGCTCTCCAAAGCTGAACTACTGCAGGCAGGATGAAGCTTTTAAAGGCTAAATTGTTCTGTGGCAAGCCTCTGTCTGCCAGCCCCTGCCCACTGCTGCAGTGAGGAGGTGCTGGCAGGCTGTGCAGACAAGCTGGGTCCGTAAGCAGCAGGAGCCACAGTTATGCGTGGGGACATGGGGCCAGGAAGCTCATTCAGGCTTGGCACCAAGCCACATTAGGATGGCGCCTGACGGAATATTGCAGTGATTTTGCATCAGCCTTCTCTCCAAACACCTACGTTGCCTTAGCTGAGGTGCAGACACCCTTCTGGTTTTCTGCACTGGGGTTCAGTACAACCCACAAGCATATGGTGCAATTTTACCCTGCAACACTCCATCCACGGCTAGTTTGTTTTTAGGAGTGTAAAAGGTGATGTGTCTCTTGTTACAAAACTGTTTTATTCATCTCATCTGCCTGACACAAGAACTGGCCTGGGCACTTGAGATTACTGCTAATGATGCAGTTACCACCAACACACAGATTTCTGTCCTTGCCTTTCCTGACTTATTTATTTTGCTCATTGCCGAACCTAAAGTGCTGCATTTCCAACTCTATAGGGTTATACATAATATAATAAGGATACAACTGGGTTGTGACCTCTTCATATAACAAGGAAATACTGTTATTCTACCACAGAATTGTACTACCATGAGCACCGGGATTGATTTGGCCCTTTGCCTTTTCACCTTTGCAATACAGACAGATCACATTTTAAAGTAAACAGCAACATTTTATAAAATGTTCCCTTCTTCCCTCTTACTCCTTTTAGATTCTGAAATTCTTTACCTTTCCCCCGTCATATTGGCTGTGACAACCAGTATCATCTGCTGCATCACTTCTGGGTGAACTAGAACAGCAAGCCAGCTGCATTTGCCAAGTAAAACCATACCTAAACCCTGCCAGTAAACCTTCCAGATCTGCATCTTAGCATTAAAGCTGGATAACAAGACAGTGGTTATCTATTACGGTAGATGACAAATAGTTGCATGCTAGCTATGTCTGCTGAAATTGTAGATTTTTTGTGTTCAAAAATTCTGATCTTTCAAAATAATCATAAGTGCTGCCAACAGATTTAGATGGTAAAAGCATTTTCACATGAGAGTAAACTCACTGATCATGTTGATCAAAGCAAGCATCTCTGTGCTTGAATTTTGGAGTTGTTGCTTTCTGCTTATGAAAATGCTGCTTGCTGCATATGAAATGAAGAAAAAGTTGCGTTGTGTCTATCAGAATTTTCAATAGCAACACCAAAACCTCTTGCTTGTGGTTTCTCAGTGGCTCTTAGAGATAGCTGTGCAAGCTTACAGCTCTTCCAGGCAGGAGAGAAGGCATTAAACACCAGCTCTCTGAAACACTGAAAGGGATGGCAAGCCAGAAGGCAGACAGGAGGAGTCATTCTGAATGCCTATTTGTATGCACTGCAAATACGTTCATGCAGTTTTTCTCATGCCAGTGTCTTAAGAGACAGCTCAAGTGAAGTGAAGCCAGCTGTGCCATGCCTGGCAAGGGCATCCCAGCCAGAGTTCTGTGCCCAGATGTAAAACATAAGACATCATCTGTGGAAATTCACTTTGCAAACAATTCCTAAGGCAGCTTCCTAATGCACTGGCGGGAAATGCAAACACACTGCACAAACCTACATGTGTGCACAAACACCATGTTGTGTGCAGACCTATAAAGTAGATTCCAAATCTGGGGTTTTCCTAAACATATCAGCTCTAATTCTTAGCCTCAGGGCAACTACTTCACACCTGATGTAACAATTCAAGGAACAACTGCTAGGGAAGTGGATAAAAAAAATTGAAAAGGTCCATATGCAAGTTAGTTACTGGTATCATGAGGATCAGATGAGAAAGATCATTTTTAAGGCAAGTGCCCAACCAGCTGACATATAACAATAATATGAAGTCAACACCAGAAATTGAACTGCAGAATCAAGTCGTGCCAGGGAACTGAGAAGTGGCTGATACAGAAGAGTAACCAGCAGCAATTAGTACAGCAGCCTACACAAGATGCTGCCCTGATACCTGTTGGTATCTGGTATACAGACACAGGAGATGCTGAGCATTCTGAGATGCTGCAGAACCAGTGCAGTCTGATACAAGATCCTGAAGCAAATCTATGCAGGAGGTAAAACTCCTGAACTACAAATGGAAAATTTTTCCTTTACTTATCCAAAAATTAAAGAATAGTCATAATTAATCACCAGCCTTTGCAATGAAGAAAAATTTACCTGTAATGGAATTAGAAGTCTCTGCTCACTGTATATACATACATACTGAAAAACCAGTATTTCTAATATTGCTGTGCTAAAAACAAAGTTCACCTCTTGATACAACATCATAAGACTTCACAGCATATTAACAGAGAAAACTTTCTTTTGGGTGATGTTGAAGGTGGTCCTACCAGATGTCCCTCCAAAGCAGTCACCTTTTATTCGCAGACTTTTTAGCTTGCAAACTAAGTGATCAATTGCTTTCTTTGGTGATTCACACAAGCTCCATGTAGCCTAATCAAGTCATGTCCCTCAGGATATTGGTGTAATAAACCCGGAAGTGCAATTTTAAGCTAAAATGCTCCAGCTGACACTGCTGTTTCTACAGACTTTTGATGCCAGGTGGACAAAGATAAAGGCCGAGTAAGGGAAACCAGTGCAAGTGATCAGTAAGGACAGCTGGGAAGATTGCAACACAGGGAGAACAGCTGAAACCAGCTGAATACCTGTCTTTCAGTGTAATACTAACTTGGAAAGAAAAGTGCAGTTTAGTATTCTCTCAGCCTCCAGAAGGGAGTGAAAAGTATTAGATGGTCTTCTGACAACAGGAAGCATAAACAGCCTGAGGAGTTAGTGTTGGCTTGTCAATATATCTACCAAAGGAAAGTAATGCTGCTGAGCCTGGAGCAGTTCAATAACAGTTCACTCTACTGATCTAGTTAACAATTTTGCTTCTGTTTGCAGGTTTTGCTGGACTGTGTTCTCAGTAAGATTACCCCAGTCCAGGGAACTTTCCATAGCACAGTAGAGGGTTTTTTGGGGGAGTGCACCATGCAGATACAGTGCAGATCTCAGTATCTCCAGTTATTCAGGTAATGGTTACCAAGTGTGTGTTGTTGTTGTCCTGTGAAGGTAGTTGGATTACTCTTAGTGATTAAAAACATGGAGGACTTCATACTTCAAAAACCATCTCTGGATTCTCTGAAAGGAAGATGAACCATCACACAGGGACACAGGGAAGAAAGCAGGGTAGCTCCCCAGCATGTTTCATTCACAGTAGTGGGGTATCAGATCTGAAGAACCGGCAGAAAAAACCCAGAGCCTCAACTCATGGAAGTCTTTGAGAAGCTTTTTGCAATCTAACCATGATCTCTTTGCTCTTCCTCATACAGGTGGGCAGATATACACACCTTCTGCAGGTGTGATGGGCTAAAGTAGTTGTATTCCTCTGAGTAATAAAAATAATAGAACTTCAAGTTTTGCTTTCAAATGCTAACTTAAAAATGCAGATATATGAACTGGTGAAAACAGTCTCTACACCATTAGATGCTACTGCTCCTTTATCTTCAAGGTCTATGATGTTGTATTGTTATGGATAAGGAGTTAAAGAATGTTAATTACTGCTCATACATAGCAGCAACTGCTGCTTCTTGAATTCCAATAAACCCCTTGACATCAATGTATGAATATTATAGGAGATATTGTCCCACTGAAGTGACCAAAAAGTCTGGAAAAAGAGGAAACCACGTGTAGATCAGCAGGCAAATAGGACAAATATGCTGCAGAGGAAGCTACCGTAACTCTTGTCAACTCTATCCCTTTTCATCTAGGTCACTTAGGAAAGGCAGAGGCACAACCCCACATCCCCAGCAACAGGGAAGAGTGGGACTTCTTCGGGGACAAAACAACTTATGAAGGCATCTGGCACACAGGGATAGCTACATTATGGCAGGCTGCTCAGAAGCAAACAGAACTTCAGATGGAAGGAAAAATTTTGGGAATTATTTATAAAACAGATTTCAGCAGTGGCTGGGAAAGAAGTTCTTGTCTATATTGACCCGGAAGGAACGCGGGGCAGACGACCCTGACTGAGGCAAATTATCTCTCTATTCTCAGAGGAAAGGGAACTACAGAGAGTGTCCCATATGTTAAAAATTAAGAGGCTGAAGTCCCTATTACAAGGATCAAGCAATCAGTTGCCACTTTGTTTTAACCACTACATCCACGATGTCTGCAGCTTTTGCCTTTCCTGCCAGTTTTACTGAGGTATTTTTTCATTTTAACCATGTATCCAAGTGCCTATAGGTACTGAAGCAGGACCCCATCTTTGTGGCCTACTTACTTGGGGAAATCTGGTGGGATGCCCACCAGAAGAGAGGTCCTCACCACACCTCAGACCAATTCTGACCCGTAGCTCAAGGCCTGCTGAACACAGCAAGTGCATATCCAGAGCTTCAAGCCACAGCCACCTCTGGAGAGAGGGCAGTCAGAGACCTCCCCTCCAGCTGCCTTGTGCTTACTAGCAGAGACCACAGGGATGTGGCAGAACCACCATCAGGTCAAGGGCCTACTGCTGACTTGGCAGTCTCATGTTCTTCTAAATCCAGCTGTACCATACACTCCTCAAGCACCCCGTACCTCTTTTTTCTAAGGACTTATTTTCTGTCCAAAGTAGCCCAAATCCCCATTATCTATTTTTCCTCCAATAGGAGCCCCTGCGTTTCCACCAACACCCAGCTGTCAAATACCCACACAACCTGTATGATCTCAAGACACACATCCAGTCTCACAAACTCATTTTTAGTGCCACCCACCTCCTGGTGACTAATCACCCCATCCACATACAGCTTTCCTGTCAGATGCCTCTCAGCTCTCCCTCTTGTTTGCAGGAGAGGTCAGTCAGGGGCTGTATCTCTTGTACACTCTGCAGAGTCTGATGTCTCCCATCCCTCCCCTACATGTACAATATTTTAAACAAGATTCACTGATGAAAATCTAAATTTTTATTATAAATTCACTTACATATAGATAGATTTTACTTCATAAACCCAGACAGAACAACCTGAATAGTATTTGACAGTAATTTTTTGGCTTTACCTAGCTAAAAAAAAACCCATAATCTTTTTTACTGTGGGTGGATGAGCATGTGTGTTGAAGTGATATTTTCCCCAAGTAATCTTAACAAGTATAGCATTACAGCTATTTATAAAATTAAATTCTATGGCTGACAGTTTTTCTGGGAGCTCAATGCTTCCTATGATTAAGATCACTTTGCTGGAAGTCAGAAGTTCTATACTAACAAAGTCACAGATGGAAACTGAATTATAGCACTAAAAAGTATTGATATTCACCATTACTAGCTCAGATTAAAACAGCTAACATGTTCTCCCAAGGGTGGACAGTTATCAACAGCAAGAGTGAATAAAAAACAAAACTGCACGTACCTCAAGATACGATAACAGGAATCCAATCCCAGGTACAAAAATAGTAACATGCTCGGCCTGAAGTTTGCTACATAATCCCATGTCAACATTTAATACAAGTTGTCCTTCTGCTAACAAAACTTGTTGAAATTATGATTATGGAAATTCAGGTATAATCATAATTGATGCACATCTTCATCATAAACTGAGCCCATGCTCACGACAAATTCGCAATCTTACATTTCTTTATAGGTCAGCAGGACATGGTCATGCTCTTCTCACTAAAAATTCATTTAACAATTTAAGCTTGGCTAAAGGAGATCTACATCTGTTCAGTGGCTTTTAGTTTACTTGTTTGCTAGCATTATTTATTGATCTATTTACAACTGGATATGGGAGGCGGGGGAACACTTTTCCCCATTATTTTAGCCAGATACAAGTCTGCTGTTGCAAAGCTCTTTGTCTATCAGCGGTGCAGCCCTGCCCTTCACGCTACACACAGTCCTGTATCAATTTTTCTGAGTCTGGGTTTCTAGTGGCTGTCATTCATTAATTAATAAGGGCAGAGGATAAAGCTGATGACGATAATGATATCAAAGACATTAGAAAGATTCTATGACTTCCAATGAAAGGGAAAAAATTAGATATAAGTGAAGATCCATAAAAACAGATATGTCCTTAGATAAAATTATTTAAAAAAAAAATGGACCTAGAAATACTTTCAGTATCTACAATGCTTAGAGTATTTGCTATAGTACATATCTGCATGCACAAAGGAATGATAGAGATTCTTAAGACAGCTTTACTGTTTTCCTTTATGTAAAACTGGTAAGATAGGGAACAACAAATCTTCATGTTTAGTCATCTATGATCAGATGACTAGAACTTTATATGTGACGGTTTTCTTTAGCACATAATTCATTTCCCTTCTAAATATGTAAATCAGAGACTTTATAGGCACCTGTCTCTAGCAAAATCATATTCAGCATATTCTAAAGTGGGAGACTAGAACCAGCCTATCATGCCATTTAACCAGCAATTAGCCTGATTTTAAAATGCTGAAAATAATCTCTTCTCCCATAGAACTCCTTAGAAAGCGCAAGTTATCAGCATTCAGGAGATCTAAGTTGTTTCTTTTTAGCAACCAAAATTAATTTGAAAATGTGTAACCTGCTGGGCCCAAACCTTGAGTAAATGACTTGTGACTTGAACAACATCTTCCAGAACATAATTAAAAACATTCACTGGTAACAGCGCACTTAACAAGGCACCAGGGGGCCTATAGGTAGCCGACAAATAGGGAAATTTCAATTATTAAGTTGTAACTTTATACAACCTATAAACAATAAGCTGTTGGACACAAAGAGGAGCCAAAAAAGGGAAGAAGGAAGGGAGAAGATTTGCTGCAAGGGAAGGTATTTGGAGAGGTTTTGTTATTCATAAATGGAACATCATTTTAAAGCCAGGGCATCTCTACTCCATCCTCTGAACTCTTCTGTCTTAGGCTTTACTATAACCAAGCCTTCATACAGCATTCTTTTCTGTACAAAAAGGCAGCAGCCAAAGCAATACCAGCACTAACAAAGCACATTTACAGCAGAAAGTGAATGCTGGACTTTGTGGTTTGTAGAGCAAAATTATGAAAGGAAGAAATGTACCTGGCAATGAAAACTGCTGCTACTGATTAACAGATAGACAAGCGCAGCCTCCCCTCCAGAGATCAGTAGACTTCCACAAAAGCTTTCAGAAAGCTGAAAAACATACCTCAAGGCATATAGCAAAAATCAAACCAGTGTCTATCCCCTCAAACACTTCAGGCTCTGCTGAAGTCATCACCACTCCCACCGATGCAATGTATCAGTGATTCTCAGTACTGTACATAAATACCGTATATTGAAATTCTGCTATACCTGGAGGAGGAAATGAACCTTGCCTTGGATTTCCCACAGAAAGCAGAAAAACCTTAATTCAAATGTTTGAAGTTGCAGGACAAAAGGTATTTTAAGGGTATATGGACAAATCTGTAATAGACAGAGGTTGTTACGGTTTATTCTCATATGCAATATGAACAGAAATCAATAATTACATATTACACTAAAAATGCCAGTCATAGAAAATTTAGTTTGGCAACCAGAAAAAGCAACTGTACATTCAGGACAAATCCTACCAGACCCAGAATCTAGCACTGTCATGCTGAATGCCCTTGTTCTCACTGACACAATTGCTCAGAGGTCCTTAGCAAAACACAGAAGCGATCCTTTGATTGCTTTCTTTCCTTCCAATCTAACAAGAAGTGTGGCCTAAACAGAAAAACAATAGGGGACAAGTATGTATTGCCTAATATCTTTACTTCAGTTTTCCATCATGTACCTCTTTTTATTTGTTAAATAGTGCTCCAAAAGTTCATTAACTAATACTTGTAAAAAGTTTTGAATATGAAAATTAGTAGATAGTGATGACTGTTACTATCCAAGAACAAAGCAGGGGTCATCAAGTGCTGAGCAGATTTCTTCTGCATGATAAAAGCTTTACAAATTTTTTCCCATCTCTCTAAAAAATCTCCCATATAATGAAAAGATGTTGCAGGAAGGATATACTACTTGTCAAGCTCTTCCAATGCCATTTACTGATACCAAAACATAATACCACATATGGTTGTGGGGAAGAAAATATTTCAAAAATAAAAAGTTATTCTTCTATTTAAGTCTAGTACAAAACTTCTACTGAAAATGTACATTTTGAAAATACTGATGGATAGAAACACATCAATAGTATACTGGACTGAGGTTTGTGTTCGGTTCTACCAGTCTGTTAATTCTGTTCACAGGTGACATGCATAGGTATCTCTGCCTCTATGACAAAACTGAAACAGATTTGCAGTAGTTGTTACTTTATTACAACATAAAAAACGACGATAAAGCAACACATCTGTTGAGAAAACATATAGGAAATTGTTCATGCTGCTGCAAAGACCCAAACCATCCAAGTGCAGGATGATTTCTCACTGCAGCAAGACCACATGCATGAACATGCAAACATCCTAATTTAAGCTGATCTGTGGGCAGGCAGCTCTTCTCCAACAGCAAGGACTGAGGATTTATCACAATTCCCTGTCTGTTCTTTAAACAAAGAGTAAAATAGTACAGAAACCTGAAAATGCATCTCCAAACAATGGCAGCTCATTACCATTCAGGCTTCGGCTCCTATCCCAGCTGCTCAAGGATAATTACCCCTAATGAAAGTGGTGGTGCAGGCTTCTTGGCTCTGCTAAGTTGCCTTAGAATAACAGACGGCCAAAGACATTTGGCATTCAGTACACCTTGCCACAGAGGAACACTATTGATCCACGTGCCATGGCATCACATTCAGACTGAGAAATTCATTTGTGAAAAACATATGATACACTCAAAAGCAGAGGAAAACATCACTCCCCAAGACCAGACAGCTCCTCTGTGCCAAGACTCTCTGAAATGAAGCCTGCCCTGGACAGCACAACTCCTTAACACAAAGCCATTTGAGGTGACAGACAAGTAATGCTTATGTTTACAGAGCAGTTAGGACAGATGAGGGTGCTAAGAGACACAGTAGGCTCAGGTGTGGTTTGGGCAGACTCTGGTCTCTTTGGCCGCTTTGGCCATTACTGTTACACTGTACAAAACATTTCTCAACATGGTAAAAACATGTTTTTGTCAACAGGGTTTATTCCACCTCACATTCCTCTTCAGCTCTATATTTGCTCTTTCAGCAAAACATCCAGTGAGCATCCTATCACTAGCCGTGTTCCCCAGGGATCAGTGTTGAGCCTGGTCCTGTTCAATATCTTTACTGATGAACTGAATGAGGGGATCGAGTGTACACTCAGCAAATTTGTGGACTGCACCAAGTTGGGCAGGAGTGTTGATCTACTGGAGGGTAGGAAGGCTCTGCAGAGGGATGTGGACAGGCTGGATTGATGGGCTGAGGCCAGTGGCAGGAGGTTCAACAAGGCCAAGTGTTGGGTCCTGCCCTTGGGTCACAACAACCCCAGGCAGTGCTACAGGCTGGGGCAGAGTGGCTGGAAAGCAGCCTAGTGGAAAAGGAACTGGGAGTGCTGGTTGACAGCAGCTGAACATGAGCCAGGTGTGCCCAGGTGGCCAAGAAGACCAGTGACATTCCGGCTTGGATTTGGAACAGTGTGTCCAGCAGGACCAGGGAAGCCATTCTACCCTTGTACTCTGCAGTGGTGAGGCCACACCTCAAATGATGCGTCCAGTTCTGGGCCTCTCACTACAAGAAAAGACATTGAGGTGCTGGAACGAGTCCAGAGAAGGGCAACGGAGCTGGTGAAGGGTCTGAAACACGAGTCCTACAAGGAGTGGCTGACGGAGCTGGGGGTCCTCGGTCTGGAGAAAAAGAGGCTCAGGGGAGACATTACTGCTCTTTACAACTACCTGAAAGGAGGCTGTACCCAGGTGAGGATTGGTCTCTTCTCCCAGGCAACTACTGACAGGACAAGAGGGCATAGACTCAAGCTGTGCCAGGAGAGGTTCAGACTGGACATCAGGAGGAATTTCTTCATGGAAAGGGTTGCTAAACATTGGAATGGACTGTCCAGGGAGGTGGTGGAGTCACTGCCCCTAGAGGTGTTCGAGAAACAACTAGACATGGCACATAGTTGGCAAGGTGGTGATCAGTCAAAGGTTGGACTCTATGATCTCAGAGGTTTTTTCCAAACTAAATGATTCTGTGATTCTGTCTTACAGTTTCAGCTCTAGAAAAATGGTATCAATATTTCATGATCAAGATATTTTCCTTTGATGGCTTTTCCTTACATGTGCTACACAGCAAATGGCTTCATAATACTTGCCTGTGGTTTTGAGAAGGAATGATTCTCATTTGGTCTAGCAGAAACAGTAGAGAAATAATGCTGCTCGTCCTTTTCTACACAGCCAGAAACAACAAAGATAAACCAACGTCAGGATGCAACTTTGCATGACAGAGCTGGAAACTGAAAGGGAACATTTTCAGAACATTTCTGCAGGGAGAGAGCAGCCTTGGGAATTAACAGAACAGAGCAAATATTATACAATTTCATCTTACTTTGAGTTTTTCAAAGAAAATCTGCCCTTTTTTTCTTTTTTCTTTTTTTTTTTATAATTAATGACTGCAATACAAAAACAGAGCAGAATGACACAGAAATGAAAATACAGAGACAAGGGAGAAAGATACATTCTTAGACAAACGTGAAGCACAGAGGACCATCAATAACATGAATTGATGAGCTGGAGAGATGTGAAAAAATTGCTCCAAAGAATAGAAGAAATAAGGAGTTTCTCTGACAGCAGGAAGACTTTTTGTTTTGCCAAGGAAGTGGTCATCAAGATGAAAGCACAGGAGGCTGGGAAAAGTGATAGAGAAAAATACAAATTGAGAATGTGGAAGATTTGGGGCACCTCTCCAGGTTTTTTATTTTTTTGAATGTGAAAACCATCAAGTCCTGTTGTTATTGAGATGAAATTACACTTCTGTCTTTAAGTATGAAAAAGAAAAGGAACGAGGGAAGGAACAAGTACTATGATGAACAGCTATGAACATAAAGTCAATAAAAACAATGGTTGTGAGAATATCCAATCAATACACAAACCAATGTTATAAATAATGTTTTGGACATAGTACTACTTACTTTTTTCACTTTGCATATGGTAAGCCTCAGTAATGCTGAAATTTATTTTTATTTGGCAGTTACATATTACTGGCCACTTTCTATCCCTGTCTTTGGAAAAATCAAGTACTTCCTAGCAGTCAACTATAGGAGTCACACAGTTCTTTTGATGCAACACTGCAAGTTTTGCATTCTCCCTGTGTTTGATTGACAGTTGCATTCAGAGTTTGCCTAGAGAGATGCCTAATTTGATGGTCCTTAATTTCGTAGAATTGGAATACCACCTTGCTAACTTTTACTTATACTTCACCAACACTGAGAAACATAATATGAGACCCCAGAGACTGTAGGTTCCTACCACAGCTGACCTTTAACATCCTAAGTTATGAGTACACATTGTGACAGATCTAAAGAATACATAAGTGTGACGGGCATTTTACCCCCACACAGTTCGTAGAGTGCTTTATGGCTGTTTCTTGATCTTGAAAGGTCCCAAGCCGGAGCCAGGAGAGATCAGACACTCCTGCGGATTCGTGTTCAAGTTGTTTATTGTTTCTTATCTCTCAGTGTCTGGAGCAAGCACAGCATGACCCACTCCGCCAAAATTCACAGCAGGAGTGACGCCTGACAAGGCCGTCTCTACCTTTTTATCTCTTTCAAGAAAACCAACCAAGTTCTACAACGTATTATTGTTTATCAATTTTTCCCAATTAATTTCTACCTTTTCTTAACATGACAGTGCTACCTTCACCAATGCCCATCACCATTGTCACAGCAGAAGATGGAGGAGAGAGAAGAAAGAGGAAGGAGAACGGGCACTGCCCTTTGCCCTCCATGTTTGCTTTTTTCTCTCATACCTCCATAAATCTAAAACCTACATTCACCCAGTGATAAGATAAGCTAATTACACACTTTCTTTCTATTTTGCATTTCTTCGCACAATGTGGGCAGCGTTCTCCGATGACACGGCTCAAACATAGAGTTCTGTACTTTTGTCTCGAGTTCCAAAACTGTCTGGCAGGGCTCCAGACCCCCCTGGACGGTCCGAGGAATATTCTGGGCTGCCACACATAAGTGATTTGCAATTAAAGTTAAATAAAAGCCTTCTGTGCTAAGGCCCAGGACAAAAATGGGGAAAAAAAATCAGAATCATTCTTGGTACTCCTTCCAGTATCTTAATAATAAGTGGTCTCAAAGCACTGGATGATCTCATTAAGAAGTGGCATGGTTAAACTGCAAAGCATTTCTCTATACATAGAGCATCTGCAGACAATGCTGTACCACAGAAACTCATTTAAGTCTTAATTCCATAGATCCCTGACATGCTGGGTTTGTCTGTGGGAATTTAGGAAATTATGTGAATGCTATTCCAAATCCCACACCTGTGCTTCTGATGAACACCTTGTGCTTAGAGCATTTCAGGATGTGCACACAGACACACACAGCCCTATTTAGAAACAACTTTCTCTGCACTGATAGTACTCACACTTAAGTCTTTTTCTTTCTCTTAACAAAGCTGTCAACTGGCTGATAAACCTTTCTTTGCTGTCCTTTGGAGATTACTAGTTTATCTAAGACTCTTCTCAATTACAGCATAAAAGAACTCTCCAAGTCCTCACACATTCACTACATCCATCTAGCATGACGCCCCCTGCTCTGGTTAGGAAGGGAAGAGGATCTTTACACTTGCAAGTTCTGCACACAGGGTGATTTGTGACATTGCCACCTAGTTCTCAATAAAGATCACCCACTCCACTGCACTCAATTTGCTTCCCATCAGCTGTAATAAACGTTACCTATTTCTCTACTCTAGGGGGAAAAAAACCAACCTTAACTAAATTGGGGCTGCAGGTAGGAAGCCATGAAGTCCAAATAACAAACAGACCAAATGATTTTTCTTTTAACCTTGTTCCCTCCTACAGGCCTACCACAAACCCTCGTGATCTGAGAAGTGAGATGTAACCTGCAGATCTCTGCACTGTGCAGCTGGCAGTGAACCCTCCCTCGAAGCCCTTATGTAGGTACTTACTGCCTCAGTCACAGCCTCGTCTGATCTGAATGGCGAGGGATGAAAATTAAACGATCAACAGCATTCAAAATTACAGTCTTCAGTGTCAGCTAAGTGTAAGGCAAAGCAATAGCTCCAGTCCACTTCAATTAGTTTAATTCCCATTTGGAGTGCATCCACCCTCCATCTCAGTGAACAGCTCTGTTGCTTTGTCTCTCTGCCAGACTACTTGGCCTTCTTACGTGATGATATACATGGAGAAGGATGATTTCTAGGACACAAACCACAAGGTGCACAGTTTATTTTACTACAAAAAAAGTCACAGCTTTGTCAAGGATTCTAAACTCCCACACACAAGTAGTTTTGTCCTGTTTCATGACAATACCTGGGCCTAACTTATCACGTCATTTTAATTACTGCTAAAACTCAAATAAGCAGCACATTATTTCTGTCTCCTGGGAGAGACTGCAATTTACTTCTCCAAAAATAATATAATTCAGAGCAAAATTGAAGTCCCAGTGTGTATAATAATTTTCTAAAACATACCCACCACTGTCAATCAACCAAAGCCTATCAAAACTGTTCTCTAATGCACTAGATACTTAAACACTAAAATAGCCTTTAAAATCCCATAGAATAAATACAACACCTCATCCAAGACAAAGCGATTATCATTTTCATTTCACTCCTTAGACAGTTCCTAATAGGGTCTATTCTCCTAATATATGTCCACAACATCCATTAAGGGTAATGAGAACAATGCACATAAGCAAGTGGGAGACTACAATTCACGTTTTCTGGTAGAGACCAGACCGTGACCTCCCTTGCCACACAAGTCTAGAATAGTTCAGCTGAGCAGTTACTCCACAACTTGGCAAATGAAAGCAGACCAGAATCTTGCCCTAGATTGCTAGTATTTACGTAACACTAACAAAATCAAATATTTAAGGAAATAGCTTGGAAGAAACCTCAGAAATCTTCATGCAATACAGAGAAATAAAGGAAAATATTGTGACTAGCTGAAGAAAGAATACAAATCTACTTCAAGTTTATATACTAATAGACAGACATATTTCTAGATAACTATAAAGTAGGTATGAGTTACTCCACAGCTGCTGGTGGTGTAATTCTCCTTAGTGTTCCGAGTTGCAATATCAATTTAAACCAGCATAATCATTTGTAATAGATGCTGTTTCCCAAGTTAAAACACACAGCCCCCTGGAACACAAGCACTGGACAAGTGCTACTTGTAAGCAGCAGACTCTCCAGTACAATTATAACACCAGTACCCAGCACTGTGTCATTATTATAACCCATCCATAGCCCAGAGATACCAAGCAGGAATACACCAGCCTAACTGACAAGGTACTCTTCAGCTGTAGAGATGGCTTATACAGAATCCTGTTACACTCAGGGCAGGGAAACTATATAAGGAGCAAGAAATCTTCATGTGGTATGGGGAAAATTACTCTTTTTTGCAGACTGAGCTACTCAAGTCACCTTTCATTTATTTAACAGAGAAATTGGTACCAGAACTAGCAGACTGTGATGCAATGTTTCATTTGTGGAGCCATGGTGTTAGCAATGGTTCATTGAGATTATTTCTCATAAACTACCACTAAAGTACTCTTTGTAATTATCTGGAGCAATTAAGCATAAATCAAGTTACCAAAAATGACATTGGCCAAAAATGTTTGCATATATTACCTCTGCTGACCCCTGTGACTTTACATAAGGAAGAATCTGGAGCTAACCAAAACTATGACTTGATGGGCAACTTGGAGTTAGGCAGAAAAAAAAATCCTATTTAATTTAAAATACATTTATTAAAGGCATTCATCCTAATCCAGAATCTTTTAAATTATTTACTGAATATCAAAATATTCTGAATTAGAAAAGCCATTTTTTAAAACCTTCCCAAATTGAAACAAAGCCATTACAACACATCTGGCAAAGTTCTGCTAGAAATGCTGTTGTCCTGTTGCAAACAGCCCCTTCTCCTGAACAGCAAGGAAAATAAATTGGTCCTTTTTAAAAAAACTCTGTGCAGATTTTAAGAAAGTTTATTTTGTTTCCAAATGTTGAGGGTTTACATACATGTGCCTCCAGTGTACATTAATATATGCTCAAAACCAGAAAACCAAACACCAGAAGAATCATATATTTCAGTGTACAATCTTAATGAATATAGGGAATCATTTCTGTGTCTTCCTGGTCTGTGTTTCCATGTGTCTATGATGTCTATGTCTATATTCAAAAAGGATGAGTGTCATAATTTTGAAATGCAGACATAATATTTGCAAAATAAAGAAAAAATGTTTTCTAAAATTTGTGTAAGTTAAGTATTTCTGATACTTCTTTTTTGATACTTTTTTTTGGATTCCATTAAAAATACCATATTTAAAATAAGCTTCCTCTTTCACTTCAAGAGACGAGCAGATAAAACTGAAAGTCTATTTAGTTTGATCAAAAAACAGCACAAGATAAACAATATACATCAACAAACCTAAAAACAATTTATGTCTAGTAAGTTAAACATCATAAGCACCAGAGAAAAAGCCAAAGTGGTTTCCTCCTTAAACAGAGAAACATTTTCTGGTCCTATACCACCACAGTCAATGGAAATCTGTCAGGTAGTATTAAGCCTATAGTCTTTACAGCCTACAAGATAATAAAAATACTTATCTTCAGTCATCAGCATTTTGTTTAAATCCACAAATAATTAAGTACTTCCATACAGCCAAAAGCATTTGTCAAAAAATTATCATAATCACCAATTATCCTTTTAAGAAATAGTACTGCATCAGCTAGAAAGCCTTTTCCCTTCTCCTGTAAGAGCAGCTTCACATGCCCTGTCAAGTTACAGGAATCGCATGTAAGTGCTTACATGTAAGTGGATCTTACTGTTCCAGGGAGCAATCTACAAAATCCTCACTTTCATGAGTAGGTTTCATGAAATATTTTCATGTCTTTAGGTTCTCTATTACTCTTATTTTGATTACAGCTGCTGATATGTTTGTGTATTAAATGTATAGGGCTCAGATCATCAGAAAAAAAACAGAGTATGAATTTTGCTTTGTTCAAGAAGTGTTTGTTGTGAGCCACAGAGATTTGCACCGAGAGCTTTATCTTGTTGAGAAGATTTCTGCGTGTTTCACAAAAACCTGGGTAATAGGTTGATAACAGCGTGCAATGCCAATTTGATGACTGATGAGAAAGGATAGTGTGTTCAGAATCAAATACCATCCCTAGAGATTTCCCATAGCATGTATAGAGTAATTTGGGACAGGCATCATGATTTCTTCCTCTATTTTCCATCCCTGCTAAAAAGAACAGGTTTGACAGATGTGAGTATTTAACACTTCAGCTTTTCCTTATGACCTCTGATAGGGCCACCCCTGTTCTTTATTATTCTAGTATGTGCACAAACTGTGTGTTGACTGAAAATCATTTGTGGTGGCTTAATTCACGGATGGATTCTACTCTAGCCTACTCTGAGCTGTTCTATATCCACAAATAGCTGAAGACATTCAACACCTTTTACCTCTCACTGATTTACCTCCACAGAGAATTTACCTCCCTGATTTACCTCAGGGACTGCCAATATAAGGCTCTAGCTTCTCTCTGATTTATTCACTTGCTAGAAAGGCATATCAAGTTCCTAAACACTCAAACACAGGAGTTCCAACAACACAGAGAAAATAAATTCCATCTTTGACCTTTTTTAAACTGCTCTTATAGCATCATTCTGTAAGATTGAATTTATTATTCTATTCAATGTATTCCATTCAATGGCTGGAAGACATTAGCTAGGATTAAAATCAGGTCAACAGCATTAAGAATAAATAGCACTTCAACCTGAAGAATACAAAGGCACCAAAATACCCCAAAATGGTCATAGCTGATCTGTTTGCTCTAGGATTCAACATTCTTCATGGCAAGCTGATGGTCCTCATGCAGCTTTTATGAAGAGTAACAATGAACACCATTTAAAAGATCGATCTTTATAGAAGAACATGATGAGGTCAGGCCAGGTTTTAAAGGTGAAAATGACATTAATGTTATTCATGGCATGATAATACCTAGGGCCTCTGGGTATAATATGACATGATAACAACCTGGGCACTACTGTGTTAGTTATTTTACAAAGAATGGGAGCTAAATGGAGCTATCATATGAAAAAAATATATTAAATATATAGGCAGATAGAGAATGGGCCAGAGCCCCAGGGTCACAGCATCTCACATGAGAATTTGAGTCCATAGAGTTGATGAATTTATTTACTGATCTGCCCACAACACTAAACACCTCTTTTAAATTAGTTTCTTTTTAAATTAGTTCTTCCCTTGCAGATAGTATGTTAGTTGTACATCACACCATCCAGGCAAGTAGGGACATCACAGAGAATAGCTGCACCTAAAAACTTAATCAATGAGGACAGAAATAGAGTATTTCCAGTTAGGTTCATCTCGTCAAGGTGGCTGAACTAGACAAGATCTGTAACACTTTTTCCCCTTGCTCACCTACTTTCTAAATATGGTTATTACATATGGATACCCGAATTACAGATGCATGCATATCCCGACTCATTATCTGCATGTATTATTTGCTATTTCAGCAGAAAATCCTCTATCACAAGCACTATGGCTCTGCTTGCCAATGGAGGAGTTAAAGGAAGACCTCCTGACCTGAAGCACGAGGTCTCCAGTACGTGCTGAAGAACTAAATCTGCCTGCTGGTAGCTCAAGCAGCCCTATACGCTAGGTGGGTGAAGCACCGTGGCAGGAAAAGCAACACACTGTTGGCGTCGAGTCCCACGATGGGCGCGGGCTCCTCCGGGATGGGCGCGGGCTCCTCGGGGCTCTGGGGCGGCGCCGAACGCGGCCGGCATCTCGCAGCGCCCTCTGCTGGCCGCCGGCGCGCACGCAGCGAGCCGCTGCTCGCGGGTTGGGTCCGGTCCCCGCCAGCTCCCCCCGCCCGCGCCGCCCTGGCAGGCAGAGAGGCCGGGCCTCTTCTTACTGCAGGACTGCCGTAATCGTCATTGCACACCTGAGGTTATCCAGTGACGGGCACGTTAGCTTGTGACAGACAGTATTCATGTGTGTTTTGGGGTGAGCTAGGCATGTACTATTGTGCTTCTAAATTTAACAATCGTGCTGACCCTGTTTTCAGCAAATACATGGCTCCTTCTCTGTGGCATTTTTCTTGGACTTCAGTACAATATCAGTGATGAAAACCAACATTAGGGCGGCAGTCTGGTCTAGTGGCCAGGTAAACTTGCCCTGGAGCCTGGCTTCTGTTGGCTGTGCCCTTGCCCCAGCAGGTGACTGCGGCCATGCATTATCTACATTGCAGTAGCACCTGGAGACCTCTAGAGTAGGGCAGGGTGGGGGTACATCTCTGGTGTGAACCGTTAACAAAAACCAGGCTTGGCCTTCCTAGGTAAAGACATACAAAAGAAAGATGAAATAAATACATTGTAATAGGGTGCCAGAAGTATTGTGTCATTAATCTGGGTTCCAGTTTCTCCATCTGAAAAACACTTTGGGATGTTCACATGAAAGGTGAGCGTGGATTTTTAAACGCTGGTATTACATTATGTGGGAGGTTTTTTGACACATTTTTCTACAGTAGCTTTTTTCCCTGGAACAGGTAACACTGAATCTTTCTGTAGGTCGTGTTTCCCTGATGACAAGATACAGGACTATGCAATATCTTAATTAAATGTTTGCCTTACGACTAGCAGTGAAAAAACTCCATCTGAAACCTTCATCCTTGGTAGTTAGCTCACCCATAGTTGCAAAAGATCACTTTTAAGTGAGATTCAGAGCCAGGACTTCCACATAAGCAGTTTGCTACTCAAAGAGGCATTCATTCAGCTGACAGGACCATGAAAACCTCAGAAGTTTAAAAAATAAAAATAAAAAAATCACAGCAGGTTTTCCTTCTTTGGATTTCACCCCCTGCAGCATCTGCTTTCTAGCTTTGTATGTCCACAGCTCCCTTCCCTTGCCTGCATACACGCAAAACTAGCTGCAATGCAAACTTCAATCTTCAGTATCAGGCTGTCATCACAGTAAAATAAAACTGCTCATTTTTAACCAAAGGAAGCTTTTTTATGACTCGCTCCTCCAATAAAGCCATCATCCCATGCTAATGAGGTGCTGTGAGATAGCTCACATGGTCCTGCTGAAGTGCTGCCCCTCGCCTCAGCAGGAGGAGCTGGAGGAGGCTCAGCGCAGCTCGACCTGCCCGATCCCTCATACGCAGGAAGATGTCACCTCCTCCTGACCCCATCCTTTGAGCAAAATTAAGAGCCTTCCCACTGGAATGCAGTGCTACAGGCAAACATGCCCTAAGGAAATAAGAAGAGCTATCAAATCAGTAAAGCTTTGCAGGATGAAGCTATGTCTCTATCTTTCCCTGGTACTCCTTTCCAGTTCTCAAAAGCTGTGTCGCTGCCAAACCTCAAAACTGAAGCTTCCACATCATTGCTGTTCAAATGAAGGGGCTTCTGTTTTGTTTATTTAACTGAAGTGAATACATTTAAAGATAAATTTTAATTAACCACTTATTTGCACTTATGGTAACATGTTCCTAAACACAGGTTGAACAAAGTTCTGCAGCAGTTTCCTTCTATCTCTTTATTCTAAATTCTCTCCACCAGATTCTAAAAGGTAGCTAAACCTGAAAAGGATAAAATCCTGCATTTATTATAATCGCAAAGAATAGAATTAAGGGGAGTTAAAGAGGTAAAGTGGCAGCTCCAATTTTCTTATTTTTAAACTGGCAGAGCTCTCTGCTGAAGACTTTGCATCTTCTGCAAAGCCTGTATATGCATACCCCCATAATGCAAGGGAGTTTTAATAGAACAGTTTCTTATTAAACAAGGTCAATTTTCATTACAGTTACAAAGATAATATTATGAAAAAAATAGAATATTTGGATGTAATATGGTGAAAAACCTAAAACACTGCAATGATCTTTAACAGACCTTGTAACAGTTTCCCATGTGCTACTTTGGCACTGCCTGCATCTTTTCAGTCGCTGTGAGACTGGGAATAGCTACCAATATCCCCACTGGGGGCTAACATCATATGCGCCAGCCATGCTTAGCACAGCTTGGAAATAAGACTCCAAAGACTTTACTAAGGGTTATAAAGAACTGGTAGGCACAGAGCCCACATCAGTGAGCAAGTCAATCCATCTAGCTGATGGACCATGTCTTGTAATCATCCACAAGGAATGCTGCTGCCCTGTTTACTGTTCAGTCACAGAACTACTATCACTGCTGAGCTTGAATTTTTTCATTCCAGTAATCTCATCATAAATAGGAGAGGTATGAAATACCCTGAGTCTGAACTGAAGAATTGCTGCTGTACAGCCACAGCTCCTCAAAATACCCCTGCCCATCCCCTGAACTCTTGCAGGACTAAGTCCATAATTTAGTACAAGTCTAAAATATCACTTTGATCAACCAACATGCCCTGGAGATGTCTTCTCTCAGACAAGCATGTTGAACTGCTTAAACCTGACCTGCACATGACTGTAAAAATGCACCTGAGAACTACTGATTTATGGAGCTAACTGAAGAACTATTTCCCTTCTAATACAACAGGCAACCACAACTCTGAAGATACATGGTCTGAGGAAACCATTCCCAAATAGGTATCTCACACACACCTTCTCCAGTCCAATAGTTTGTGGTTCCCACCGGCCCTTTACTTGGGTTCCCACTGGCCCCCACAAGTTCAACATGTAAGCACACTTAATGATAAGTTAATGATAGGTCAATTTCGTACCCCTGGGATGTCCCAAACTATTTAATGGGAAACACCAAATTCAACCAGGTGACTTGCAAGTATCCTATTATGAATGTGTTTTCGAATGGCAAGATTCAGAGCTGGATGTCCATAATACAGCCTAGGACAACAAATCACCTTCTGTCACATAATGAAGGTCAATCAGCTCAGGTTCTGTGGGACTGAGGGTGGCAACAAGTTTTTAGACATAGATATTTGTGTGATGTCTAATGCAGAGCCTATGCTTTGTGCCTGTTAATAAATGTGTCCTTGTAAAATCCCTGTGAAGTAGAAAAGTAGTGTTATCCTGATTTTTCACAGATGGAAAATGGAGACACAGAGAAATTAAAGGGGAGAGGCTGTCTCTAGGGTAAGCATGACGCAAAACAGCCAAATCTTTATAGGTCAAAACAGCCACTTTGAATTGCACCTAGCAACAGATGGGAAGCCAGATTCATTCCATTATGTGTCCTTTTCAGTAAGGAGAGAGAAAATAACCAGTGTAAAAAAATACGCCTTATTTTTGCTATTATTGTTTGTTAAGGACTGCTAGAACAGAATGTGCTGCAGAGGAGATGGAGGGGAAATGGTGATTATTGCAAGGGTAACATTTACCTACAAATCTTGTAATCAAGGAGTTGCTTTTTGCACCACTCTCTTCCCGGCAGCTCTAAAATCTCCCAGATGAATAAAGACATTTGGTCTCTAGACCAGTGTTCTCTCAAAGGAAGTAAAGTAAACAGAAAGCCAGCAAAAAAGGGAAAAGCCAAGCTTATCAGGCTGTTGCTGCTCTAACTATCTCTTGCTGCCTTCCACAGTTTGCAGGGCACATGAAAAGTAGAATAAATACCCAGTTACATTTTGCTTATCATCTGACACATTTCACAAAAAAAAAAGAAAGGCATCCACTGAGGGTTTTCTCTTTTTAATTCTGTCTGCTGCTGACAGAAGGGGTGCTTAGAATCAGACAGAAAAGATAAAATGGTTTTAAATATGTATATATTTAAGAGGTTATCTCAAAGGAAAAAATATTTTTCTGCTGTGGTTGGCTGCTATCTTAGCCCTGCTTTAAACATTTATCTGATGAAATCACTGCATTCCTCAAAAGAGACGGTTCGTGAGTCCTCAGATTCTTACAGCTAACAAATAATTAAATAGCCCAAACCCTGCACTTTTAACAGTAAAGTGTCTGACTCATGATGCCTAGTTAAAAACCCAGCAGGTTCAGCATGGCCCCCTGCCTGGCGGGGTAAGGCACTCTCACAGCAGACAGCAGGACAAGATTTTGGCCAGGCACCTCAGCTCAGAAATCCCACACCATTTCAAGCAGCCCCTGCAAACAGAATACAGAGGGGTTCACCACGGAGCCACATTGAAGGCCTGGACAAGAGGCATTAACATTGCAGAAATTAAAGCGTGATGAATTAAGGACATCAGCTTTTCTTTGGGATTAGCTGATTTTATAGATCTTGGGAAAAGTCTCAGCTTTTTAAAACTACTTCTAATTTGAGACTACACGGTTTGAAAGCCCGTTTGTAAAGCTATGTTGGTGACCCCAGCTAAGACAGGAGTATGAACGGAAGACTATTTGCTAATATTTATAGTTCTTTGGCTTCCAGGTGTCTCAGAGCATTTTAGAGACACTTGTGAGAGAAATTTCTAGAAATTGTAAATCACATGGGTGATGGCAAACAAGAGACAAACAGGTATAGAGGAGTTAAATGACTTCCATGATGTTGGCTGAACATCTGAAAACCTAAGTCAAGTCCTTTACACTCCACTTCCATGTGGTTTTATTTCATAGCAGTTTAAAAGTCCTGTCCTGCTGTTATGTTTCACTGATATTTTTATTTTAGCATTTTGTTTAGCATAACCTGTCAAATTGCAAATTTCTAAGAGAGAGTCACAAGTAATTAGATCATTTCTACATGTACCCAGAATTAGGAGAGAAATTACTTTAAAAATAATTAAATTAGATCAATTCAATCTGGAACAAGTCATGTAAGGGAGGGAAAGTATAACTTGCTATCGCTTTACAAACATTCTGAGCAGTAAGTTATGGACAGCTGTCAGACTGGTGGAAAACCCAAAGGATCAACATGAGACAACCACAGTAACATTTTGTATCCAAAGAAACCTCTAATTTCAACCTCAGTGTTTGTAAATACAAATCTTCACATTAATACATGTGAAGGTCTGCATGTGTTAGAAACACCAGCTGCTGATTTGAGGTGCTAGTCATCTTCCACAGTGCCTCCTTCCCTGACAGTGCGAAAAGAGGTGGCAGGTACAACAGCTGCAACTTCAACTGCCTGTGAGGACATAATTCGAGATGCACGCTGTCTTCAGAGTGAAAAACATAACCCATTTCTTGGGCTCCAACCAATCCTGGATTTCACATGACGAGAAGACTAAAAAATCTGCAAGCTGATGTGAGTAAGATACAAGGTCAGGTATCCTTCAGAAATACAGGAGGGGAAGGAGGGGGAAAGAGGAAGGGATGAGGTGAAGATCTTGAACTAGATTAATTTAATTAAGGATAACCTACCATCATGCACTTGATGGAGGTAAGCACTGATAACCTCCACAAGAACTGAAAAGTGTTGAAGTCAAGGATCATGGTTTATCTGAAAGAGCAGGAAACCTGCCTGCCTGCCCTAGAAGGGGCTTGGCCAAATCTGTATACCCAATTTAATTTCCTAACAGGTGCTACAGAGAACCATACAAATTAATTACAAGGTAATAAAAATTTTAGCTCCATGAAGGAGATGATGCCTTAGATTATATCAAGATCTCTTGTATCCAGTATCAGTTCAGTGTAGCAGCCAGGAAGGGATCTGCAGGAAAACATAGAAGAGAAATTGGGGAAAATTTCTCACAGCATCTGGACTTTTCAAGTGACTCCCCATCTCTGCTACATCTCACCATATGGGAATGATTTAGCACCTCCCCATGTGCCTTTGCCTTGCTCCCCTATGAGTGGCAGCAACAATCTGAGGGATGCGGGTGAGGAAGGGAAATTTATGTTGACAGAACGTCCAAAAAGGGCAACTTATACCATGAACACAACTAGTTCAGTGGTTAAGTGGGGTAAGATGTACCACCCAGGATGTAAAGGGGGATTCTACATTCTGTACTTCAGACAGGCCAACAGCTCACTGCCAACCTGAAGACCAATGATTATTAAGAAGAAAAGCTACAACTGTTGACATTAGTCATAGCCAAGCTGCACTTGTTCCAAGATTTTAAAAAAAATCATTTGCTGCAAAATGTTCATTATCAGAGATAGATGATGTGACAATAGCACAGGAGTGGAGTGTAGCTCAGCCCATCCAGGGCTCCACACCGCTCCAGTACTGCTTGGGAGGAGCTGAAGATGAGCCATGCAGATGAAGAGTGTACAAAGCAGGTCTGTATCAGCTTTCCTTTCCCAAAAGCATCCTCTCTGGGACAAAACATTAAAAGCAGCTGCACAACACAGAGCCAGAGACAGGTGTTTCTGGATATTCACAAGGCTGAAAATCATCCATATTTTGAGTGTATCTCCATAACAGTAATTCTAAATACATTGTGGCCATCACAGTATACAACTCCTGACTCACTTTAATTTTGAGTACAAGTCGCTTATCAAGAATTAGCTTGAAAACTGTGACTTCGGGTTGATTTGAATGGTTCTGATCCATCTGCAGTACTTGAAAGTTGTTCAAAATTATGTACTGCATACCTTGAAGCTCTTAATGCAAAAGTTTTATAGTTGACTTCTATAAATTGCAAATCCCAGAAAAAATTTCAGCATTATTCCATTGTATAAGCTCTCCTTACTTGCAGCTAATGAAAAAGTAGGGTCCCAGATTGCCTGCTCTTGTAATATCATCCTAGGGGGGAAAAAATGTAAAAATTATGAAATTGCTCCAATACTTTTGGAAATTACCTCTTCAAATGCTGCCCCTGAGTACAAACATGGACAGAACAGAAGTAAGTCAAGTTAAAACAGACAGGTCACCGAGAAATAAGTTCTCCATACATTACTATGTAAACATATAATGGAGGGAATCTAACACCTGTAGATCACAGTGAAAAGCCTCAGAGAGGTGGAATACAGTCAATGATTCCAAGAATTTGGGCCAAAGAAAGAATGCAACATTTGTTTCCCTGGCAAACAGGTTTTGGAGTTGTCTCTACTTCAGTCCATTAAAAAACTTGCAATAAAAATACATTTTAGACCTTACAACCTGAAAGAATCTATGCAAGAATGGATTTTTTCCATGTTTGCTCTTATTTAATCAAGTGAAAAATTTCATTTCACTGAAGTTTACTCTGAACGATTTCATCAATGCACAGTAGTAGCATAAAGTATGCACATAACTTTAGCATATGTGTTCTCAGATCTTAATCTTTACGATGTAGTTTTAAAATCTGCCACTTTCCCATTTGGAGGGTAACTAACAACAGAGTGCATTCATTCCGTCCTTTCCCAACCAAGCAAAACACTCACTGGGATTTGCTTTTCAAGCCTGCTAATTGAAAACATTCTGCAGTTTATTAGTCACTATACAGATTATCTGCTGACATGCAAACTCTCACTCATTCCAGACTTGTTAATTAACATGTAATTACTGATCCCACAGAGACTGGACTGCAGGTGTGATGCTCTGGGTCCTGCTCTAATAACCGTTCCTCTCAAATGCCGGCACAGATGGAAAACACAGCAATTGCATTTTCCCAGAACACCATCCCACCCTCCCCAAAAGTGCTCAGGCTCTGTTTTGGTTTTAGTGCTTTTCTTTTNTTTTTTTTTTTTTTGGGGGGGGTCTGCGTTCATTATGTGCAACACCCACCCACAACCTAGCACAGAAGAGCAACACAAATCTGTGCTCTCCCATCAGCCTGGCTCAGCAGGAGCTGGCCCAGGACAGCTGTTCTGCATGGTGAACTTGAATAGGAAGACCTAGAGGCAAAGAATGGCAGAGAATGAAGGCGAGAATAACAAGGAAACAGGCAGATATTCCCAGTCATTTCTTTGACCATCTAAACGATGATCTCACCTACTGGTGTATTCAATGCAAGGCGACTTTCAGTGAAGTCTCTTATAGAGCACTAATCTTGTAGAGGTGCCCCCCCTTGGGGGATGGGCCACGGGAGTTGAGGCATGGTTACACGGGGTTTCCAGGCTCCCCGATGTTATCCTGTTCCTTATTGGCTATAGGTGTTCCTCCCATCCCGAAAACTGTGGTTGTCCCATGATTCCTGGGTCTTTGGTGTTCAGTCCGTGCCTGACCTGGCTGCCATGTGGTCAGAGAAATAAAAGTAGCCATCAACATCTACCAAAAATATTGTTCCTGATTCTTTCTACGGACAAAGTGGCCTTCAGAGAAGGTTGCAGTCTTTCCCCGCCGCAACATAATCTCAAGATTAAAATACTACCTTTCAATCAATTACTCTTATATGAAGCCTTATGGTACCATAACTATTCCTTTCATGTATTCTTTGGATAATGGAATGTTCAAGAAGAAACTTTTTTCAAATCTCTTGGCCCTGAATTTCCTTTAAGCCTTGAAATGTTTCAAAGCGTCTTTGCTCAAGGAAGAGAGAATGGTTATCAAATAGTAAAAGTGAGCATATAAAGGCACTGCCATGGAAAGTTAGGTCAGATGAAACCACCTACAAAATTATAATTCCTTATTAGGAAGGTTATACTGATCATGGGATATGGTCAAGCCCAAGTCCCTAAGGAATTTTATTAAGCGAAGTACAATTGTCAGGGATAAGTGCATCCAAATTTAAAACAACTAGGGAACTTGACTGTTAAAAGCATGTAGAGTAGGCACATAATTCTATCACTGAAGTCAGAAGTAAAACTGCCTTTGACTGCAACCAGTGGGAGCAGACTATATTAGACAGTTTTGAAAATGTAATCCTACATATATAGGGATTAAGAACAACTTCCGAATCCCTGGGAGAGAATCTTCAATAAAAACATGATCAGAAGTCATGAAAATTACTACCTCAGATGGACACCCAAAATTTGCTGCACTATGGTTCATTATGAACTGAATATGATCATGACAAGAGAATTTTTGATATTCTTTCATTATCCTGTTAGAGGAGACAAAGGATTAAACTGTTCTAAGTAGGAGCCACATTCAGTTTGAAAGCTTCAGTTTCAATTTACTGGATTTCAACAACAACAAAATCTTTGCAACAAGAACACTGTGCCACTATTAGGACCTTCTGGACCTGCATGGACTGACCTTTCTATGCACTCATTGTCAATTCACTGTTACCTACTACACTGTTAGGTTATGAACCTTTCCAGAAAGAAATGGATAAGAAAAAAGGTGCTAGTACAAAGTGGTTAAGAGATTCACTAAGGAAAGGGACTTTTGGCATTAATAAATCTTTTTCATGAGATAGAGATACTGTCTGGAAAGTGGCTGTACATTTGCATCAGAGGAGACATCAACTCTGAAACAAAAGTGCATAACCTGTCAAGAGGAGGAGAGGGGAAACTCCTGTGTGATAGATGATTCTGAGATTGTCAGATCTGGGTCAAGATATTAAATCAGAGCAGAAGTAGTTACTTTTATTAATCATGACACATTAATGACATTTTAAAGACCAACAATGTCTCAACAGCCATGGCACTGCTAGAGAAAGCTGTAGCAACGTCAGCCTTTCTGTATTTAGAGCAGCAATATATTTCAACCTGGTATTGCATATGGACGTTATAGGACATAGCTCTTCAAGGCACTGGCTTCAAAAGGACTTGGCATGCAAAAACTAAGCAGTAAGATAGGTCAATGCTTAGTTATCATATGGCACTTATCTTCTGAAACCCTGACAATTCCTAGCAAAATCCAGGTTCAGCCAAGCATTTGGTCCACCACAGCCACTATGTGACCATTACCTTCTCTCTACTAAGGATTCAAGAAGGGCCTGTTGACAAACCTTCCATCAGTGAAGGATTTAGAAGAGACTCCATGCCATGTATTTCATACAACTGAATTTGCCAATATAAATGGACTCATGCAATGTAGGAAAATTTATGCACTGGAATTTCATGGTAATTCCTACCTTGGCTACAAGAAGGACATTTATGCAACTCAGTGACTAAAGCAGACTGAAGAGACAACTAAAGCTCTGAAGAAGGAAAATGCAAGACAGTTGTTCACAAAGTGATGATAGGTGGGAAAAAACAGGTTTATATAAGCAGTGATTAAGATGATCTGTTCAGCTTGACAGTAGATGCTTTACCTGTAAACTGTTCCACAAGTCAGTGAAGATATTGCATACAGAACGTAAGTTGGAGCAAAATCCAGGTCTTTAAGAGTTAATGTAATTCTAGGAGAATAAAGCAAATTCTGCTTCTGACCCTGTCCATGATACATCACTCTTCATCATTGTGAAGTGGCCTGACCTCTTCCTTCGAGCAGAATGATGAAAGACAGCTACTAAAGCTACCCACTTATAGATCTTGGCTTCTAGAAAAGAGGCAGTTGCCCCTCTTTCTGAGTAAGAAAACATGGAAAAGAATTACCAGAAAAAGTCACGCTCAGCCACATCTATGAAAGGGTTCAAAGGCTTATTCATACCCGGATAACACTGGGAAAGGCTCGTCAGGAGGGCCACAGCACTATACAGTACCACTGAACAGCTTCCAGCCTCTAGCTTGCTGCTGAAAAACTAGGACCATAAATGGTGAAAGGAAATACATCAGGAGCAGTCCTATTCCTCTTTCCATTGCTGACACCGTTATTCATAGGTGGTGTCCTGAAAGGGTTCCTTTACGTTTCTAATACAAACACATACATGGGTTTTTCTCCTACCTCAATTCAGTTTCAAATAATATCCAAACAAGCCCATCAGCCTTTTGGAAGGATGACAAAGAGACTGTCTATCAACAAACAGAGTCACATCATGACATTTGCAGCACAAACTCTTTAACCTGTGCTTTCAGATGGTGTCTTGGACCCTTTCTCCTACAGATTGTAATGCTAATATAAAACATATCCCTTGAATGAGGAGAAAAACTGATTACACCAGGAAGAAAATTCAAGCACATTTTTGTCTTCTAAAGGCCAGAGAAGATGTGAGCTAGAAGTGAAATACATATGGAGGTTCCTCAAGTAAAAATTATTCGTATAACTGAAAAGAGAAAAAAAAACTGAGTAAGGGATTGATAAGAAACTACTAGTTCTTTAATATTCTGTCATCTCTTCCTTATTTGTTAACCTCAGAATAAGAAATGTGTTATATTGTTTGTGTCTTCCTTTTCCTGAGATTATATTCACCTCTAGAAAAGGTATAATGCAGTTTTCTCAGTCTAATATTTCTGTTCAATAATTAATGGAAGAAAGTGAAATCTGGAAAGAAATAAAGAATGAAATCAAAACATATCCTTTATCCAGTCTGGGGTTGTTATCTAAACTGTTGTTCATAAGACAGCAAGGTTTGCAGTAATGAGCTACTGTTTCAAGCTCAGTGTTTACAGCTCACTACAGTACCACAGAAATCTTTCAATATTAAACACACAATTCTGACTCATTCCAAGACTCTTCCCAACTGTGTATGCTCATCAATGCACTCCACGGCAGAGCTATCCTTTTGAACTAGCTCAGTACACAGATATTATTACAACGTATACGAACGTGATGACAGTAACAATGAATTGAAATTTGCATCGAACAGAATCTCATTAATTGATCATGTCCAAGTTTGACAATTTAAATGCATTAATAAAAAATACTGTACTAGATGACAGTAAGATCTAACTTGGTTAATTTTCTAAAAAATATTCCAGCTTACTACTTCATCTTGATTTTATATATCTTAATTTTAAAAACACATCGTACTTAAACTTGGAAAGAAGTTTAATCAAAGAAACAGAAAACCTGAGTGTTGCCCTAAATTACTGAAGCCTCAAAAGAGTGCTTTAGATTTCTACTTACTTGCTTCCTCAAACACTCAGACAGTCAGGACAACAGAGATCCAGATGGACAGAGATGACAGAGTGACAGCCTCTCATCCTTGGGCTATCAAAAAAGCCGGTCCAGCATGCTCAACCACAACCCTCTGAACTCACCTGAAGGGTCTTCAACAGAAGAGAGTTTGGTTTGGCTCCTGCAGCTGGTGCAGCACCATTTCCACATCTTTATAAAGCAAGATAAATGCCTGTGCAAGAAGAATTATACTGAGGTCTTAATGCCTATTTCCTACCACCTATCCAACAGGAAAAATACCAGTACTCTACACCAGCTTGGGTTGTATTTACTGAAATGACTGGATTCAAGTCAATGGGAGAACGTCCACAGTCCTGACATCCTGATTTATTTTCCTTTTTTAAATCAAGAACTAGTGAAGGAACATACTTTATTCTACTTTCTGACACTGCTGGGAAGCAGGTGAGTTTGGACCATTGTTTCACCTCGCAGAGAGGAGCCCAAGTCCAAATACCGGTTTTCAACATCTTTTACCTTTTAGAACAATTCAAAAGAAACATTACACCTGTGAATAAAAAAAACACTACCAATTACACAGAGTCTGCATTTTCACCTGCTGACCTGTATTGTACAGACTTCAGTCCTTGAACAATTCTTTCTGAGCTGAGTCACTCGTTTGTTTTGTACAGCCTCACAGATGTGATCACTGCACACGAATACCTCTCCAGAAGTCCATCCATCACAGAATGAGCTATTCTTTAAAATAAATTATTTTAAAATATACAGTAATAGCTCAATCGATTGCAGATTGAGTTAATACCTTTAAGATAAATCGAAGGCTTCTTATTAATGTAATAGACCATGGATCATATCCTGAGGGTGCTCAAACCAGGCTCTCCTATTTTATTAAGAGCCTAAACACATGGCTTGTTTTTTTAAAAGTGCTGAACCTTTAGCAACTTGCAATATTTTCAAAGTTCAACATTTTTGAAAAACAGTAAAGTATATAACTTAAACATCGAAACACAAGTTTACTGGAATTTGCAAAGAAAATTCTAATAAATACCTGTGTAATTAGTTTACAGGCCTTGGGCAGTACCACTGGAAGAACTTTACTATGGGTGCTTCATTTACATACTGGTGGCTGTAATCCACTGAGGTTTTTTTATGCACCAAGAAAACACAAACACTTATCCAAACACACTTCACTGTCATCTCTAATTCACATTACCACAACTCTGTTATCCTTATGCACACTCAGCCCTCAGGCAGGTAATCCCATGGAGCTCAAACCTCTTACACTGAGATTTAAGGTAGATTATGTTGCTGGGCTTTCACTGTTGTGCCTCAGCTGATGCAAGGTCATTTATTAAGCTTTAATAAACTGATTACAAGTCTGAGCCCTAAGTTTCTCCGGAAGATACCGGCACTTATTGAGAGTCAGGGAGTTACAATCACTTAAGAAGTTACCACTTACCAACAATTCTGTGTGGATACTTATACGAAGCATTCCTAGAAGTGGTTTAAATCAATTTAACTTCCAGTTAGTCGTTCCACACTCCATTGTGTCTGTACAGTATACAATGTTATTTCAAACTGCATCATTGAACACCATGCAGTTGCCCTTAAAAATATATATATTTGACTCAGATAGGTGTAATTTCCATAAATAAACATTCAAATGCAAATTAAACTGATGCAACTGTTTTTTAAGAAATATACAGTTGTGCATGGAAGAATATGAATCCATTTAAACATATCTGTGTCTTGTTACTCATTCTTAATAAAGTAAATTTTAGACTGTATTTAGAGTATGTTGGATAAACACAGCAGAGCTCTAAAATACCAGTTTCACAAAGCTTTTTGGATCTTTAAGGATTATCATTGATAATAATTATCAAAGAGTCAAACAGCAACTATACAAATTATTCTTTATATGATATTATTTTATATACAACTTCATAGGTAAACCTTCATTATACTGATTTAGGAGATGAAAGCTAATCCAGCAAGGAAATGTTGAAATAAATTTTAAAATCTTTCAGGAACTGCCTATTAGTGATTTGCTGTAAGGTTTGCATATAACATGCCATTCCATGATTTCATAGAATCACAGAATCATTTAGGTTGGAAAAGACTTTTAATATTATCAAATCCAACAATTAATCCAAGTGCCAAAACACCACTAAACTATGTCCCAAAGCACCACATCTGCATGTTTTTTAAATCCCTCCAGGTATAGTGATTTTACCACTTCTTTGGGCTCCCTGTCCCAATGCTTGACAACTCTTTCATAAAGAAGCTTTTCCTAGTATCTAACCTAAACTTCCCCTTGTGCAATTTTGAGGCCATTTCCTCTCGTCCTCTCACTTGTTATTTGGGAGAAGGGACCACCCCCACCTGGCTAAAATCTCCTTCAGGTATCTTCTTCTTAGTGAATTTGCAGCTATTATTGTTCCAGAAGGTAAAGACTAAACTTCAAGCAAATGTAGGCAAATCCATGACTTTCAAAATAAGTGGGAACATCTGCTCATTTGCAGTTTTTATTAGCTGCAAAACTAGAAACATTAAGAGAATTTGGTGTGAAGAACTGTCTAATGCTTGTATGTAAACTATCAAAATACAGTCAGTGGTTCCTGGCAGCACTCCTCAACAGAATGCTGCAGTGAGCACTGGCAAGAAAAGGTCCATAAGGAAGTAGTTGAAAACTGTTTTCTATTGAGCACCTGTTTAAACAGCAATTGATTATCAACACAAGTGTCCAGAGTCAAAGCTGAAGCTCTCTAGTAGCATCTAAATGCTGCCAAAGGGTAAATGTCAGATTATCCTTAGTATATTACAAATTATTACAAAACAAAAATCATTTTCATTTTAAAACCTTGCTCAGGTGGAAAGGAAGAATGACAGAAGTCTGCACACAATATAAATAATATATGCCCAATTCTTTTCAGAATCAAGACATAAAGTTACAGATTGAGAAAGTCTTCAGATTTTATAATATTTAAACAAGGTTTTGAGCTTTTAATCTGTTGTACCTGATCCTGTCTCTTTAGGGGCCATAATGAGGAACTGCAACTGAGTTTTCCATTTGGAAATGCTTTTAAATGTTATCTAATCACTTAAGATTATAATAAAGCAGTACACATTTTATTATGCTACTCTAGATCCTGGTTGGCAGGATACCAAGTGAAAACTGCCTGCTTTATCAGAAGAGGCAGGAGAACACCTCCTGGATTTTGGCAGAAGATCAGTCCAGAGTTCTTGGAGTACAAAAGTATTTGCAAAGCATCTGCAAGAATCCTACAGACTGCAGATTAAAAAGGCTGACTTTCTCAACTCTCCAGAATCCAATAAAAATTTTGCATACTAGTAAAAGAGGAACCAAAATGTGTGTATTACCTAAATCATTTCTATCTCTCCTCCAGCTCTGTGGACGCTTACATCCCTTGTTTGGGTCAATATTTCATTATTCTATAAAATTAGAACCCAAAAGGTAAAATTACAGGAATCCTAGAATCCATGTGGAATCATCTGTGATTCCAGAACATACAATATTGGTGAGGATATGACACAGAGCACATAGAAAAGGAACAGCTTTCTCTGTGCCTGCACAGCCTGTACCTTTCACTCCAGTGTATGGAGACCCATGGAAAATGTTATTTTTACAAATTATTCAGGAGCTTGTTTCGGCACTGTCAGAGCTTGCAAAGTAGATGTCCCAAATTTCTGAACACTTAAATGCAGTTATATGGCATTAAAAAACAGAATGTGTGTGTGAGAGGAGTGCACAGGCTGCAGTGGCATCAGCAGCAGGGAGCTGTCATTCCACCCGCCTGCTGCAGAACACGTCACGGAGTCAGGGCACGGGAAAATGAGTACTGATGAATCTATGTAACACATCCTTGAAGTGATGGCAAGTTAACATGCAGGTCCAATCAAAGCTTTCAGCATGCGAAAACAAAATCAAAGCAGGGCCCTTGAGGGACTAAATATAGCTCCAAATCTAAACTTTCTGAGAAATGTTAAGAAAAAATGAAATGTACAAGGAAATTGACTTACCCTAATACAGAGTCTAGAGCTACATCTGATCTTTGGACACCTGCCTATCAAGCCACATCTTAACCAACTGTCTCCAGTGGTTTAGTTCATATTTTACCTTTCTTCTTAATATGACTATTACAGTAACTACTTTCCATTTAAATCTGGCAGTACAAGCCATATTCCAGTGCTATTAAAGAAATATATTAAACAGGATTATGTACTAGGTGATGCTACACACCCAGAAAGCATTTGCTGGGAAACTGTGAAATTATAGCTTTGCAAACATTGTAGTATGAGCTATGTATAGATGTGTACATTCCTGAGCTCCTATGCAAGCACACACTCTGCCATGGCTCATGCATATATAAATGGATGAGTACTCACACTGTAAGAAAAGGACAATGTGTTTGATCCGTGAGCAAAATAGCAACAGATCAAATCAAGGAAAAGTGAACAAAGAAAACAAGTACATCAGATCTGCAGTGCAGATACGTCGCTTTACACTTGGAAAGCAGTACATTAGGCTGCAATTTCATTTCTTAGAACAATGAGGAGCAGGTGGAAGAGCTTTGCAGCAGAACCCCCACTGTTGTCCCAGCTCTGGCTGCAGCACAGCGGGGAGGTTGTTCCTCACCACTGAGAGCTTTCCCTCACTTTCTTTCACAACCTGAGCCCCTGGGACCACACGCCTGTGGGCTTGGTGCTGGATTTGGTCTGGCATTTCTTCTGCCAGGCCTGCTCTGTTCTGATAGGCACCAGACTGCTACAGCAGCTGTAGCTGAGGTCTCAGGACATTGTGCATATATGACCAGATTGATGATTACAGCTGTAAGAGGAAGGAGGAAAAGGAAGAGAATAGAAATCAATGACTTACTGTACCAAGAAAGAACCAATTATTCAGCAAACCTGCTCCTGCTAATTCTGTTACACATTCTCATTCAATAAAGCTTCATCATTATTTGAATTAACTGTTGCTGTCACAGGAATAATATTCACAATCAGACACTCACATTCTGCAACTACATAGCTTCTATTAGACCCAATTTAGCGATGCCACCTGCAACTAATGAACTGGTTTGTAGTTTAATTGTAGTGCTTACCAGATAATTTATTAGACAGCAATAAAGTTTAGATTTACCTCTCCTGCAACGCTGCTGCATTATTAGATGTATACATGAAGCTACATTTTGTTCTCAATTACACATGTATAAATCTTGAGAAACTCCACTGAAGTTAAAAGTTATTTTAAATTGACATGCAGCTACTTTATATTTGAAAATCTGTAATAAAGTGCAGTTTTGTTCCATGTATGTGCATTACTTACAGCAATCCAGGTGGTTACTTTCATAATGATACAGAACATTTTTGTACTGTTGAAAAAAATACCAATCCTGTTACAGAAAGTGCTTTTATAGTAAGAAATTTAATGAACTAAACATTTAGTGCAAAAAGCAGCATTCAGACAATTCCTGCTATATAGTCAAAGATGATTAACTAAAAAGGAAAACTGCTCTTAAAAAGGTACATTTAATTTGTCTCAAAACCAGCTCAGTGAAATATTAGGAGGCAGAAGCTACTGTATAAAAATCTGAGATCAATTAACAGAACTCACAGTAAAAAAAGGATTGATTTTTGCAAGCAGATAAGAATAAATTCAAAAAAATTAAATCACAAAGTAAAATAATGTTGTATTTATCAGATTACAATATTATATGGTTTAGTTCTACATACGACTACAAGGCTAGATAGGACCCAAACTTCAATTTTTTTTAAGCTTTAACCAGGACAAACTTGGTACTAACAGGTACAATTTCTTTTTTAATTTTTTTATTATTACAGCATAGTGGTGGAATTTTATAGTTGCTTTGATCACATATAAGCATATAGTAGCACTCTTTCACCTACCTGCCTTTTAACTAATTAGTGGCATTTAGAAATGAAGACTGTGATGCTGCTCATATCTCAATGGTGAACGCCAAGCGGGGGAACTATTGTGAAAGCAAGGGAAATCCTACATTAGCCTTATAACCACTCTTTGGGATATCAGGCTTGGGAATGCCACAGAACACTTGCTTCACTTCTTTATCAGTTCTCTTTCAGTGAAATGGGGCCTGGAATACCAACAGTTAAATTACATTGTGGGGAGACTTATACTGGGGAGGCCACCTTCTATGTGATTCTTAAATAATTCTGACCTGTTCAATGGCACACCCAGTCATACAAACAGATTCATATTTTCAGAGATTTTGCAAAATGTGGGCTCTCTTCCTAGGGATCCAGGTCTTGAGCAGATGCAGATTATGTAAACTCAAATTACTGAATTTCCCTGTGCATCTACCTCATTTACGAAAAGGAGATACTAATGTTTCCTTTGTCTGCTGCTAATACTTGTACATTTAGGCTGCAAATGCATTCAATTACAACGGCTTCTTGGTTCATTTCTGTAGCAAGTAAGGTACTAACTGATAGTGGAACAGGTAGATGCCACCAGGATAAAAAAAATAAAATTACAAAAATAGTAAAATGAGTTGTTCTGAATGACATTTTTTTTTTAATTGAGAAAGAGTAAAATATACTCATTTTAAAACTTTAGTCTTTTAAAAACATACATATTCTTTCCTATGGTTTGCTTTTAGCTCTTAACTTCAGTTTTTAATGAACAAGAGCATTTTGGCTAGAACACCCCATGAGGTCTCAAAGCCCACAGCAGTTTCCATCATATCAGGAACTTCAGCCCAAGCTGCGAAACTTTTGTCAGCAGAATGACTTTGAAGTTGCTGGATTTCTGCAAGAAACATAGTTTTGACCTAACACTGGAAAACTTTAGAAAGGATAAGATGAAAAAATCCAAATGGCATCCAACCTATGCCCCAGTCCTTGAAAGTTGACTTTTATTTCTCAAACATTATCTTTCCTCTGAAGCTGGCTTTCTCTTTGAACTAGAGGGCCTTCAAATGGTCTGCGCATCTGCCCACACAGCCGGCAAAGGGCTGACTGCTGGTTTAAGGTGTTACCTCTACATAGACTTTTATTCCACGACATCCTGTATGTATTGAAGGGCAGTAAAGCCTTGGACAAAACAGAAGGAAGGGAAAATTACAGAAAAGAGAATTCTAAAATACTTGGTGGGGAGGGAGTGGAGGGGGTGGGAGGCAGAAGGAAGTATGTAGGTATGAACACATTCACACAAATACACAAAATCAATATGAACTAATTTCCATTTCAAAGCTCTAGCTGATAGGAAACCAGGAAGATTTCTGTCCTGAGGTTTCAAGTCAGCTGCTTGAGAGCGAGGGGCTCTTTGCCAAGTCAGATCCGAGTTTATATTTCTGATATATACAAAAGCTCAGAAGCCAAGTTCACCAGCAGAAGAAAACATCTGCCACATACACATCTTCTGTCTGCCTTGTCAAACTCCCTACCTTTTTAACTAAATTCCCAAAAACCTTCAGTGTGAATGCCATTCCTTGATGCCATGTAACAGTGAAAGGAGAATTAAGAAAAATAGATGAGAAAGAAAGGGAGAAAGAAGAAAGTGTGTAGGAAGGAGAATGAAACAGTTTGTCTTCACCTCTCAGTATCACTCACCCATACACACAACCGAAAAAATGGCAAGGAGGGCACTTGCAGACCACTGTATATTGCACTTGTCAAGAAACAGCCAATTAGTCAAGAAAACCATGTCTCTCTTGTCTTGCATTTATATGTTGATCAACTGTGTGAAGTGACCACATTGCTTTGGTAGGCTCCAGTCACCAATGATCTGTGTCAAATCAGTTACAAAAATGCAGTGATCAAGATATTATTGGTGTTTCTTTCCACACTGAAGTCAAATTCTTGTATTTTCTTTACCAAACTCCCCCACCTCTTGCTACCTCTTCCTTTAGGCTGCCAACTCATGGAACTTGTCACAGACAGAAAGCACACAGACAGAAATAAGATGCCTGGAAAAAGCTGAATAAAGCTGAAAAGAGTTACTCCACCATATCAAATGCAAAATAGTGATACCAACAAATGACACAGGACAAATTAAATGTGCATACAAAGAAAGTAACATCTTCCCATCACTGCCCCATTGGCATGTCCTCTACCAAGTCTCTGAGTTCTTTCAAATCTCTCCTAAGAGTGCAGGAAAGATTTTGACAATGACGCCTAGCACCTTCAATGCTGCACTGAACCCAGTTCCAATTTCCTGTGGCAATTCAGCAGATCTCAGAAATATTACTGCGTTCTGCCTCAGGCTAAACCAAATTACAAAATCTCTTGGTTTCGATATCCTATATCACCAAAAATCCCCAGAGCCACAGGTGTCACTGGACTCTCCAGTAATATCCATATGCAGGGTTAATATTAAGGGACAGTTAATACCCTTTCATTCATTTTTTGACCTATCTGCAGTTTAAGCTTCACACAAAGTGGCAAAACCAAGAAATACAGTCAAGCTCCACAAACTGAGTTAGAACTTGTTATCTAAAATATTTTGGTAATACAGAGCTGTCAATGACAAAAATACATCATCTTTCAATATAAACAGGGAAAATAATTCAAGTAAGAAACTAAGAAAAGATTGTGCAGCTTTGGGTTCTTTGGCACCAGTCTGTTCCACAGACATACAAGCTGTATTTGAGTTACTTAAATATAAGACATTGGTCACTTTTAATACATCATATCCATAGTTTTTGTATTTCTAGCAGCTTTTTTTGATGTGGACAGTTGGATTTGTTTTCATCTAAAATATAAAGCTATTTAGTCATAAACACTTATAACAACAGCAGCAGCAAAGACCCCCTCTGACTATTGCATAAAATCTCTGTCTTGATTTGAGCCATATTGAATTTAACTATTTTAATGATAACTGCTCTCACCAAGAGGTCACATAATAACGTTTCTTAGTCTATAGGGATAGACTGCAGCTGAACTGATACATCACCACCAATACACTTTTCTACTTCTCTGCTTCATGCTTAAAGAAAGCATCTTCTTTCACACAGCTCTATCTGTTAAATATTGTGCAAAGATGCCACTCATTTGACAGAAAAAATATACAGCATAAGGCAGGTCTGCACTACAAAATAAATTATTTTAATTGAAGATACTGAATACCTCTTCAGAGGTTTGGTTTTTATTCCCTCATAAAACAGACCAAGTCAAGCACAAAGCAACTATGTAGCCTGTTGCATTTTGCATGATAATTCAGAGTTCAATAAAAGGACTCTGGCAAGCAAACCCATCAATACCTCAGCAAACCAGAAGATCACCACCAAAGGCAGCAGCCCTTTTTCTTTTCCAGTTTTGTACACAAGTACAATGTCATGGATCCAATAGATGTGCATGTGCTTACGAGTCATGCAAGGCAATGGCTGGACCAGTTGAAGCAAGAAGAGGATTCGTGGTCCCAGCCTATACACTGGGTTCATGGTCCCAGCCTATACATTGTTTTAATTTCTTATTTCAACAAGTATCCTTTCCTACCTCTCCTCTGAAACTTGAAACAAACAAGTGTGCTTTTTCAACTCTTGCCTGTACCATAGCATAAAAAATAAACAAAAAAATACACCCAAAAAACCAAACCAGAACATTACTTACTGTCAAGCTCTGAACAAACGCAGAAACTATGACAGTAGATACACAATGATTGTTATTTTCTACTCAGACCCGTCATACTAGACATCTGCCATAAGTTACTTTATTTGCAAAGCTTAAAATTATTTAAAAACCAGAAACACTTTGAAGACTTCCTACTTCTCTGTGTATTGGATTACACTATGTGCACGCAACTGACTGACAACTGAAAAAAACAACAAAAAAAATGTATTTATGCTTGCATAAGATCAAAAGCATATACAGTAAATATTTCTGACAATATCAGGACTATTCCTGAATAACCGTCCCATGGAATTGGAGTGGAAAGGGAAGACTCATCTTCAGATCTTGTACAGAGGCTTGGAAGTATCCCTAATCCTTCCCAGAGGAGAAGAAAGCATGAGCACTGGAAAGAGCTGGCATCAAGTGCTGGCTCTGATGATTTCAGATGAGTCAGCATTTCACCCAACATTGAATGTGGGAGATTTATTTTGTAAGCAAACACCAAATAGCACAAAGCAACTGAAGAAATGCAGCTTCAGAATGTGACTGCTGACAATGGACCTCCTGAGCCTGCGGGACCCTCCAGAGTGGTAAGAAACAGAGACACTGGCTGCAGCAGAATGGCACCAATGCTACAGGCTGGCTCCTGCTTCAACACAACAAATGTTCGGGGTTCATTCCTTATTACTGTACTCTTGTTTAAAATCCTTCTGGTAAAAAGATTTCCCTTTAGGTGTCTTCCTTCTGCATTGCGAATGGAAGCATATAAAGAGTTTTATTTATACTTTTAATTTCTGATTTTAATTTCTAATGGTCCTTAATTGCCTCTTGGATGTCAGGCATAGTAAAAGATACTGTGCAATCTGCATCAGTGTGTCCAGGTTCTGCCCATCTCAGCACACCACAGATCTCTCCCAGACATACCTAGTGCAGGAAGCAATTTATTTCAAACACTTTAAATTACCATACTTGTTTGTTTGTCTTCATATCCTTTAGCTCTGTTCTACTCATTCCTGGTGAACTAGCTCAGCTGGTTAGAGCACAGGGCTAGTAATGGCAAGGGACATATGGAAAACACAAGGCAGGATTGCTAAGCTGTGACTTCAAAAGCTGATTTAATGTCCTTAAGGTACCCACTGTGCATACCTAGATTTCAAAAGGCTAATGAGATGGAACAAATAAGGTCGATCATAGCAAAAGTTGGAAATTATTCCAAGTGAGGATATCTTTATTTAGGTGCCAGCCAGAGTTCAGACATCATGCTGCCACAAGCCCTGGGTCAACACTTTACCTCTCTCTGTGTCAGTGCAGCAAATAGCTTAAATGAACTGCATCTAAGAGGGCACACAGCTGTGTAAATCTGCACCCTCTGGGCAAAGAGTGCTTACAGCAGTAAATACCTGGAGTAAAACAGAGGTGCCCGAAGTACACAGGGGGAATGAGCTATACCTTTGTTTGACCTGAGATACTACTCAGTGCAACTGAAGATCAGAGAGTTCAGGTTTTACCAAACAAGAAACCCATTTGACTTGGAGAGCATTATTCAGGATGTCATGGTACTCATTAAGTATAAATCTACAGTAATTCTATAACAGAAGCTGGAATAACACCAGTTTAAAAAATGCAAAATTTAGGAAAGAATTAGGCAATCTCCTTGGTTTGTTTTGCATGGACTAATTAACAGTAACTGCAATCTGTGCTAATGAGGCAGGCGTTTTCTAAGTGTAAGCAGCAAAAAACAACTTCCTAAGCAATTCTCTATCTAAACATTAGGTCTTCCTCAAACTTAAAAATACATTCCATACCAATTTATTGTAATTATCCATAAGCAACACAGGGGGAAACCATTCACATCTTAGTCACGTAAGTCCAAATTTCACTAGTACATGGATGAGTTACAAAGACCTCCATAACACAGCTCAGGATGGAAATTCAGAGAAGTTGCTGAATCTAATGATGCAACAGAGAGATTAAATTTACCTCACAAACCATTCAAATCTGGACAGAGACAGATGGAGGAAGAATATCAAATTTTGGTATTTCAGGGGAAAAATTTTAAACAGTGAAAACATAATTACAATATCAGTTTAGAAAACATAAAATCTACTAAAGTCTGACTGCCCTAGTCCACAGAGGTCTTAAATGCCGCTGCTGAAGGATCAATGCTACAATTTAATTGTGCAGATATTCTGAATTCATATATTACAGATGTTTCTACCCAGCTGCTATGTACCCCATGAAAAGGGAGCCAAGCTTCATTGTCCATCCACAGGACCTGGCTTCAAATCCTGGCTTCAAGTGCTGGCTTTGATTCCACTCCTTTCTGAGACTCTGGGAAAACAATTTAACTCCTAATGGCCCAGTACTAATGGTGACTAATCGTGCACAAACCCTCTGATCTATCAAGATTCAACTCATTAATTCTTTTGGAGCATGCAAGTTAACCTGATACTACTTTCCACTCATCCACTGGGACTGCAAAAAATTCACTAAACAGTCTCCTGTCTACTTCCAAGAGCAAGTCTTGAGCAGGCACAGAGTCACAGTCTCAGCTCTACCCAACAGCCCTTCTCCTGTCTTTGGGAAGGCGTGGAACCCAGCAGACAGCATGTTGCCCCGGCTGCTCCATCACCCAGGCACAAGCTTGGGCAAACCAGGAGCTGGAGCCAACTGAAGCTGGCCCTGGCATGACAGGTTCCTGTCTTGTCACTGTTGTCTCAATCTCCCCGCCTTATGCTGTGAGCCTAAAATTACTTTGCTTCATCCTCTGGATAGCCATGATCTGTGTTATTTAATGAATGGGAACTACATATCCTAGTCTACAAATCTGTAACACTACCCTGGTTTTTGCCACTACATTCAAAGTGATATAGAGCCAAGAAGTAAGCAAAATTCTTTTCCCATCTCCCCACTTCTTCAGCTACTCTGAACATTAGCTTTGTGAAAGTTCATATAGATACACACACACAAAAGTTAAAAACCTGTGTTTTTACCTTCTGCTTGAATTTTTCTTGCTTCAGTGTCCAGCCAAATGTTCTTGCCATGTCTTTGACAACAGGATTGAAGATCCCTCTAACTCTCAAAAATTATTCCCTGTGTGGGTAATTATAGTTGTCACACCATTCAAAAACCTTCTAAATGCTCACTTCTACTATAATAATTTAACAAATAAAAGTAGTCAGGTTTTTCTTTTTCAAAGTAGGTGTTTGTAGACAAAAATTGACTTCTCCGTATTAAAAACAGGGGAGGGAAACCCCAACATTTTGGAAGAGAGGTTTGAAGATTTTGTTTAATTTCTTTGACAAAATTTATGGTGTCCTTTTTTTCTTTTTCCTGTAGTTGAGTTTTTTCCTGCTTTTCCCATATCCTCTCATTTCTTATAGTGAAATCAAAAGGCAGGAGGCAGACAGATGAAAATGGCATTTAAAATTCAAACACTTAATTAAAAACCCACAAAATTTAAAACTTTATCTTGAAATTTTCAAACTTTTAATAGTACAAAAACTCGAAGCATGAAAGGGTTGTTTTTCTCTTTGTTAAAGCAGCTGTGTATCTGAGCAAGTTACAGTCCCTCATTAAAATTATACTTTTGAAATTAAAACATATAAACATGTATTTTTGAAGGCATTTTCTCCTCTACTATCCAGCCTCTGAAATGCACTTTCCCTCCTTTCTTTTCTTAATTTTCCTATTTTAATTGTTTCTGATCTTTGACTGTAAGTTCTTCTGCTTTTTTAAGACACAAAGAAAAACATTCTAATGCCACTGAAGGATAAATGTATACAGAAAAAAAAATCATGAGCACTATATTTATTACTTCTAGCTGTATAACAAGACGACCTTATTTGCAATATATTATATTCATTGGCTGTTACAGAGTGTCCTTTGAAATCTGTTAATTCTGCAGTAATGTCTTAATAATATCAAACTCTGTGTACATTACAAAGCATATATATTATCTTATGTATTGAAATAACTTGTCATTACAGCATTTCCTAACTCCTACATCCCCATTTGACAAACATTTAAACAATTTTTGCCTCATATTTTAAAGCATGGCTGACAAATGCAGAAGATTAATACTTCCAGGAAAACAGGGGAATAGCAATGAGTATACTTATCTATGACATTGTGTTTTTCTGTTTTCAAGGTTCATAGTGCTAATACAGTGCTGCTTCAAAATGCAGTTACTGATGCAATTCACTAATAATGGCATGGGTTTTTTTCCAAGTATCTCCTCCCTTAAATCTGAGTATTTTTAAAACTAAATTATACTTTAAATATGAGCAGTATCAGAAAGCAAATCAGGAGAAGAAATCTAGGCTTTATTTTTCCTGTTTCCCCACCCAGAAAAATTTGCCAAAAAAATAAATAAATTATTGATTAAATAAATAAATAAAAACACTTTCCTGCTATCAGTAACAGGAAGAAGCGAGCTAGGTTTTCCAATCCAAAATTAAATGTTAAGAACAGAAAGTAGAGGGAGGGAATAAATATGAAAGCCCACAAGTAATCACTGAGGTCACCTTCTGAACCACACACCGATTTTTCTGACAACAAACCTACTCTAATCTAGAATAGAGGTTGACAATGATGTTCCTGTGGTCACAATACTCCATTGTATCAGCCAAATTAGTGTTTCTTTTATTCATAATGTCCTTGTGTTTTGCTGTCCAAAGTCACTCAGGTGAATTCACTGAATATATTTTCACAACAGTATAGCAATTGGAAAAGCTTAGGAGCATATAATTATTCCATATCATTGCATTTTACTGCTGTGATAGGATAAACTTATCCGGGGGGGGGGGGGGGGGG
>VYXC01011090.1:274253-322944 GCA_013397175.1 Platysteira castanea
ATTTCTTTCTATTTCTGTCTTTTTTTTCCCCTAAATGTCCCTGGCTTTTATACTTTCATAAGTAAAATGATTCACTGCAGGAAATGAAGCGTTAGTGCAGCTTCACATTTTGAAGCTACAGCTGTTTCAATAACAAGAGTTTTAGCCCTGAATGTACTAGTAGCACTTGGAGCTGAAAGCATCTATTGAGTGAAGAACGGCTTGACCCTTTGCTCAGTGACTTCAAAGTTGTGAGTCATATGGCCCGAAAAGAACCCCTGAAGTCTTTAGAAATAACAGTGTAACATAACCATTGTGCTACAAATGGCTTGTGTAAAAAAGCACATCTATCATTATGCACCAAACTACATAAATGAGTCTGAAAAATTTAACCACACTTTACAAAGGCTAAATGCAAAGAAATAGAAAGCTGCAGGCCTGGCAAGCTCAGTCTCCTCAACCTGAGAGGAGCTGGTTAAGTCCCCACTGCCATCTGCAGCACAGGTGGGCTCTGGGCTGTGCTCTCCTCACTAGAACATCATTTGGTAACATCTACATAAATTGCTTTGTCAAAGGAGAACAGTTAGGAATCACAATTACTAACAACTGTATTGTCTTCAATCTTCTTCAGCAAAGACTGCTTCTTTTACCAATTACTGAATACGTTTTTCTTTGTTTCTTAACAAACCTTTTCTCATAGCTTCAGTGAGAGCTTCCATCTCTCAGGAGCTTAAGTCAGGGTCAGTAGGGAATGAATGAGTCTCTAAAAAGGAAGGAAATACCTGCAGGTGTTGCTGATCAACTGTACAAGAGGTAACAGCTACTATGAGCACGATCTCATGTCCAGTATAATGAAGGTAGAAGGGGGAAATATATTTTAACTATCTTCATAAAATATAATTAAGATGGAGGCAAGAACCTCTCCATAAACAAAAACAGAGAGAACATATTAAAAAAAAAATAAAAAGAGGGAACTAGGAAAAAAGTTGAGAAAATCAATTACCTAAGAAAAAAAGTAGTAATATTGGTTCCAGCAAAGGAAGGGGGAAATAACTGGAGAGGAGACAAAACAAAGGAGAAAAATACTGCAAGCAGCCATATCAAAGATAGGAAAACTGCTATGAAACCAAACAAAGGAGACCCTGGGGAAGAAAGGATGGGAATGAATGCTTACTCAACCCAAGAGCTGTGAACAGTAGGTATTGGTCTAAACAGACAGTGCCAATGTTTAGGAAAGTATTTCTATAATAAATATGTAAAGGATTTACATCAGAAATTAATCAACAAACATGCTTCCATTCTGTTAGTAATCTGTGGATAATGTAACATCTGTATTAGAAATCTAAATAGTTAAAACAGATGTCTGTGGGTGGCACAGAATCACTGAGGCTGGACACTGAAACAACCTGGGAAAAAGATCCTAAATCCAAGCAATACAACAAATTCCGGCACTACAACAAAGGAAAGCCACTGTAATGAAATGCACTTTGGAAAGATTCAATGAATTCACAATCAGCCTTGACTCCTCAGGAAAAGAGATGGTCTCTTTATGGTCATATGGGCAGCTTGATTAAAATCTTTTGCTCACTTATTATGGGAAAGATGCACTTTGATCTGTGAACCAAGTTCCTTTCCAGTGAAGAGGCATTGGTTTAACTGTATCCTGAAGTACTTTAGTTCTAAGAGAACTCAAGTAATTCATGATTCTTCTAAGACACGGAAGAATGAATACTAAAGAATGCAACAAAAACTTTGCCTTCTTTTAGATGGGTTTTTTAATTCAACAAACCCACACCAAAAATAAAAGTCATAAAGCTGAATCTGATGTGAATAGATCTATTTTGAAAATAGGTCATGAATAATAAAATGTTCCCCAAAAGGACTGGCTTGCCAGACATGCAAGGGCCAGATGAAACTGTCTGATGACAGCTCATCCTTAATTTTCCTGCCTGCAGCAGACTCTAAAGGGTTAACTACATGAGGGTTTTTTCCTATTCAAAACTCTGTGCAACCTATTTCCTTACCCAGAACATCTCGTGCATTGTGTTAGAGCACAATGAAACTATTCAGAAATTCTTGTGATTCATTCGTTTTCTGTCATTGGTTTCAGGCTGCTGGCTAGGAAAGTGTTACTATGGAATAACACGAGTGCTCTGCTTAAAATTACTTCGGGTTTTTAATTCACCTCTTCTGGACTTAGGGTAACACAAGCTGAAGCAAAATCTGGTCTCTTCTACTTCTCACATCCTTAAAATAAATCTATGAAATATGGCTTCATCACCCTTTTCTCAGATATAGGACCAATACTGGGTTAGATCATTAACTCAGAGAGTTGCTAAAGCCCTAAGCAATATGGTGATTTTGCCCAGCTGAAAGATCAGGTCTATTGTTCTGTAAGGATCTAATAGGTGATAAAACTTTCCATTCTGGAAGGATGCTGCTATCAAATCTGCATCAGCTTCTTCTGATTTAAACATCCATTTGCATCTGAAAAGATCCTCTATGTGTACTCCACATGCAATGCTTCACAGTAATCAAATAACAGGGCTAAGAATGACAAGGATGCTTCAATGCTACACATGAGTGGTTATGGCTATTGATACAACAGAGTTACCTATTTGTAATTAAAGATGATATAGAAAACCACTGTAAGCCCCTATGCCCCCAGAGAAGCTGAGAGAATATGCTAATACAGCTACATGGGCAGGGAAGTGTCTCATGGACAGGCAGCTTGTGGCTCCATCTCAGCTCACCAGGCCTCCAAACTATGATCTCCTCAATTTTGGTCTTGGGTCAGGTATCCACATAAAGAATAATCTGAACTGTAGGGTCTGGTTTGGTTTATTTAGAATATGTCAGGAAAAAGAAGTAACCCTACAAAAACAAAACTACAGAAAATAGAATTAATTCTTTCCAGTTTTGGATTCAGGCTGATCCAACAAGCCTAGCTTTGTCCCACGTCTGTTGGGAAGATGGAAAATTTGCTTACACTTGCCCTTAGGAAGGACAAATTGTGTATCAGAATGTTGGCTGAGCAAAATAAGGAGCTTATGTCCAACTTGTTCCTCAGACTGCAGAAACCAAAGCTCTAAAACATTATGGTATCTCCTTTGTGGAAGACAAAAACTACGTTATTTAATAAAAGATGCTGTTACAAAGAGGATTTTCTGCTACATACACACATCATTCCAATTTTGATGGAAGTCTCATAGATAAAATTAACAAAACTGTCTCTCTCCCCGGCAGGTCATTTTTTATCATACCCAAATTTCTTAACAAGTAGCAATTACCAAGCCACATTGCCTGTAAGTGCACCCAACAGTCACAGACTACAGGATGACATATTATACCCATGAATACCTCACAATTGAAATACATTTTCCCTATGGGACTACATCACTGCTTGATTTAATTTTTCCTGACATTTGGCCTGGAGCTTCTTTAAAGAAATGAACTTAGGATGGCTTTGCTGACAGCAAAGGACAAACCATGGCTATATACTCAAATCCTACTTAAGTCATGCATACTACCCTTTTAAAACACTGATCCTGCATAAATTGTAGGACAATCACTGGGATCTATTAGTCAGAGTTCATCTTCTACTGTTTGAGGATGAGCTATAGGTCCACATAAGCAGAACAAAAGGTCCAGCATAAATCATACTGTGAAGGAATAAACAATTTCACCAGTGACAAATTTATCGATGTGGAAGGAGATATGCCAACTCGTCAGAATCCCCACCAGGATTTTTTACAGCCTCAACAGTTCTTACTATGAATCATCCATATTCTGGTTTGGATTGGTTTCTTTTTCCTTTTCCTCCACAATGTCCTCTAAAAAAATGATACCTAAAAAGATTCAATTTCAAGAGAGACAAATGGAGAACCTTATTTTAAACTGAGGGAAAAGAGATAGGTTAGGAATTAGAATGCTACAGTGTTTCTAATAAATCTCCTGCCTGAAGAGCAGCCAAAAAAGTCTACATTCCTTCCCCAATTAGGTTATATATTTACCTTTAACATTCTGAAGCTGTAATTAATGGTTTGAAGTTGTGTGTCTCTGCAAATATTAAATTTAATGTCTATTTTAAGTGACACATTGACAAGCTCAGAAAGAGAAGTGCTCTGGTTTTTATAGAGGCACAAAACCCCATCTATGGAGTATTTTCAGTGGTTTCATGAGAGCATCTCAATCCTGCACCTGGGAACCCAACTGTAGCTGTGTGATCTCCAGTTCTCTTGTAATCCTTGGTTTCAGTACTGAGGGAAACTGAACATATGCTAAGGAGGAGAACTACCTAGTTTTAACTGTGTAAAGCTCTAAGAAATTACTTGTGTTTTAATTAACTTATTGTCTCAAAAATAGATAGAAATGGTTCCCAAAGGAAAAAGGAAAATTATGGAAAAAATGAAAATTAAGATTGAATTAGGCCTGGCCCCATCTCATTCCTCTGAGGACAGTTTTCTCTGAGCTCCACATCTTCATTTCAGAGTGGTCTAACCATAAATGCTCCTCAACACAAACCCACCCAAGGCTGGCATTCCATCAAGACATCAAGTAACTGCCTGTAGCCAACAGGAGCAGAAAGTATTTCATCCATAAGCAGACCGGTCACGCAGGAAGCAGTGAGACACTGTGACAAGTTAAAACAAGACAAATAGCAACTTGTTTGTAGATACCATTACACTGGAGGCACTCTAGGTTTTGTGACTCTGCTTGGACATTTTGGAGCACTTCATCTAAAGAGAGGTTTTGCAGGCATTTTATAATCTGTTCCATACAATTATCTCTAAACTGATTTTTTCTCATGCTTTTTTATTGTCCTCCCAATCCTCTTTTCTCTTTGACCTCTACAGCAGCTTGTCCACCTGTGGCACATAAGAATACAGGCATGGAATAACCCATTTCAGGGTTAAAAATGGTTAGTTCAGGATTAAAACTGGCAACAGTTGACCAATCTTTGAATACATGAATCTTTGAATCAGTGACAAAATGCCTAAAAGCAGCTTATATCTGTCCCATGAATAGCAAAACAGAGAAATTGGACACTTTCAAATGCCCACTATTCACATTTCTCATTCTTTCAAATGCACAGCCTGTTTGTTTGTAGAAACCATGGGTCAATATGCTCCAGGATTAGGCTTCAAGAATAATCTCTTTCCTTTTTATGCATCTACAGAATTACTTACGTTCTTGTTATCAGGGTATCTTTTGTGCCCTGAGCAATCTTTTGGAACATGGAGAAACAATCACATGTAGTTGAGTTCCTGCTTATCACACAAATCTTGGATAAAATTTTCTCACTGAAAGATGAAATTAAATTAATGTAAACTACAACTAAGTAAAGAAATCAAAAGGTTTCTGAGACAGAAAGATTGCCTACATGAACCATTTTTCACACAGTGTTGGTGAACTTTGTATATTTAAAAAAAAAAAAAATTCTCCCCACCTTCAGAAGTAAGTGAAAAAGTTTCAATTCTATCTTTGAAAATACGTCATTTTGAAAAGGCAAAAAATGCCTTTTAAGCCTTTAGGTTTGCACAAAGAACCTAGTCTGAATCATACCTCTCAAGAACAAACAGCAGCTCCTTCCAGTTCAAATGAACTGAATTCTTTTTCGAAAACTCAATTCTTTTTGCTGAGCTCTTATTCCCTATTCTGTCCCTCTGGCACACCTGATTCGTGTCTCCCTTTGCCCATGTTAGTCTCAGTAATGATGATTTTCACTCTCCAATACTGTAAATCAAGTTCCTCATCTTTCCCTAGATTTCTTTTGCTTGAGGCGGTCAGAACTAAGATTGTTTTAAGACCCACATTTTTTCCTTGGTATGTAGCAAATCCTTGGTGTGACCAAAGCAAGTCTTTCAGCTCTCTGCTTCCATCTCATATAATTAAGAGAGGACATCAGGCAAGGACAGTCCCTCCATCACAACTCTTCGCGCTAAGTAGAACCATGACCTCAATAAGGGACCCAAATTATGTGTCAGATTTTAAAATTCAAACATGGTTTTGTTTGCAAAATGAGAAGTAAATTTGTTCCTTAACAACATTGTAAACCTTTTAAAACACATATAAGCAGCAGAACAAACCTCTACATTGCTAGGGTAGAATAAGATATTTTAGTGCCAACTCCGGTCCGTTAGATTTTAATTGGTTCCAGCTGGCAGTCACATAAACTATAACATTTTTTACCTGCAGCTGAGCAGCTGTCCACACAAAGTAAAGAAAAAAATTTCCTACCCAGGAAAAAGAAGAATATATGTTGCCTGTAACTTCTCCCCTACAGTCTACAAATACAGAACTAAGTACAGCCAGCGTACCTGATTAAATAGCTCCTTCAGAGTTCCTTTTTATCCAAAATCCAAATAACCTCAAAACCTTAAATTCTGCAATGTATTTACACAAAGAGAATCAGCCATTCAAACACAAATCTTCAAGCAATCTGTCTAACCCTGTATTAGTAAGAGAGTTAAACTTAACTCAGAAACTTAATAAAAACTCAGAAACAGAAATGATCAGGGTTTTCCCAACTCTCAGCCTCTGCTTTACCTGCCTGGCTGGATGCACTATGGGATAGAGCAGCTCACTGCTTCTTGTGGGCAAACTCAACAGGCATTACAGCTCCGACTGGAGAATTCATTGAAGTTTTCCCACTCAGGTAAAAAGGATGTAGTCACAGAAACTATGAATTGAATTAGTTCTGCCACTACAACAGTGAAGTACAATTTTAGTGAAATACAATTGTCCACATATTGCCTATGTATGTGTAGCTAGATAGATACCAATTGCAAACAGTTCACAAAAATTATAGCAACTTGATCGAATTCTTCTTTTGTTGTAGTAAACCCAGAGTAACAAGTAAACCAAAGAGAGATTCCAGATTTTCTGACAAAGAATAACAAAGATGACAATTCGGTCTGCTAGATTCCAACTGTACTATTATCTTTCCTTTCCTTTATTCCCCTTTGAGAGTGAATGAGAAGGGAAAAAAATAACAACAGAATTTCAGTCTGAGCTGCAAATCAGTCTTTTCAGCTGAAGAGTCTCATCTGTGTTACTGCTAACAGTGTTAGTAACAGACATGGTACTGTCTCCTGCAATCCACCCCTGAGAGGAGAGGGTGGGACCTGGGCAAGCCTTTCGGAAACACCATAGCATACCCCAGGGCCACTGCTGAGCCCCGTCTCCACCACCAGCAGTGCAAGAACAATCCCACTGAGGTCTGCAGACATTGCCAAATGTCCAGCACACAAAAAGCAGCAAAAATCCCCCTTTGTCGGCTGGTATGTGCAACACCTGTAAGAGGAACGTCACCAACTCCACTTTAAAATCTTGAAACTCAAACGGGTGTTGTGTTGTCTCTCTGCTGAGCACACAAGTCCCATTCTCCTGCCTGCCCTGCCCTGCTCTTCTCCTGCTGCCACAAAGGTCTGTTGAAGAACCAGGAAAACCACACTGAAACATGAACACCTGGGGGAGTGCGCAGGCCTTCAGAGCTTGAACCCTCAAAGATTTTCTGTGCTCAGGGAGCACCCAGGAGGATGTGAGGCTCAGCTTTCTGCCTCACTCAGAAATGAGCAGCCTCAAACTCTGCATCCCTCCTCCCTACACACGTGCCCACAATAAAGCAAACAGACAGGGCTATTTAAAAAATGACTCTAATGATGTAAATTAGACAAACATTAATAAACTCAGCAGGTTATTTCCCTACTGGAAAAACCACCATAGATCAGAACAGCTCTCACATCAGTGATTCATATTGTTATACAAGGCCTGTGTCTGAAAATAAAAGTTCCACATGAGACTTGCATTGAAAACACCTTATCCGTCAGGATTGCCTTTATTATTTCTGAAGTAGAAAGAGGCCAATAAAAGAGCTGTATTAAAACAGGCCCCCTGTTACCAGAGTGCTGTGATTAAATGTTTGACTTACAGTTTGCGTTATTAAGCAAAGCAAACACCATCAGCTTCCCAGCTTTCTGAACTTTGAGTCATTTTTTAACATCATTGCTGACCCAAATCTGCTCATGTCCTACAAGCCTAGAAACTGCACATAATGCAACCCTGCAGGCTATATTTTATCCTACTGTAAATTGTTAGCTGCCTGATTATATAAGGGTTAATTTACCATTAGGGGGATCTCTTAAAGCTGCACAACAGAGACTGAAGAATCACAGATTTTGCTCTTGATAAAGAAGGTTTATGCCAGACAGCTACTTCTCATTTTAAAAGAAACAGATAATCTTATATTAAAATTTAGTTAAAGAATTCTCAAATTCCTGATATTTTTGGTTAATGATGTCATTTCTGTATGTGAAATAATATGTGATTCTCAAAAGAAGAACTCCAAGGAACTACAGACTAACAGCCAAATGACACCAAAGTTAAAGTACTTCTTTCCTGCCTCCATACTGGAGAAAAACTTAAGCATGAAGAGAAGCTCCTTAAACACCTGTAACAGAATCCAGATCAATGGGATTATCAGCATATCCATGGTGGATGAGGCTCCCAAGCATCTACCAGCAGTAGTCTACCTTTCCAAGGTTTTTCCAAATATACTGGTACAGCTAATCCTGACTCTGGAGTTTTGATAACCATTTTAGCACTTGAGATCTTTCTTTCTGAACACTATCTTCTGCAATATCCTATTATGAATGATTAATACCATACAAGACAACTATTTAATGCTATGCTAGCAACAAAAAAATATATGGAAGCAGACCAAACTACCACTCCAAACACTGCTTTTAAATCTGATGTCAGCAACCAGCACACAATGTTGAACAGCCCTAGACTGTGTTATTTTACAAGCTGGATAATTTTAGATTCTTACAATGACATCTTTACTGACTTGGTCAAAGAATTTTTTCCTCCTGCTTCCTTCATGTGTAGACAATTCTATTCAGATATTTAAATTCAAAAACGGAATCTTACCCTAAGTTCTAGGGGGATTATACAGGTCAACATTCACTGAATGCGTTGTCATCCAAACTTTTCTACCCCAAACAGAGGAATGCCTTCATGAGGAGTGTGGGGAACTTTGCACCACAGACAGATTTTACAATAGGTTAGTTTGTTGAGTCATAAATGAAAATAGTGTGTGCTGTTCTTTCTGCCTGCAACTTTTAACTACAAAATAAATTTTAGGTAGGTGACTTAGCCATTGTTCCTTGCTTACAGTTTAGCTGTTCTGTTCCACTGTAGACTGTGAGGCCACAAAGGATTTAAGCATGTCATTTAATCATTCTCCAAAAGACAAGCTGAACAATGTCATATCTTTATCATTGCATATGGCATCACTTACCCTGATAGCTGTAAAAGCAAGAATCACTGTTAAGCATTTAATCCTGTCAGAGAGGGATATTAACCTGCTGTTTTAGAAGCCATTGCCATCTGATCTGTAGTACTGACAATGATGGCTTCCCAAGGAACAATTCCTTCTGCCAAACCACTGAATGGTACAAATAACTTTGATGGAACTCTAGAGCTGGTCGAGAAAACTTTTGATGGAAGTTATTTCAGTAAAGATGGTGTGGGAGGAAAAACAGGTTCTTTAAAACATTCATTCACTTCCTGTAGAACATATCAAGTTCACCTCTTTCCCTCACTTGTAAGTATACACATAAGTATTATTCACTTATCTGTGCCTACAAGGATAAAATCAAAGAAGGACCTCATGCCACAGTTAATGTCGTAGCAAGGATCTCAACCCCAAAGTACAGTTCAAGGGGGAGAAAGTGAATAAACTGAGGATTTTGAGTAACGGATTAGACATTTGCTTGAATAGGACTGAGCTGAGACTAAGCACAACTGAAGGAAGCAACTGGACTCTGGATCCTGGGCAGAATACAGCCAAACCAGCTGGACTCAGTTGACAATGACTCTTTCAGACATGAGATGTTTCATTCATATTTCACACAATGGCTGCATGAGTAATGAACAGATGGGTTTGCTATTCGCACCACTTAGTGGAGCATGAAATGATGCACTGACAGGTAGGAGAGAGAAGAATTCGAAGCAGGTGTTGTAGTAACACTATGACAGCATACAGTATGTCAAAATACTCAGGGTGCAAAATACTCAACTAAAATGCATTCAGAGGCTCCAAAATTAGAAGTATTAATAGCTAAAGTTTTAAATTATTTTTCAAGCTCAAAGGGCAAAAATTATAATAAGCCAGGACATTTTTGAGTGAACTCTGTAACTAATCCATTCAGGCCTGTGTGTCCTTCTGTGGACTAATGGAAGAGAGACAAGGAGCATTCATATATTTGTGCCCTCCCAGCCCGACTGCTGCGGCACACAGCGCATGCGACTGAAAGCTGGAGAGGTCTAACAGGCTCCAGCTGGTGAAACAGGCAGCTGCCCAACTGGTAATGGGTTTGCTGTCTCACAGACACGGTGGTGCTCTGGACGCTGTACTTGCTGATGAGAGTAAAGTTTAAAAAAAACCCAACCAACCACCAGAGTTTTTATCTTCAAATCTATCCTACTATTTGACCCTCAACTGGATACTACAGGATTGAGTTTCTGCCATCATATAATGGTGTCTGGGACTGGAAGTTGACTTGCTTATCAAGGTAACATAAAGAAAACCAAAAGCTTTGTTTAAAATCACACCACTTTCTCTTGGATTTAAGTAAAATCATGCAGAATCTCTCTCACAAGCCAAAAAACCTCAATTTCAAAATACATTTTGTATTCAAGTGCCATGAATGACTTTTTTTAAAAAATTCATTAATTTAGGACTGAAAGTTTTAAAATATTTTAACAAGAAATGCCTACCAGATATCATTTCTTCCTAAAATATTTTATTAAAATATTAGCATTTAATTAAGTATTAGTCACAAAATACAAAGTAAATTACTTTTTGTGTTATACTAAAAACAGTACAGGTTTTTTTCTGCAACTATCATAATGTGAATGAAATAAAAAAAGAGCTTCTCTTCCATGAGGAAATCTGTCTCTGTGGGAGAAGCTTTGCTCAGGAGCAGTACACCTCCTCATATGTCATTTGTCCTTAGGGTTTTACCCATATTACTCACCTCCTTGGGCTTTTTCTGATATTTTTGGACAAACACCTTGCTAAAGACAGTATGTTGGGATTAACACACCTTCATTTCCACTGTGAGAATGAATAGCAGCTCCAAGGCTCAAAAGCCATGTAAAGCTACTGTTAGTGAGACAGAGCTTGGATCTGTTGCCTCCAAACTTTATGGTACAATAAAAAATAGCAGCTGTTAACTTGGAAAGATGAGATGTAATTAATGAGAGCTATAGCCCACTGGGGTGGAACGCACGTACTTCCATGGAATCTGCGCACAATCCTGACTGAGCCCAGTCCACCAGGACGTGGGCTTTGTGTCTTCTCCCAAAGAGGGCAAGCACAGGACCACCCGGCAGCTCCAGCTCACGGCCTCTGCACTGACTGAGGAAAGAGACTGCCATCTACTGAGGCAACCCATCTATTGGCAAACACGGAGTTAAAGCAATGAGGAGGGGATTCACGGTTAAGGCAAGGAGTTTAGAGAATTCCCACGGACATCAGCTGTTCACACTAACAAAGATTTAACAAGGAACAATACTTTTAAGTAAATCTTTTTCTTCTCTTCCCTTCCTCCCCAGCTACTTTCCCTTAGTCAAAAAAATTATTTTCTAATGGCAATTATTCATTCCATGTATACTTTTGCAACATCTAACCCCTGTAATCCTTTTGCTCTGAGGGACAGAGATTTCTGTGCCTGCTGTTTTGCCACACTGAAGAACCAAAGTAAAAAGGTGGAGTATCAGAAAAAGAAAACAGAGAAAAGGAGAGTGGAGTGTTGCAAGAAGGGAGGCTTTTGAGCACTCACAGAGTTCACCAAAACATTTATATGAAGCAGTCAGTGGAAATAATCAGAGAAAAAGCAGTGAAACATACAGTGAATAAAAGAATGGTGTTCCTACCATTAGATAGAGATGAATAAGCCTGAGCACTTGAAAAGCATCTCAAAGCAAAGATCTCAGAGCAATTGCAAATACTATGCACCTTCTTGCACCAGGTGCTCTGCATGATCAGCTATTAATATCCATCAGAGTCAACGATGTTCAGGATCTTGCAGGACCCAACTCTAATTGATTAAAAGCCTCAAAACAATGCGATGACATATGAATTATTGCCTCCAATTTAACCAGAAAGAAACTAAAATAATTATTTCAAAGATGCTGCACGCTTCTAGGTTCCACTAATTTTCCTGACAACCCAGAGAGTTCCTACAGCAAACACAAAACTGAAACGTTCAGTCACGAATATCTGTACGAATATACAGTTAATCACAGAAATAGCAAGTGCCAGGAATGTTGGATGTCCCGAATGAAAAGCAGAGTTATGGGTTTACATTGAGAAACTAGGTGGTTTATATAAGCACCTAGTTGTAGAAGAAATAAACTCAAAATTTTGTTCATGTGACCTTTCAAATGTCATCCAGCAAGTTGATCTCAAAGCTGGGATGAGAATATATGACTTTTTATCCCTAATCAAAAATCCCATCCCGTTCTTCTCACGATGGAAAGTGAGACAAAAACAAGAGGGTAATTATTTTATCCTGGGATAACTCAATGCCACTTAGATAACTCTGCCCTGACAGAAATAAAACTTTTCCGTTTTACATCTTCCCTGTTACAACGAGCATTACCACATAATTTCAGCTGACTGCACCTGTTCTTGACAATGTCACTTCCCAACTGTGCAGAGATTTGGAAATGGTTATTAAACACTCATCAAAGAATAAAAACAAAATTGAATCTAAATGGACTGTGCTATGCTCCATGGAAGAGAGACAGCTGGCAGAGCTACACTGCACTGAGGCATCCTGTCAGGCTCCACAAGGAATGTCTTCCAGCTTCACTGGTAGCATATCGGCTGTAGAGGCAGACTCCCACATTCCAGGCTATCTGTTCAAATCAATTTTCCATACATAGCAAGAGTCTTCTTTGGTTTCTTTATAACACGTTGCTGAATATGGCTGTACTGAGAAGCACCTGAGAAAAATTTAACCCAGTTGGTTTTTTTAAAAAGTATCAATTTCACTGTTCATTTTTATCTTATGTTCTTTCAAGCAGGATCACCCATTTTCACACATCATTCAAGACAAAAATGCCTGAAATTAAAGTAATTCCGTATCCTATAAACTGTTAGGCTCATGGGAAAGTCCATATTTGCTCATTACAGCCAACATTTTTATTGAAACAAATTGTCTCTTGCACCGACACAGAGATGCTTCAGTCTCCTATCTCCCAGGGAGGTCCTGCCATTGGCTAGGTGCTTTAAAGAGCAGTCTGGGAAGTAGCTACAAACATGATCCCATTCCCACCAGCAAATTGCCTTACAGGCAAGTTTGAGAAGGCTCCAATACCCAGCTTGACTTGATTACAAAGCTATTACCATTTTTGTCTTGCTGCAGTCATGCATATTTCCAGCCATTTCAAACAGTGTCTTGCATGATTTGGAGCTGAAGACTCTATTAGAGAGATGTGGGGAGATTTTTCTGCTCCACTACTGTACACTGTTGGTAAATAACTGATTTCTTCACTATCCAAACTGTCGAGCTACAAGTGGAGAGGGTGAGGGAGGAAACCTCAGGGGAACAGGTCTGATCTCCTTTCGTATCAACGGTTCACTGCTGCCAAATGCAGCCATCAGAGAAAATCCAGGAAACCTTAAACACTTAAAAATGGAAAGATTGAACATTCCCCAGAGAAAAGCTAATGGGCTACAGAGCTTTTCACCTCAGGGTCACAAGCTCAAATCTGGCTCCTCTCAGAAGCAACGAGACTGCCAGGCTGCTCCTCAGCTGGGTGGAAGGATGCTCTTAAACCAGTCGAGCCCTCACTGCTAGTCACCAAGTTTTGAGAAATAATCCATTGCACACCAGTCCCACTCTGAGAAGAGACTGTAACTCCTGCATGCAGAATGTCTTACCAGCACAGCCACAGCAGATTAGTGTTGACGATGAGGTAGAAATACACTGCCCAGGATGCTTATTTAAATTTCAACACTTTCATCTTCTGTCATGGTTGACAGTTCCCAATCCAGTGTTATGTACTAAGCTCTTTTATTCAAGATGTTTTTCTTACTGTTTCTGCTTCATATAAATGGCCTGACAAACTCGTATCAAGCCGCAGAGGCAAGGCAATGGGAAAGAATGCAAATAAAACAGTAGCTAAACTTTTAGGCTACAAAATAGTGTTTCTTTCATACAGTAATACTGTGGAACAGCCTCCCACACACTATTATAGATGTCACATATATAAATGGATTAGAGAATTTAGAGAAATGAGTAAGAGTCATAAGGTCTGATTTAATGGGCATTAGAACAGGACTACCGAGACTTGGAACATCTACTAATTCCAACTGAAATCAAAATTAACATCTCCACCTGCTGTAATGGCACATGAGCAGATCTTTTAGACAGAATTTAGTGAAGCTAGTGGAAAAATAAGTGATAAATTCACTTCTAAATATCCAGATGCATATTTAGAATCATAAAATATAAGGGAAAGGATTTCTGGAGGTCATAAGATCTGATGCCCTGATGAAAGCAGGGTCAACTTCCAAGTCAGAGCAGGCTGTTGAGGGTTGTACCAAGCCAAACAGTGAGGATACCACAACTTGTCTGGTCACATGTTGTAATGCTTAAAACATCAATGGCTTTCATGGTGAAAAAGTTTTTACTAGGGGTTTTTTTAAATGTTCTTTATAGCAGCAAAGGATCAAGAATTTTCCCGAACTTCTGCTAGTCCCACCTCAATAGGAAAGAGACTTTCTGATCACATCTGATGACACATTGTATCCTCTCCATTTTTTATCTCCTCTTTAACAGGAGAAAATGCAGCAGAAAAAAGGAAAAAATCTGCCTTTTTTGACATCTCAGAATCCGTGACACTAACTGCTATGATTCTCTTCATCACCACAAAGGAAAGTCTGTGTAAGCAGTCAACAGTCCCAGCATCAGACTTACAGATGGTGATGCTGTTTGTGGGTATCCTATTCTCTGAGGCGTGAGATATATATACATACATATATACGTATACATATATATACATACATACATATATATATAAAATCCCACTAATATCTAGTCTCTGATTTTCTTTTTAAATTTTCATTCTGGAGTTCCATTCTTGTTATTCAAAAAACCACAGAAATTATGCCTGAGGAGGTTATTTCCATAATGGCAAAAGAGTTTTGGTGACAGTACAGTTTGCTGCAGGTGATGTTATCAAACATAAAATCTCTGCTATATTAACTTTATCACAGTAGTCCCTTGGGATACTTTACTGAAGTGTATTCTTATGATAAAACTCAACTTTAAAAATAGAAATGACCAGAGCTATATTTAGCCCTCTGTTCTAAGCAGCATAAGACGCTGTTAGAACTACACCTCCAGTATCTTCAGGAATTTGCTACTTAGCAGTAATTGCCAGCAGAGCATGAACATGACAAAATACAATTCTCACAAAGCATTTGATAGAATAAAAAGTGGCATTATTTTCCTCGAACTAGAATCTGTTACAGTATTAATGATTTAGACATTCAGAAGGTTTCAACTAACATTCAAACAACACAGTGGAACATAATGTCAATATTTATAAATATATGAATACATTAAGATAATGGCAACAAGAATTCTCTTCCACTAATTGACTTCTTTTTGATAAAGACAACATGAACTGCAGTTCTCCTTGACTCTTCCCTGGCACTAAGATGTACGTATTGTAAGGCAAATTCAATGTTACTGGGGGAGAGGAGGGGATATTTTAAGAAAAAAAAGAAGTGAACAAAACCTGCTCAGAAATCACTGAATTTCTGACGAAAGCTTATTTTTTCCAAAATAACTGGTGATTTCATGTGCTTAATTTCAGAAGGAATACTGAAAGGACTTGACTTTCAGTAAGTGTTGAGGATGTGGTCTCTCAGAACTGGATGTTTTTATGAGGCAACAAGATAAACATTTAAAGTCATTAGTGATTTTGCAAAGGGCAAAATTGTTCCTAGAACACATGCCCAGGGACTGAGCAACCAACAGAATCACAAAATCATAGAATAATTTGGGCTGGAAGGGATCTTTAAGATCATCTAGTTCCAACCTCCTGTCATGGGCAGAGGCACCTTCCAGTAGAGCAGGCTGCTCAAAGCCCCATCCAGCCTGGTCCTGAACACTGTCAGGGATGGGGCATCAACAATTTCTCTGAGCAGCCTGCTCCAGTGTCTCATCACCCTCACTGTAAAGAATTTCTTCCTAACATCTAACCTAAACCTGCCATCTTTCAGTTAAAAGCTATTTTCCCTTGTCCTGTCACTATATGCCCCTGTCAAAAGTCCTTCTACGCCTCTCTCGTAGTCCCCTTTAAGTACCGGAAGGTGCTAGAAGGTCTTCCTGGAGCCTTCTCTTCTCCAGGCTGAACAACTCCAACTCTCAGCCTGTCTTCATAGCAGAGATGCTCCAGCCTCCTTGTGACCTCCTCTGGACTTGCTCCAGCAGGTCCATGTCCTTCCTGTGCTGGAGGCCCCAGAGCTGGATGCAGCCCTGCAGGTGGGGTCTCAGGAGAGCAGAGCAGAGGGGCAGAATCCCCTCCCTCTCCCTGCTGGCCACACTGCTTTGGATGCAGCCCAGGACAGCTTTGGCTTTCTGGGCTGAGTGCACATGGCTGGCTCATGCTGAGGTTCTCATCAACCAGCACACAATAATATTACACACTCATGTATTTTGTACAGGACTTGAATGCAATACCTTACCCAGTGGCAGCTGATGACAGAAGTCAGCGAGACAGCATGCAATTACCCAAGCTGGAATTTTGCCCAGATATCCCAGTTAACAACCGAGAACATACATACCATGGATCTCTAATTACCACCAATGTTCATGACCTAAGTTTTACGCATCATCTGAAGTGTGCCCTGGGAAATAAGCAAAGTCTCCAGTTTACACAACTGAGTGAAAAACAGTAAAGATTTTGGTGATTTGTAAGGAGAAAGTCAAAGCACTGGCTAGGACTGCAAAGATCTCCCTAGGAAGCTAATAGGGATGCAAAATCTGACTTCTGTCACAAATGACTTGCAGCTAGCAAGATCACTTGGACAAAAAAATAAAAAAATCACTCCTTTTCTTTCATCAGTCAAAGGAAGTTTGATGATGGTGCCTCTTGATTTTATGTTGCTCTACCCAGGTATAAAAAAGGATTTCAAAGCTACTCTACTATTTAAAGAAACTCTTACTGTCTTAAATCTTTTAGAGAATATATTGATTGCATTACCAAAAGACCAGAAGCACTGGTTTTTAAAGAAATTCTGTTGTTACCATCTTCACTTGGCTGTTATTTTCTATTTTTGATTTTCCTCTGTATTGTGATACTTAAGAATAGTGAATTGTTAGATGTACTCTCATTGTTGAAAAAGGTTTTATTTGTTCATGTCTCGTAAAAAACATGTTGAGGCACTCTTTAACATGAGTTCAATTGTTTTATGCAAAACATTGTTTAGGAAAGGCTCTACCAGAGAGATTATGAAAGGCAGAACAAATCCAAGATTTCCTTTAGCTTCTACTGTAATTCATCAGTGAGCTGGCTACTTTTTTAATTATACAGCATTTTCTTGTTACTGCCTGTCTCTTAAAACCATCCATTGCAACAGTACCTACATAGCACTGAATTTACTCTGACATGAGAGTTGGGGAACAATTGGCAGGGGAAAAAATCAATGGCTTTAAACTGGTTTAAAACATTTTATTTGGTTTCCGATTTTTTTAATTAATTCTAACTATGAAATTGGAAAAATCATTATTATTCATTCAGATTTACTCCTAAGACCTAGAGAGGTTTTTGGCCACAAGACCATCCATTTTACGTACGCTGGAGTTAAGAGGGTAGCAAATCAGGCACCAGTAGAACCACAGACACCTGTGTCAGAGCCTGAACCCCTTCTCTGACACTGTTCTGAATTACACAGACTGCAAGGTAAAACGATGTGTTCATTTCCTTACCTTTTCCTTGTTAATGTATCATTCTCCAGTTATTTTTCTCAGTATATTTTGGCTACAGCACAGATGACCCATTGTAATTTGCCTGCAAAGAATCACTCAGAAGGTCTCAAATGTTTGGTTTAACTCAGAAATGTGACTGCATAAAGATTTCACATTTTTATTGCTATTTTTCTTTTACTCTACTTCCCCTGTAGAGTCTTAGAGAAATCTGTTCAGTGGAATAACACGAGCAGGGTATGCTGCTTTCTGCTTCTGCTCGTCCTGCAAATTTAACTCAGTGAACAGAGGAGGAACTGGATTTTATTCTGGCTCACACTTCGTCAACAGGACCGTTAATGAAGTTCCAGCATTTTCACCTGCACCACCACATTTACAGGAACTTGTTTAGCACTGCAGTAGCAAAGAACAAAAGTACAGTAGGAACCCACAGTGCTGCTCTGGCACTCACTTTATCCTCCAGTTCTCTTTGAAGGAAGGATTAAATCCACAGCTGAAATAAACATCTATCTTGGAAAAAAACTCCAAACCCACAATCAAAAAAAACCCTCAACATACAGAATCCCTCTTTACTGTATGTGATAAATCCAGGTTTTCAGTAGTACTACTCTGCTTAAAATCAAATAGGATCGTCAAATCAGAGTAATTCCTCAAAAATGGAGATCTATTATTTACTAGTTGTTTATAATTTGCATTATTATTCAGAAATACACTCTGCTAAAATAAGAAATGGACAGTTTTGACAGTTTCTGGCTTTGCAAACAATAAATCACAAGGTGGCAAATATTCTGACCATCTTCAGGCAAAAGATATTTCAGTAGGGTCTTGGGATTTTGGGAGTTTTTTCAGATTTTTGGTTAGGGTTGTTGATGGTGTTTTTTACCCTACTGCAAACCATGGTACCAGTAACAGAGCTATTTTTTTTTTAATTTCAGGCAAAAAAAAACAGGTCAAACTTTTATCTTAGTTAAGATGCCAGAATACTACTAATGTTCAAGAATTTAAAAGATGACTGCAGATGACTGGGATTTAAAAGATGACTGCAGACCTAAAAGCAAACAGATCGACACAGTTCTATTATGTATGGGCAAAAGGACAGGAAAAAAACTCTGAGAACTGTAAAGTGAAGTCACCTATGAGCAAATGAGTTTAAGTGCTTGTACAGGCAATTACAGATCAAGTAAGCAACCAATAGCAACTGAATTAGTACCATAATTCTGATACCCTCCTCGGCTTTTAGGCACTTATTAGAAGCTTAGAGTTTCTGTGAGCATTTTTCCTACAATAAGCCTTAACATCTACAAGCAGTGTTCAAAATCCTATTCATTACCAATGCCAAGAATATGAAAGGACATTACCCAGCACACACAGGCAGGAGCCAATTCATCTAAACTCAGCATGAAAATGTGCTGTTACTATTCAAACCAGAGGGCACAACAGGCAATGAGGCACTGGCTGGCCTTTGTTGCTGCAGAGTTGATCAAATTATCAAGTAATACACATCCTGGTTTAAAAGAAGGGAGAAAAAAAATAAAGTAAATTGAATTTTAAGATGAATAAAAAATAAGCTTTCTTAAGGACTAGCAACTGAACTAAAACTTCAATCACTTTTCTGATTTAGGACTACTAATACACCATTGAAAAACAAGGAGAGCTGATAGCAAGCTAGTACAGCCAGTTAAATCACTGACATCTCACTGGAGACCTCTGAGCAATCAGGACACACTTAAGGGATGAGGAAGCACTTACAGGAAGTCACCCTGGCTGAGCTGGGTTACAGTAACTGGTTAAACAACAATACCTTTGGTGAGTTTGAGTCCTCTGAAGAACTACAGTGCAAAGAAAAATGAGACTCAATTCCTAGAAAGCCCAAATCCAGAAAGGCACTGGTTAGATACCAGCAAAAGAACACGACACAGCTAAGGCAGTACCTATCCTTCCCTGGTCTTGCTGCAGGGCAGGAGAGATATTCACAAAGCAAATTATGGCCAGGGGAAAAAAGTCAATTTTAAATACATCCATGGATGACAAAAGTCTCCAGAAGAGAAAGCCTGCAGAAGATAATTCAGAATCACAACCTGTTTCTTTTTGAAGGAGGTGAACAAGTGGGAAATCTGGCTTCTCAGGATCAAATTACATCATGAATACATCTTGAATACTGGCTGCTGTCTTGAATACTGACTGCTGTCTAACCACAGGGCCACAGACACGCAGAGAGATCTCACAGCAATAGAAAGTCCTCGGATAGATGCCAGAACAACTGAAACAGAAAAGAGTGAAAAAATCCTCAACAGTTGAAGATTATTTTGAACCTTAATTGACCAGAACATCGTGTGTGATCTGCGATTTTATCCTGATGGACATCTCATGCAGGGAAACTCCAATCCCAGCTCTGCTCTCGGATCCACTGGACACCACAGTCCCTCACTCTGAGGTTGCTCAAAGTTAATCTCAGCTCTGCAACTGGCCCAGTAGCTACAGCACATCACCCAAGCCCCCAGCAACTGAGACAATTCACCTATGCAGTACTTAATTAAAATATCTAAACTTTATCTAAACTGTATCTAAACTTTAATCTAAAGCACTGTTACATTCTTAGATGTAGGATGATAATCATATAATTTACATTTACATCACACATACATCATATATACTCCTCTCATTGTGCTTTCATTAGGTAATCCTGGTATAAACCTACAGTGTGGCTGGGCAGTATTTTTAACCTCTCCTTTTAGTATTTCATTCATCCTGTAATAGCCTTTTACCCTGCAGTTTGCTGGAGATTTTTTTCTTCTTTTTCCCCCCCATTTTTTTCTGCTCATTACTTGGCAGCCCAAGGGAAGCAGGGTTTGGATAACTTTCAGGGACTCCATGGAGGAAGTACAAAATATTAAAATTCATCCAGCCCAATACCTATTTCATTTAATGTTCACTGGAATATTTACAGGTCAAGGCACTTTGTTAAATGTGAGTCTATACGCAAGAGCACTTTATTTTAAAAATAAATCTGATCAGGATAAGGACATGAGTTTGGATATACACTATGCTTATAGGGACTTGTTTTCATAACATGAAGATATTTGTCTCCTACAAGCAACTACTTCAATGGCCAAAGAATACAGAAAAGTAAAGAGAGCACTTACAACAGTGAATCGCATTTTGTTTTGAAATTCATTATTAAAAATTCAAAAATAAAAAATTAAAAATTCAAAAATAAAAATTCCAAAAATAAAAGAACAAATAAAGGAAAGAGGTCATGTGTAGAGTAACCTAGCTGCACTGGAGGAAAATGCCCATGTTAAGTGCAGTGTTAATCAATGAAGCTTAGCTAATTTTAAAGACAAATGTTAACAGATACTTCTTCATAAAGCAATCAAAGCATGTTTTTGCAGCACCTTCTTCCTTTGACTTTACTTTCTCTTTGTTCTTTTCAGAGAGAGCTATGGAAAATGATTTGGTATAAACAGGGGATTACTTTCCTCTCTCATTGCTCATTCCCCATTTGCTCTGTTTTGACAGCACAGCCCATTATTAAAGCAATAACACAAATACAATTCTGCTTGTTCCACAGTACGCAGCAGTCACAGATACTTTTACTTACAGAAATGGAAGTAGAAAGGGATGATCAACAAGCCAGGTCATTCCCAGGTTCTATTTGGATTCTCAAAAGCCAGAAGAGGGTATGAAGACAGCATCTCTTTTTATGTACTGCTCTGCTCCTCTGTACAGTGGGTTGGGTCAGATCAGCATCGCTCACTGTGCCAAGCCCCAGGGGCAGGAAAGAAAGGAAAGGGTCATGGCACTGCTCTCCTTTCTGTGGACCCACGCACAGGGAATGCAACAACCACGTGCCCATTCTTGCAAGCAGTCTGGCTGTTAATGCTCCCTTTGAAATTTTCTAACTTCACGTTAAGCTCCAGCTGAGCTGTAATGCTACTGCTAAGTCCTAGGAATTCAGAAAATTACTACATTTTCATAAATCATGTCAAGTTCTCAAATTCTCCCTCCTGCACACAGTCCAGTCTTAAAAACAACAAACTTCCATTTCCTAGGTTGGGTACAGTTTGTGACAGCTACATAAACCTGTAAGATGTCCACACTGCACCAGATTTACACCACTAGAAATGAGAGCAGAATCCAGCTCTCTAATTTCACTCTTCAAAGTGTTTTCTGGTGTGTTTCATTTTGCTGAACTGCTTTTGATTTTGGATTTCCAATACCACAAAGACAGAGAAGAACCAAAAAAACAGTATTTAGCAAAATTTAAATCATAGCAAAATTTCTAGATTTATGTGGGGTTTCATATCACTTTCTTTTCCTTTCATTGTTATTTGATAAACAATGTCTACATTTAGGACACAGACTGTATGGTCTAAAAATGCATGTGAATAATTCTACTAATAACAAAAACTATTTTCATACAAGCAAGGTGAATAGGATTTGGCTCAGAATCCCTAGTGGGGGAAGAGGCTGAAGGCAAAGAAAACCAAAAGGAGAAACTGAACTCCCCAAAGGCTCAGTGTTGCTACGTCAGCATCAATGTGGGCACTGCTCTGTTTTATTTTACAGAGAGATGTGAACTTTAGCTACATTAGAAGCCAGTTCTATCTACAGCTGTTCTTTGACATCTGATGCCAGATGGTTCCCAAGAAAGGCTTATTCAAGACATTGCAATCCTTACCAAAATGGAAGCTGGTAATGCTAACAGTAGGATAATGTGAGAGAGAGTGCAGTGGGAAATGGTAAAGAAAAGCAAAGCTGATGAGAATCAGTTCTCTGCTCCATCTATTTGATGTACAGCTGCTGCTTAGCCGTAACAAGTTCTGTTCTAACACATTCCTGTAGTGTAAGTCCTATTTTTTTTTAATCATTTGGGCTATGAAGGCCCAACTTAATTGTTTCTCTACAGTAAGTACCATTTTGTCTGATTTTCACCAATGTTCTGACAACAAGAAAGGAAAAGGCATTCACTCCTGACAGCACTGCACTTACAGAGTTGGCCTTAATATTTGTTTTCTGCTTCTCTCTTGTCCTTTCCATTTCAATTTTGGCCACTTGCATATTCAGCAACATGCTTTACAAAGTGTCATGTCCCCCACTGCTTCCTAACCAAGCTTTGACAGTGTTCATTGCTAATCCAAGAGTTTGCACAAGTCCATAGCACAAGGTCAAATATAATTATTTTCTCCACTTTCCCCCCCACTCCCTCAAGGAAATAATAGCTTCAGGGAATTAAATACAGGATCAAAAATGAGAACTCTGCTTCTATTAATTGACTTGCATTTTCAGAAGCATTGGAGGGGGGATGTCAGGGTCTCAGGTGCAGCAGAATAAAGATATTAGCACCTGCTGTCATGTGTGAGGCTTCCTTACTCCATTCATACCACTTGGAACTCCTACAAATTGCCCATTGCAGCAGAGGCTGTGAGAAATTTAGGCTACATACCAGATTCAGAGTTATGCCTAGGTAAGCTTTCATTTAATATGAATTTTTCAGTTCAACATTGTTCCAAATGGTCTGTTCCATCTTTCTCCACATATGTGCAATCCCTTGTCTTTCTTGCACATATCCTTCTCCTTACACTATTACAAGGCATCTAAAGTTCATTGAGTATCTTAAAGAAGGCAGAAAGACAAAGCCAATATTCTTACTTTCTCATGGTTTATATAAAGAGAAAATTATAGGAGAAACACATACTGAGAACAAGTAAGAAAAAATTAAGCAAAGGTTGGATTTTCAAGATTTTTGAGTTTCCTTGTTTGCTCTGGAAGCAAGTCATGTTCTGCCAGAAGCACGCTATAATCTATTTCACAGTGCTAGGATTAGAATTTAAAGAGTGGTACCATGTATTAGAGACAGCAAGGCATTCTTTTTATTAAAAATTAAGGGACACAAAAACCCCTAAGAAGAGCCAGCAAGCTAAAATTCCGAAAAACATCTTCTATGTTATCTACAACCATGGGATGTGGTCTTTCTAGGATATCTTCTCATAGATATCAGCACATTAGATAAATCTATCAAATTTTCTCCAGATCTGCTGCTGACATATTCTGCCATAGATCAAGTCCTCCTCCTCCTCCTCCTCATCATCACAGAGGAGGAGTATGCACACTCACCATTTTCATAGCACCAAGCTCATCTCCACAGGGACCATCATAAAGCTCTGACACATCATTCTTATCACTGAATTCCCTCCACTGGCCTTCATTCAAGGACACCTCCCTTGGCTCTGCAGAAAGCCTTTGCACAGCCTACGTTTTCACTGCATGTCTCACCCCAGTATGCTCAAACACACCAATAACAGCAACCTCAAATAGCCTTTTGTCCTACAACTCTGACACATCCAGCCCTAGAAATGCTGTCTCAGGACCAGCTGAAAAGGTTCCTCTGTCAAATCTCTTTCTCTTAGAGGTTAGCAGTTAACTGTGGCCAGACACTATCTCCTTCTGCTTACCCTTCGGGACTGATTTTTACCTAGCCAACAATGGGCCACATCATGGTTGTCATCACAACTTTTCATCCCTTCCTGAGTTTTGAAATATCTTATTTTGATCAAGATCACAAGCTCCCTGAAACATACTTTCTCATTTACCACTTTGTCTTTGCATAGCTCTTGGAGCACCATGGGCCAGATCTGACTAAGAGTGTCCAGTACAATTAGAATATAAATACAACCAGAAGAACAGTTTTCAATTTCTTTTCATATTAAGAGTATCAGAGAAAATAAACACCATACGAGGCTTCTTTATAATTAGCAATTGAGCATGTTTTTTCTATTCTCCTCAACTCTCACGAAAGAGACTAACCACTAACCACTGTCCATGCTGAAGACAGAATTCCTGCTATCTTATTCTTTTCTTCTTTGGGAGGTTTGCCTCACGTAGGCTTAGGATAACCAGCACTCCTCATTCTGTTCTGTGAAGGTGCCCCTGGGGGGGATGGGCCTTGGGAGTGGAAGCGTGGTCGGGTTACACGGGGTTTCCAAGCTCCCTGATGCTATTGTACCTAAATCTGTTCCTCATTGGTCATTTGAACGTAACTCTGCCCACTGAATCCTGTACTTAAGTGGGTGTTCACATGATTTGGGGAGTTGTTGTAGTCAGTCTGTGCCAGGCTCAGCCATGAGGCTGTGAGAAAATAAAGTACATGTATGAACATCTATCAAGATTATTGTTCCTGATTCTTTCCACAGGCCAAAGCTGTCTGCCAGGGAAGGTTGCAGGAACCCCACTGCAACACTGTTCCACAGGTGAACAAAAGTACAGCACTGCTCTCTCTGATCTCTTGGTAGAGCCTCCACCCAGGTGTCCCCAGGAGTCAGGGAGGAAAGAGACAACAGTAAAATCTCCATTGGGAAGAGCAGACACAAAGAGTTGCTGCAGAGGGAATGGCACCACAGAGGGCTGGGATACAGGAGGGGGAGGGAGGTTAGTGCTTTTCTCCCACCAACACTAGTAAAACCTTAGCAGAACAGAAGAGATTTTTACCCTGCAGAATCATCAGACTCAATAAATATTCATTGCAAGACACTGAAATTGCTGGACCAAGACTGCCAGAACCTGTGCAGCCGGGAGCCCAGAGAAGCATCTGCAGAGGGAAGCTGGGCATCAGTGTTGCCATCAGCAGCTGTTTTGCACAGCTTTTACTCACAACATGCTTTGCCTGGGATAGGCTATTAGTCCCTTCCCTCTGCAGTCCCCTGGGACACCCAGAGCACTGGTGTGGAAGGAGTTAAGATAAGGAAAGTCATCAAAGCTACAGGGGACTCTTTCAAATTGCTTCTTATGGGGCAAAACACAAATGTTAAAATACACATTAATTTTCTTCCCCATAGCAGGAGCTTTGCAGATATTGACAACTCTCTCAGGATGAAGCTTACAGCAGCTGCATTAATTTATACTATTGAGCTATAATGCTTTTAATTTATTTTCTAATTTGCTTCACATCCCCAAATTCCCTAAACTGTTTCTGTCTGTTTAATATGAAGGTTAGCCAAGGCTCCACCAGATAAATCCACCTTAAGGCTATCAGAAACCTTTTGTGAAGCAAAAGCATTCTACTTCCAAAGAGGCCTTTCTTCTGTTCATGAAAAGACTATTAATAACACAATTATTCCTGTTGAAAGAAAAGGCCATAATTAATAGACTCAAGAGCAAAACATCCATCCTACAGGAAAACAGACTTTCTGTTCCTGGAGGCAATATTTTAAATCCAGAGTATTCCTTTGGATTTAAAAGCTGCTAAATCTAGAGAATAATGGAAAATAATAGAGACTGAAAAGATTTTTAAAAAGTTGCAGAGTCCATGAATAGCTCAGCACTGAAAGCAGAAAATGAGAGGCTACACTTCCTATTTCCCAGCAGTCAACTAGAATTACCTTTCACACCATGGCTTGAATTGAATGACCTGCAAATATATTTTACACATGTTATACCAAAGCTCAGTATTTTAAATATATAGACATATATTTTTAAGGATACAGCTACTTCAGAATTATTTCCCTTACTTGCAACCTCATTCTGGTAGCTGGTAGCTGAACAAAATATTAACAAGCTTTCTGTACAGTGCTGGAGGAAAAAGAGCATGGAAAAGAAGGGCAAGATAAATGAAGAGCAGAAAGCAGAGTGATACCAGCATTTTTTGAAAGCTACTGGTCTCCAAACTTTCACAGCTATTAGCTGATTAGCATCACTTTTGTACCAGTGATAACCTACCCAATCTCAGCTGTGCTTGAGGAGAGTAAGTTCAAGTCTACTCCACACCCCACCACCTTATCAAATACAGATTTTCAGGAATTGAGCCCCGTTTTGATTTTAAGTGAACCTAATTAAATGAGATGCATGCAGGGAGATAAAGAGACTCAATGACTGGGTAAAGGGTAGGAGCCTGGAGCTGTAGTGATAAAAGTGAAGTACCAGGGGCATCACCCCAACTAGTTGTAAGTTCATTTCCATTCTGTAATATTTCATTGGCATGACAGCTGCTCGTCTGTCATGCTTCTAATCAGCTGCAAATGTCTGGGGGGCTGTCGTGTGTCCATTTGTCACCACTGTCTTCTCCTCATTCATACACAGGCATGCCAGCATCTCTGCTTTTTTGCCATGTTAATCATAGTGTGGGGTTTTTGGTTTTTTGGTGGGAGGGATGTTCCTCCTCACCCCCTCCCCCCTGTCATGTTCCCATATAGCTTTGGCACTGGAGAAAAATCTCTGTTCCATTTTCTCTCCTATCATGATTTACCTTTACTCTCTTACCCTCTGCAGTGTTTTGGTTATGCCACTTCCCACCCTTGGTACATGCTTACACTAATAAATACTAAGAAAAGTGTCCCAGTTGAGAAGTTACTGTCCCTTTATCTTAACTCTGTTGCTGGAGGACATTTCTCCAGTGTAGACAATGATTCAGCACCTTTCTTTATCAAAATCAAACCAGAGTGTTTGGTGCTCCTCTGTCTGAGCCTCCTTTGGTTGTAGTGTGTGTCACACACAAATATACTGAAGAATGTTGTAGCATACAATATTTTAAAGTAAATTATGTAATTACCTATTTTATTACTATACTACAGTACTATCCCATCAAAACCAAATCAACACAGAGCACTGCATTAATAACTCTGGCATAACAGAAACTAAGAAACAATCTGAGTTGAAGAAAGGCCTTCTAACAAATTTGGCTTTGAGTATATACTTCATGAGGACTAGTTGTTTAATAATGATAAAGTGTTTTGCTTATAAAAACCGATAGCTGTAGATATTTTTAGTATTTCTCTACAGCAAAGAATCAGAAAACAGTGACTACTGCTGGGTCTAGTCTTGGTTTGGTTGCACCAAAAATTCATGCTTCACTTGCAAAATCTCACATGACAACAGCTATCATTAAAATCTGCTTATTCTTTGTGTTGTTTCAGGCTTAATGCACATCCTCTAAAGTGACAGGCTACACAGGCACCCTTCAGGGAAAAATCTGCAGAGTATTATTACATTTGGATAGCCCAGCCTAAGGTGAAAATACTCATCAGTATAAGCTTGTTAGCTTATAAATCTCCTACCATTTACGACAAGGCTAAAACAGCTCCTTAGAGGAGTTCAAAACATATACGATCAACTCAGGGGACAGCATCTGTCATAGCAAAAGGTAGGTGAAACACATTTTGCATTAATTCAGCAAACGGTCTCCAGAGAATTCTGTGGCAGAAGCTATCCTGCCACTGCCCCAGGGGGCAAAATGGCAAAACAAGCCTCGAAGGCTTGTCCCATGCCCTCCATTTCACACGCACAGACACAGATCTGCCATTAACCTCTCCATGCACCTCAACAGCCAGTTGCTGCAACACAAATCTGTGCAACAGAGCAGCAAAGTGGAGTTAAGGAGACGTGTGGTCATTGCCTATGCCTTACATCTGACAATTCCATCCTTTGACCTTCCAAAGGCAAACCTTTAAGCCCTTTTCCCAAAGCTCCTGGCTATCCCTATTCTGAATGATATCCACATTTTCCACTTGCCAGTACATGCAAGCCAAGCTTTTACAGCTCATGAGCTCTCTTTCACAGATCTTTTCAGAATTCTGTCTTTTATTAGACACCTGTAATATTTGCCAACAGGAGGAAAAGGAGGGAAAATACCCACCTATCTGTCTCTACTAGATTAATTCCTGTAGATTTCTCCTTTCATGGATCTTAGTGAGTTTATATACATATAAATAAAGAAAGAAACACTGTTAAACCTCTATAAAAGAATGAGCCTCTTTTATCTTTCACCCATGGATTGGCAAGGCATTCTGATGTCACTAGTTTTCTCACTTCCAATGTGAGTGCAACTGACTGCATTGAGGTCAGAGCTTAGCTCACCTCAGTTACATTTAAGACAAGAGAGCTCCTTCAGCTGGCAAAAAAAAGATAGAAAACAGCACCCAGGAGAATGAAAAAATCTTCCATTTTGTATTCTAATTTTTGGTCATTGGAAGCTGCTTCTCTATGGTGATGCTAATTTGTTTTTTAAAAATGAGACTCCCCCCTGGGATGAAAATCTCCTCAGAGGTTTCTGGCCTTTTGTTTCAAATTCCTTGTGAAGTCCTTAGGGTTGAAAATGTGGCTGCTTCTTAATACATTCAATTTTCTATGTGTTAGGGTCAGTAATCCAGTCCCGTGCAGAGCAGGATCTTCCAGTTGGCTCCGAGCTTCCATGACTACAGTGAGCAGGGAGATAAACATTACAGAGACACACAGAGCCCCCAACAGCAGTACCTCACAAAAACACTAACCAGCCTGCCTTTCCTTCTCTTCTTTTTTCTTAAATAAATCATCAGTGAATATGTGCTTTGTGATTATGCTCCTATGAGAAGCCATCTGACAAACAGTAATTAAAAACCAACCAAAAAAATCATTCATCACATTTTTTAACATCTGTTTATAAATCCCTTTTAGATTTTCCTACCTATTTTGGGTGCACAGTGTATGTAAAACCCAGCATGCAAAGGGAAGAAACGTTCATCTCACGCCACTTTATCTTTGAAGTGCTGATAAGAGGACCTAAAAATGCTAATACATTTGGAAATTCCCCACAGAGCCATAATGAAAAGATTTCTATAAACCTCAGTATTCTGCCAGTGATTTGGGTGAGAGTATTCTTCAGTAAAAGCAGTTTTCTTCCTCATCCCTGCTGCATACCTCAGACAACAAGCAAGTAGAGGAGCAACACTTTACAAAATCTACATTTGCTCTCCCTTTCTGCATGTGTCTGTTGAGAGTTTATATGTTTAAATTCATGCAGCCCACCTTGAATTGTCCAGCTGCCATACTACTGGGCAGGGGAGTTAAAAACCAAGAGCTAAATTAATTTCAGCTTGGTAGAGAGCAGTGGCCCAAACCAATACAAATGTGAGAGAAAGTGGCTCAGTCTAACCTGAGGGCAGCATGTGAGTCCCTAGCAACCACAAGCAGCAGATGGGCTTTTTCCTCTCCCTCTCTCTCTTGCAAAGAGTAGCAAAGTTGTCTAGCAATTAATGCTGCTGGGAGACAGGAACCTGGACCACTGAGCAAGATGTGTATTATCCAAGAAGAATCTTGTTCTCTACAGCTTCCTCTTTGTTATACCTGTAAACAGAGAAAATGCTATCCCCCAATCTTTCTGAAATACCAGGAGGTTCCTGGACATAAGGTAGATATACACAATTTTGTTTTTTTAAGAAAAAAGGCACAGGTTGGAGAGGGCTTAATATTCTCATGGAAACACAATACTAACAACTACACTTGGATGATAACAAAAACAACAAAAACTTGGAAATGAAATGGCATTTCTCATCAAGAGATGACAAAGCATTGTACAATGGATCTCTGCCTCCTTATCTATAAATGAAGACAAGACAGAAAAGATTTGCCAAAGGCATCCACTGAGTGAAAACTAAGACTAGAGAACCTGACTCTGTTATTAGGTACCAACCATCCTAGGAGAAAGGACTTTGTTCATGTGACTACACCTGACTTGGACTTAAATATATTTAATTGCCTTCCTAAAATTCTGATGTGCATAAGACAGTACTTCAGATTGGAGTGGAAGCTGAATTAATATAATAAAACAATTTTAAACATACACACTTTTTTGCCCCAAAGAATTTCCTAGTGTTTAAGATACCTTACTTGCAACATCAAGGAAATGAGGTGGCAGAGGGATGCAGCACCAATGTAACTCCTGTGAAAATGTTTGAAAATGATGGAAAAAAGATGTCCAAGAAATCTAAGACAAACTTGCATCATTACAGGATTGTGTGATTTTAGTAATGCGCATACTGGCACTACATATACAGGCATAGGGCATAAACTGCCAGATTAAGAAGTTGTGTTGATTCTGTCTGAAGTCCTTTAATCGCAAGGCCTTTAAGTTCAACAGACCCTAATCCATGAGATAAGTTTTACTTGTATTTAATGGCCTATTTCTGTGCTTATCTTGTACTACTTGTTTGCTTTACTGTGTTTTGTGCCTAAATATTTCTGCCCAACCAAAATTTGCTTATATTTTTAGGTTTATTTAATTATTTTTCCAAATAAAAGCATTGAAGAAATCGGTATTAAGCACAGAATTCAACACATTTACATGAGAAAATCTTACATAAATATTGAAGCACTGAGAGACTGAAAAAAGGATTCTTAGTTCCAGCCTCTGAGCTGGGCATCACCTCTCTAGCTCGCTTGGAGTTCAACAGCTTTTCCTACAGAATTATTTGGATCAGTATTGTCTAAGCTCTGCTTTGTTAGAGGATGCAGAATAGGGCTTAAGGAGAAGAAAATAATATTTAAACACTAAAATGTGATTGCTGACTGTGATGACATTGCTCAAGTCCTGCTAGTGCATGTTCCAAAGCACAATGCACTGACCGCTTCTACTATGACAGATACAGCATTTTAGGAGCAACAAGATCAGGGTGTGTTTGGCACTTGCAAATCTTTAGTCCTGAGTTCCTGCCCCTGATTACTGACAGGGGTAGATACAACAGAGATCTACCTTGAAGTTATTTGAGTGTCTAAGAGAAAAGACTAGTTAATGAAAATAATAAACAAATCCATTTGTTTCAACCTCTCCTAATCTATTCTAGGTATATTTTGAGATTATATAAATGCTTGAGCAAGGAGGTAGACCCACAGGATGTCTGCTGATTCAGGCTTCTGCACAGCCAGGCTGCATTACCTCTACTGCATTAAGGCCTTACACAACTGCATAAATGGCCTTGGGATTAGGTCCTATGGGAAGTGAAAACAAAAGTAACATACTTGAGTGCAAACTAAATCAATAATCGTGAAGCTTTTTATTCCTCTCAGTCAAGAGTCAAATGAAAGACAATCAATACAATTATTGTAACTTCTTCCTGCAAAAGCAACAGATAATCTATTTGGCAGAGTCGGAGGAACCCAAAGCACAGTACAAAAGATCAGCCCTCTTCCTTGTGAGAATAGCAAAGGATGCTCAGTGCTTTTCTAGCCAGTTCTGCCAAACTCACAGGAAATAGAAACAAATTCCAGGTTAGTGCCTTAATCATCAGTGGATACTTTCTAAAAGAGACTTCATTCTCCACATCATTTAAAACTGCACTCTGAGTAGAAACACTCGTGCACACAAGGCTCAAAACAGATTTTTTGCAGAGTAAAACTTTCATCAATAATTGTTTTTGCTGCAGGACAAGAAATGTTCAACAATACAATTTTTCCATTCACATTCACAACACCTTCGATTTCTTCAACACCTCCCCATTTTTTTCAATTTGCACCTACAGCCATCCATACAGGATTCCCTTAGCACCACTGGTAGCTGCACTAACAAGAACTGAGCATCTCACATTATTAGACCTTTTTCTGCTACAGGTCCTTTACAGAGGCTAAATAGCCTACAAGCCAGACACAGCAATGAAATGTAAACAACCTTGGCAGAAAGAGGGGAAAAAACAAAGCATGGAAAAAGGAGCCGAAGATGAAATCTAGGAGTTTTGAGCAGTCTTTAAAACTGGTGACAAGGATAGTGGCTTTATAGGAGGGATGTCTCTTTTTTGAAGGCATTTTTCTTCGTAGCAGTTAAAGAACCACACATATTTCTCCTACAAAATCTGTCTTGCTAGTCCCAGCCTAGCCAACTGCCCTGACAGCTCTGCAATATTCAGAGCTGAAAGCATAAATTTAGAAATATCAACTATGATGTCCCTGCCAGAGAGATTTGCACCTTTCTGTCTTCCTCACAGGTGACTCAGTTTTAGTCTTTCACCTCTCTGGCTAGTACATACAATCATAACAGCAGCAAGAGAATGATTCTTCTGACAGGTTGCCCCAGTATCTTGCTCTTCAGTCCTCTTGCATTACCTTCCAAAAATGTCTTTCTGTTTGCTTCCAATATTATTGTTGTTTTATGGTCCCTCTATGGTTTCTTTTTGGCTCTATCAAAAGGTAGATTGACCAAAGCCGTTTTCCCAAGGACTCTGAGAAGAGCACTTCATCCCAATGGCACAGACTTTTTGTTCAGACCAATTCCTCTTCCTCTTTTCACTACAAGTTGCCCAGAACAAGTTTTATTCAGGAAATTTAAATAACTGAAAGCAACAAGGAAAATGCAAAGCTTCCTGGCAAAGGAGTTAATTCTGAATTCAGTTATGCACATACTTGCATTCATTATTCCCAGGTTTTCACTTGCATTCACAACTCTCAGTTACTCACAATTCTATTTATTAATACAAAGGAGGAAACACTTATCCAGTAAGTGAACATGCATCTCTTGCTTTGATAGAAAGTCTTCTACTGACCAGACTGTTAAAAAGATTAGAAGAGGAATATCTTCCAACACTTCTACTGCCCATATAAGGGATTATTTAGGTATTTACGGCTCAAAAAGAAAAAAAAATAAAGGAGAGAGGGAAAATAAACAGCACAAGAAGTAAATACTAGGACTCAAGTCCTTTTATGAGGCTAAAAGACTTGCCCATAATTGTACAGGAAATCTATAGAAGATAAAGAAATTACGTCTTAGTCTCTCAAGTTTCATAGGCACAAGGTAGTCTTCCCTCTCTATGAACAGCACAGCCTCTGTATTTTCAGTAACAAACAACTACTGTGATTCATAATCTGTGTTAATATCTTAAACCATCACCTTTAAAAACAGCCTGGAGAACTATATTGGTTTGAAGAGCAATGTAATTAGAAACTAATGTATTATATTGGACAAGAGTTAAACCACAGTGGTATAGATCCAAATCCACCAAAACAAAGAAAAAGTACATGAGAATGTTTAGGAAGACTTCACTGCCTTCTCGGTACACAGACATTTTTCATTTGCTCACTATTTCCACATCAAGATCAGAAGTTTGTAGAATCTCTAATGCTCCAGGACATCATTATTAGAGAAAGCCCAGGCTTTGTCTTCATCCTTGTACTATTTTTAGAAGAATATTATTAATGAGGAACAGTGTGTAATTTTGTGCTTGGAAACAGATGAAATCAGAAGTGTGTGTTCCTGTGCTTTAACATGCAATTGGAACAGACCTGTGTATTAGTCACACACAATGCAGCATCAGCTGTTATATTTGTTATAAGAATCTTTCTCCCAAGAATTCAACTGGCTGTCTGATTATGGATATGTAACTAAAGGGTTTTATCATGGACCAAAATTTTGACTTTGAGAACTATACCTCAAAGTCTCTTCTCCAATGCCAGGTTTATTTCTGACATACAGTGAGTTTTTTGGTGTGTTTTGTTGTTGTTGTTGTTGGTTTTTTTTAATAAGCTAAACCAAGGAGATTTAATCATCTATACTTTAGTAATAACAAATAAAATAAAATAAAAATAGGCTGCAATCTCACTACATATAGGAATAGAATTGTGTGTTGAATTTTATCTTGAATTCAGAGTCAAATTCCACAGATATTCCTTGCTGAACATTTTCATGGACTATACCAAAACATCTGAACCTCCCTGAAAAACAAGCAAGGGAATACAAGATAGCAGATATCAAACTCATGCAATCTACACATACCAGACTCAAATGTTTTCCTTTATTTTAAACTGGAGATGAGTTATGCCTTATGTTACCTTGCCTAATTAATGAAAACACATTCTGAGACAATGAGAAGACCCACAATGTCAGCTTGTATTCTAAAATTAATACAATTAAGTAATTAATTAATGCAATTATAATTCTCATCAGAAAATATTTCATTGCTGTTTTCTCTAAAACTTCACTCTCTGTAAAGGTCTTAGTGTGGATAGGGCTTTCTCTACAATAAAGTTATCTTATGCTTTTTATAAACAGATATAAGAATCCATCCAAAATAGCAGGAGTAAATAGCACTCCCTAAAGTCACAGATGAAATAGGAAAAGAATGTAGAAAAGTTTCTGTAATACAGAAATGTATTTGCCAGTGTTTTACTGATCAAATTTACCTGTATCAACATATTAACACAGCTGGAAACATTTAAATCGCTTCTTAACAGGCTGTATTAACACACTTCTGGTTGTCCAACCAGCACTTCTATGCATAGTAATATTTGAAAGATGTTTTAAATTGAAGAGCTCTCACAGAGGGTAAAAAAACATCCTCAGTGCAGGAGGGGGTCACCTACAGTGACATGGCAAAAGAAGCAAAACCTATGAGCTGCAGAAAAGAGACAGAAACATCAATGTAGTTCACGACTAACTAGGTGAAAAGTAAAGAGGAAAGAAGGAAAGGATTTAGGTACATCCAAAATTTAGTGCAAAAGGAGAAACCATCTGAATAGCTAGAAAGTGTATAATGATCTCCCTGTAAAAATGACAGCAGACGTGACTCTTTAGATACTTGAAAGTATTGTTCTGTTCTGAAGAGCTTCAAAATAGAATGACACCTTCTTTTCCATGGCACCTGCTCCTTGTAGGTTACCTGAACAGAACAAAATATTACTACTTTCATTCCTCATAACCTTGTTCTCATTGCACAGTTCCATTACCTTCAGTGAGTGAGGTCACTGAAGGTATAATCTAAAAAAAGTAGATTTTTCTTTTCTGATGACAGTCAATGAACCTTCTGCCACAAGCACTTTATCTCTTACTGGAGATAGATTTAAGCACGCACACAGAAAAAGAAGAGACATAACTTTATTCTCACATTTCAAAATTGAATTTATGGGTCTGACAGACAAAAAAAAAGCAGAGTTTTTCACTGGTAAACTAGATACTTAAAATATTGACAAGTTGCAGCTATAGAGCCCCAGGATGCAACTACAGAACCAACAAAGGCATTATTTGAGAGAGCAATTTAGAACTAAACCAAACTCAAAAGTAACATACAACATTGGAGCAAACAGCATCAAGAAATCACAGTGCTCATACAATATCCTCAATGGTATGAAAGAAGTTACAGCAAAGAGTATATGAGGAACCAAAAATGCCTGCATTCATGACAACAGGTCCTTTCAGTGCAGTAACAGCAATTTTCAGGTATGTTATACCTATATATAAGTAAGATGACAGTATTATTATATATATTTCTAGAAAATGAAAAATTTTCCTTAAGATATTTGTTTGTGCCTGAAACCAAAAATACCAATCTATAAATAATTTCTAGAATAATATTTTAAGCACAGTATGATTTTTTTAAACAGATTTATGGCCCATGGTAGATAATCATAGAAGAACAATTTCTTCTCATATTAAGAGTTTCCAGTAGAATTTGTGATGATGTCAATTTACAAGGTTAAGAATATGAGAAAAATCTCGATTTCTTTTCATTTGGACTCTTATTGAAGGAAGTTTATTAATATACCTTCAATAATCTGGTTTTATATCAAGTAGGTGTCAGAACATATTCCACAATTAATGCTCTGCTCAAATAGGCCAGTTAAGAGTCATACATTCTGGACTGGAACTGGAGTCTCCATTTTGAGTGCCATAAATGTTTTCATAAATGAAAATATTAAGAAAAAAACCCAGGAAAACAAAACAAACAAATAAAAAACGACACAGAAATGTTAGGATCCTAATCCCTCAATGATTCTCTTGCCACATTATAAAAGAAATTAAGAGGGAGAAGATGTTGATAGTGATGTTGATGCGCTTGAAAATTTAGCCTCATTGCCACTAACGGCATAACCATTAATATAAACCCAAGTGTGCATTTTTATTAAGTTGACATAAACTGGAGCCAGGGCTTTCCCAAAGATTCTAATGATATTATAGTGGAATATGGGAATTAATACATTAAATATAAAGCTACTGCTACCTAGTTTTGCAGCCAAACCTTATGGGTGATCATTTCTATATATTTCCTTTTTTTTTTTCTTTCTGCTTTTTATTATTGCAACTGATTATCTGATCCCAAAAGAGGAAGCATGTAGAGAGTAGAATGAAGAGAAATGAATGGGTAGACAATTATACTCCATCAGATGTACTTGAAATCAATCACGATGCAGTGTACTCAGGCTGTTTTCCTGAGTTTGCTGTGTCTATGAAGTGTTCAAGGGGAAACCTCAGTAATGATCCAGCTTTCTACACATTGATTTTTACCAGTGTTGTCATTTCAGCCAATAGAACTCAGGTAAAGACTAAAATGTTTTCTTTTATTTGGGATCTAACAAGCACATGTAGGAATTTCTGCAGAAATAAGGGAAAGAAAATAAAAGGGGTATCTGCATGAAGAGGAAAGATGATGAGGAAAAGGAAAAGGCAGTGTTTCTGGTTTTATTAAGAAGTTTTTTAAATGTTACAAATTTTGCTTGTGGTTTTTGTATATATGAAGCATTCTCCAGGTAGATAGTAATTACAAATGTCACTAGTCAGACTATTTTCATGTCTGTTCACCAGCTGCATAAAGTTCATCCACTGCATTCCAATAAGGGACAATAGTGTGGTTTTGTTTATGGGTCATCTGTACTTTAAAATTAGGAAAGCTTTACTAAACTGAAAATGAGGAGAAAATAGTTTAGTATTTATTTTTTCATTAAAGACTTTCTGTAAATATCTCTAAAGTTTATTTTATACTCACTAGCTGTTGGGACAACAGAACATGCCAGAAGCAAATAATATGTGTGATAATTGACCCACCTCTTTTTATATAAAAGAAATTCTAATACAAAGCATGAACAATATTAGGCAAAATTCATTTAAAATGTTTTCCAGTTCAAGCTACCGTAAGTGACTCTACATGTAAGTTAAAGACCTAAAAAGAAAATGTTGCCTTTAAACCACTATTGGTTTAACACCAAAAGCAATCACTTTGGAAGAGGAAGATGTCCACTTCAGCAACTAAGTTAGTTTTACCATTTGAATAACCAGTAAACTCAAATTGCCTTAACATGTCAATCCAACAACTAAAATATCTCAGGATGGTCCCCACTCTAGGGAGAGCTTTTTCAGTGCAATCGGTAATATTCTCACAATTTTCAGAGTCTGAAGTTCCAGAATCACAAAACAAATTTTCTATCCAGAAGGCTTTCAGGATCAGATCTTCACTTTCAAGTGCAAACATTCAGAAACTCTGAACATTTTACTTGTAGAGATTCTTGAACTCGACAGTAATATGATTACTAGAGAACTTGTTACATTGGTATAGTATGAGACTGACTTTATTTTTGAAGAGTCAAATGACAGGATGGTCAATGTCGGCCATGTAATCCAAACCTAAACAACACATTTACTTTGAGTTCAGAAATAAAATTAATTTTGATTTTACATAGGATGACTAGCACCTAGGCACTTCAAGTTCTAATGCAGTGACTCCTGCCATCTTAGCTTCCACATCTGTAAAACAGGGATCAACCTTACCTTCCTAACTCAGCGGATATGTGGATCAGCTAGGGAGGCTGAAAGCCCTTTGAAGATGAGAAGTGCTCATCATTATTATCCAATGGCAGCATTCCAATTACAGGCTCTCATCCTTCTTCCTTTAGAAGGTGTCAAACACAATATACCACTCCATGCGTCACAAAGATTAAATATGTCTAATATGACAGGTTTAAGATGGACAGGATATTATCCTAACAAAGCTACATGCAAATATAATTACTTGTTTGCTAATTCATTTCATTTAACCTACAAATGCTGTCAGTCTGCTTTCTGAAAAGAAGGACCCCAGAGTTCTGACATTAAGGGGTGTTGTTTCTTAGGAGTGTATATGAAAAAATCTCTTCTTCCTTGCTACCTCCATCATATCAGACCTGTTATTTCATTTTGGTCTTATAAAGACATTGGGAGAATTTCACATTTCTTGGATATCTTGGATTCATGGAAGTTACTTTTTGTCCTCAGCACTCTGTCCAGCTGCCACACACTTTCCATTAGTGAATTAATCCTGGTTATATTTTCATTTTTCTGAAACAATATCTAGAGTAGAGAAGCCACGGGGCAGATTTTGAAGGCATTTAAGCACCTGTAGTAATTGCAAGCTAAGAACAGGTTTGTTTTTAAAACTCCATAAGGCCTCTGCCTCAATATTTAAGTAACTACATGCTCTTAAACACCTTCTTTTCTTGTAGTCAGAGAAAAAAACATCTAAACAAGAATTCATGTGTTTTGATATCAGCAGGATGCATCTTCTGAAAAGATCACAGTCAGCTGATTCTCTAAATTGACTTCCAAAGTAACGAGTATCACTTCATAACAGCCAAAAAAGAAGGTACTCTCACCGGCAAAGTACATACAGTCCCAAAAAGTCCTGGAGGACAAAGGTGCTAGTTTCAGAATGACAGGTTCTCTGCCCTAACAAACACGCACTGGGTGTCCTGTTTCTGCACAACCCAAGCAAAGCTGATGTATCCAGGCTCAGCTCCGTGGACTTAATGCAACTTGTGGCCGTGCTGGCAGCTCCCGCTCTGCTGGATGTCCCCAGTGCCAGCAGCGCCCCAGCAGCCACAGCCTCGTCAGCACAGTGCTCACTCGAGACCCTCATTAGCAGCAGAATGGGGCCACACAGCCAAGTGCCCTCCGCTGCTCAGTGACAGACAAGTAAGCTCGATCTTGCAACATAATGAAGGAAGTACATGAGAAGAGCTCTAAAGGCATGTGAATAGGATAAAGCGAACACTGAATTTTTTCTTTGCTTTTTCTCAAAATTTTCATGTCAGCCTGAGCCAAGATGAAAGCACCAGCTGACAATCCTCAGCTAACCTGCTGGAAGTCGAGTTTTACAGGTTAAATTCAATGAATGCTTTAGAAACCTTATAGCAATCCAACTTTATTGAAGAGTTTTCAAACATGCCATAGCTTTGAAAAAACAGGTGATGGCACCTCTAGCTTCTGACCTAGATACTTATCTTAACAGAACTAGGATTTACAAAAAGCCCTGCAAAAGGTGCTGTTCTTTCTAATCAGTTTAAGCAATAAAGAATGGGATTTTTAAGGCTCACTTTCCCATGAAACTACAGTCATACCCTTTCACGTGGCTCTGTAGGTCAATCCTACAGCACATGTACAGGCAGCCAAGACACCCATTTGCTGCAGCACGGCACATAAACTCACAGGAGCCTGCTGCCCTTTGAAAACTGGTGAGCAATACTGTATTTTGACTTATTTTAAGCACCCCCACTACACTGTCAAGGGAATCAATTCCATAGAAAATTCCTCCCCATTGATAAGGACAGCTTGCTGGAGGAATCTGAACAACAAAGAGATTTGGGTTCTTAGGGAGATGGTTGCATTTTTTGCAGATAAGACCACTTAGGAGACATCCTTCTCTGTTAATAATCATAGATTTTTAAAAATCGATTTTTAAAACCAGGTTAAATTCTTCTTCATGATTGTCTAAAGACTCAAAACGTTATGGGTGAAGGGTGAGCGACAGTGCTCACTGGAATTATAATTGCCAAGCCATTTGAAACATATTTTTGCAGAGGACCACACAGATGCAGTTAAAAGTTTGATGTTCAGACACACAATTAATTTGCTATCATCTCATGACAGCAAAGAAAGAGGCTGAAAAATGATTGATAGATTATGCTTCAGAGAAACGGATATCTGTTTGAGCAACTTAACCTCATCCTGTCAGTTACTTTGCAAGAGATTGACCTTTTTAATTCCCATATGAACGTGAAGTTAGAGCAGAAAAGGCCCGCTAAACACACTGTACTGACAGCTAGAAACACTGGTTTTTTTCTTAATACTAGCACACACATTCCTTTATCTTAAACTCCTCAAGGGCGGGGCAGTTAGGATTCAGCTGAAAGAGACACTGCTGGAACGGCAGCAGCAGCAGCCGCCCTGGGGCTACAGCGGGACCTGTACGGCCAAGCCAGAGCATAATTCCTCTGCCTGCATCCTTCATGCTCCAGTGTGGTTCAGCGAGGCTGGAGATCCAATTTTGCAGCCATCCATCTTGATCTGATCGATGAAAGTACAGTCCCCTACAACTGCAAGTCTCAACAGGCAAAACTGAATTCTGAGCTAAGTAACTTCCAACTCTGCCCACCTGGGTCAGTGGCCACATTTCTATATTAAAGACAGCAAAACACTACAATTCCAAAGGCTGTAAATGGCAGAAGACCAAATACAATAATTTCATATCCATATGGGCTTATTTCTATCATTATGTTTTCAATCCCTTAATGAGTTTAAATATCTTCTGTCTCTCAGATAAATGTGCAAGTCAGACTCCCAGTTTGAAAAAACTACAGGTTTTTTTATAGCAATGTACACGTTCAAAGTAATCTTTGCAAATGTCTACAATTTAAAAAAAGCAACAAAGGCAGCACAAAGTAATCTGAAATCTTCCTGTTCCCCTGAAATACAGGGTGGGTAATTTTCTTTAACATTCTGTCCTGGCCACCTTAATCAAATCATAATGCCCCCACTCATCTGAAGACAAACTTTTGTGGTATCCAAAGCGCTGCTACAGCAAGCAATAGGTGCTACACTAAGCAAATAGATTTTCAATACCATGCTTGCTGCCACCATTAATACCTCTTTGCTTGGACTGCTTAGATAGAGCAGCTGTCTTGATTTAAGATCTCCCCTTCATCTCATCCCCAATCAGAGTAGCATCAGAAACCTGGCAGTATATTTATTCACTGTAATGAAGCCATACCACACAGGCAAGGAGTCTATTGTCAAAGCATAATTGCCACTGCTGTTACACCTTGGGACCTCCAGACTGGATTACTGTATTGATTTTTACATGGAGCAGTTGTGGATCACTTAAGAGTTGCAAGCAATGGAAAGTAACTACCCACAAGGAACACAACAATTTTTCGGACCATAGGTCTGCCCTGTTAACACTAATACAGCTCAGGATGTTGATGCTGAGCTATGAAATGTTAAATAGGTCTAAGATATTTTTAAGATCACCTTTCTTCCTTGGAGTGCTGTGTTAAAGGAAGCCTCCTAGTTTTAATTAATAATGTCAACAGCAGGACATTTTTATTGAAGCAAATTCAGCAGTGGCCTATTGTTTCTGTACGGATCTGATACAGTTCTGTCTACATTTAACACAAGGTAGATGACTATGATGACACACATGGCAAACAGGAGCCTACATCTCTGCAGTACATGAATGCTTCTTTTTAATTTCAAAAATAATTTAAAGCCTTGTCTTAAATTTGCAAATCCCTTAACCAAGCTGCCTCTTCAACCCCCTCATTTTCCATGGTCTTGCAGGATAGCTCTGCTCTCAAGAAACAGTGCAGCTTTGAGTGAAGCAGCAAGGACCACATATTTTCAATGGCTGGATGCCCAATATTAAAGTCCTTGTCAAAAGAAATTTGCCAAAGACTGATACTTAACTCCAAACATAAACTACATTTTGGGGAAACCTTTTTCTAGGTGGAGCATTGATAAAAATCATCACCTCAAGAAGAAAAAAGCATGTTTCATTCATATCCTTGTGAATGCAGAGAAATAACAGTCTTGATGGGAATACATTCTGATAGTCTTTTTTATTTTTTAAAAAATAAAGCTTAAGAAATATATTGAGATTCATACCTCAGTGGAAACTAAATTAGATTTCTAAATCTTCATCTATAAATCTTTGAAAGTACTTAGTGTCTGATTTCAGGTGATTCAGTTTTCAGTGCTTTGAAAATCAAACCATGTACATCAAAGCCCGGAGAGGATTTAAGCAGAAATTTTGAAAAAACCCCACCCACCCCAAAACCAAACAAACTTGAAAACCTACCTTTCAAATCAGATATGACCAAAGAAAGGAAGGGTTGCATGATATCTGTATGTCTTAATCCTGGCATGTGTATATTTATTTCTACTGCCTTTGATCAATAAGCAGTAGAAATACGTGCACCTGGGAAGTTAAAACAGAAATCACAGCCTGACTCGGCATCTTCTCCCACACACAAAGCTCTACTTCCAGAGAGGGTCCTGCTGAGCTGAGATTACATTTAAGGAAGGACTGTTCAACATGGAAGAAGGCTACACAATCCGGATAAATATATCACTCACAAGAGAACAAGGCAAACAGTAGTATTTCCATACGCTTTTATAGGGGAGGCACATGGTTATGTGTTTCCATGGGTGGCTTGGATTAATTATGTATAGCACAGTAAAAAATATGAACCATGAAAATTGTAACGGACTGGTATCATTTCTGGCCACTTAGTGGCTTTATGCTCTCAGCATTTTTTCCCACACACTGGAAAACAAACAAGTACAGGTGCAAGCTCCTTGTAAATGGGGACACGCAAAGCTTCCCTAACAGCTGCTTTATTCTCTTGCTGTCTCTGAGATAATACCACAAACTGGAGCCCTAACTAATCCAACTGCTTTAATAAAAAGGCTGATGCCATCATTTTTCTAATCACTTCAACAGGGTACATATACACAAAGTGATTATTGCATACACTAACACACTATTGCTTCCTCTGCTTGCAGAAAACTGATCATTCTATTGATTACAGCTTTATACTTACAGTCCAACAACACAAGTATCGTAAGCTTAGAAAGCAACAGCCTGGCTGTCTGGTTGGGTAGTTCCCTATCAGAACCCAGTATCTACATTAATATCTATGATTCGCTAAAAGATTTCCCCCTTAAGCAACAGCTATGTATTATCTCCACTAAGAAGTACAATTTCTTTCTTCTTTGCCCAAGACAGAAGCAGCTGCAATTCCAGCCACAGCCCTTATATATACACCAGCCCTGTCAGCAACCCAGCAGGGGCTTTATGGTAATTACAGAATTCTGTCCATTGAAGAAAAGGGTTATTCTGAATGAACAAGCACCACTGAGAGACCTCAATGTTTCCAAAAAAAAATAAAAGAGAAGTCATGCTTATGCTCTGAAACTAGTATTACTAATATTATTTCATCTTTAGCCATATGCCTTTGCATTTGGATGGTACCAGATCCCAAATGCCACAAACCATGGACCAGAAATGCTGTGGGGAACAGCTACAGCCGTGCATCAAGTTTGGCCAGCAGTATGGAACCAGACAAAACAAGATTTCCCAAAGAGCTATTTTAGCAGAAATCATTCATTTATTCTTCAAAAACGTTATGTTTATTTGAGGGCATTGGCAGAATCATGAGACGTATTAGAGAACAAGAATGCTGTAAAACTCCTGGTGTAACCAACAGGTGAAACCAGCAAGTTTATACTTTTTTTTCTATTCTACTACTTTCCATTTCGATTATGTTCCTCCCTAATCTAGCTATTATGTGAAGCTGACATTGCAGGTGTGCAGCACAGGCCTCTGTTATCAAGGCACTATGGAATTACATGAACTTAAATTTAACTGAAATCATCAAAAATTACTTACTAGAATTGAAGCCAAATAGGAGCAGAGCTTGGCTTTCCTCCAGTATGTGCTAGCAACAATATTCCAAGTTTGTTAACATATTGCCAGCTTTTGTATAGGCAAAAGATCACAAGATAAATCTTGTTCTTCCCCTTCTACAGTATACAAATCATGTTCTCATTCAAGACACACCAAATCCTTCGCAGACATCTTGAACTTTTCTTTCTAAGAATATACCAGGCTACCTTCATGAGTGGACTAAATTCCCAGTGAGGTTTCATAGAGTTCAGGTACATCACCAAGCAGATCCTTTCAGTGAGTTAAGCAAAGCTAGAGAAAACCATCAACACTCACTGAAAGAAATTCAACTTTTTGTTTTGCAAAGTTTGCACAGAATTTTTTTAATGTATTCATTTTTCAGGAATGAGTTCATCCTCTAAATTACTTGTTCAAATAATTAATATTTTATATTAATTCATATTTTTCACCTTGCATATGGATGTATAAAAAGACAAGGAAGAAGACAATAAATAACGTTAGCACATATAAAAACCACATAAAATCTCCTACTTAATGAATCACTGCACTATTACTTGTACAATATAAATGTCTCATTAACAAATTTACATACAAAAAGCCTGTGCTCACTGCTTTAAGAGACTGAATGAGTGAGGTTGCCTATGGAAATGTGTCCTTGCAAGCAGAAATCTCCAGAGTACCCAAAGTACTGTCGGCACGCAAGCAACCAACGTGGTCATGAGCAGAAGCATCCAGCAAAGACATGACTGCATTGTGAAGCTGTAAAATGAGCATTACTGCAATATAATGTCCTCAGCCTCTGGACACAGGCAGAGGCACAATAGCCTGCAGCTGCCAGAACTCTGGAAAACACTGATAGACACTTGTAACTGCACCTACACATGGCTGTTCAGATCGTCCCAGCTCTTTGAGGCAGCTGTGGATGAGAGAATGGATAATATCGTGGGGAGATGGAATGATGGTTATGTGTTCACTCAGCAATACTCACCACAGCTGACCCAGAGCAGTGCAAGAACAGCAGCTGTAACTGCTCAGGGGATAGCAGATGAGAGGCTAGGAGAAGGAAGGAGGGAAGATAAGAGCCGCCAAAGAGATGATGCATCTAAAAGACTATTCCAGAAAACAGCACTGAAGCCTATAATCAAATAATTAAAATAAAGGTTGAAATACTGAAAACTTCACCCTAAAGCTGGAAAACATTTATCAAAGTAACTTGTTTCCAAATGATGAACACCATGAAACTTAGTAAAGTTATTAGAAGGTACGAGTGCTTAGCAGTGATACAGATCAGATCACTTGGTTATTTAAGGGGGAGTGATAAAATCTCCCGTATGAGATAGGCTACACATCCCAGATTTGGGGTCAGGAGGCTCTTCATGGGCCAGCTGATGGGGAGTGACACATCTGGGTGCCTTTCCATGTACAGGGGGAGCTAATCCCCATCTCCTCTGATTCCTCTCCAGGAAAGAGAGAGAGAAACAAATAATCCAAAGACTAACAATTAGTTTATGCTGATTTAGCAATACACCTTTAGATGTGTCTGGGAAATGAAAATTTTGTTTGCTGTGACTTCATGCATGAGCAAAAGCACTCCTCTCTCCAAACCCTAGTAAATCAATAGCCGGCATTAAATATGAAACTATTTCTGAATCTTCATGGTAAATAAAGAATCCATGTCTTATCTAGCCCTCAATATAAAAGGATATCAAATTCTTGAGGTCAGATTTTACACTCCCTGCTAGAACACAGTACAATTTATTAGCTTGTGGACAGCAAATAATAACTTATGATATATTAGTGTAGGCAGAGAATAACCCACCTCTGCCAGGAAGACCCAGAAGGCACTCAGAAGTTTATTTTCCCCTAGTGTCTTCCATTCTGAAGACTTGGGAAAATGTGAATCCAGCTGATTCCACTGACTCGTCTTCTCCACATAAATAGCAATTTAAAAGACAGAAATTTTAAAAGGCTGCTGTCTGTTGAGCTCAATATATTACATCTGGAGAGAAGGCCATTATGACCTGATAAATTGAAACTGATAAATCTTAGGTTATATCCATATCATGAGAAAAAAAATTAATCATGTGGACTGAAATGAAAACCATGTTATGTTACATTTGCCTCCTTTCCAGGAATATACCTAGAAATGTAAACATTTCAGGAAATAACATGAACTAATCAGCAACTCTTATATTGTGATTGGAAAGGACTACTCTCTCCAAAAATTACTATAATCTGTACATCAAAAGAGAAATGAAAGCTCTAAAAGTTTATGTAGTATTTAAATATTGCTGAACTACAAATGTAGTGGTTAATTCAAGACAAAAAAAAAGTAACATACTTCTTCAAGACTGATCAGTCATAAGGGTCTTGACTAGTTCAAATGATCAAAAACTACACTGGAAGTGTGTCTCTTGAGCTGTACACTTAACACATCACCTGCTTTGCAGTGCAACAAGCTACAGGGTGCCTATTACCTGGGGCAAATGCCCTCTGACATGTTCTCTAAATTTTCTGTGCATTTGTGTATTAACAGATTCATACCATACAGTCTTTTCTACCCTTTTTATCACATCAATTAATGCAGAACAAAGTGTTCTCAGGAATGAAAGTATTCTTTTGTTTTTTAACTGATAAAAATAAGTAGGATAGATAGGAAATTTTAAAAGCATTTAGTCATAGTGAGCAACAACACAGTGTAACACATCCAGTGTAGCACTTCAAAATTCAAAATATCAACTATAAATATAGTCAATAAGTAAACCTCAAGAATTCCCAGGACTAAAACTCAGAGCTGATATGTGCTTAACACACTATAGAAGTACTGCCAGGCTGAAGTCAGATGACACCTTTAAGTCAGTGAACTCCACAGACGGTGTCATATTAAAAACAATGCACGTTTGGAAGAGATGGACAAAGCATTTGAAAAGGCTTTTCAGCCCTAGTTGGCACTCTTCTGGCACAAAATCCTAGTTGAACAATACTGATGTAAACATAAATCATTAAAGCGAACTATATTCATCTGGGAAGGAAACTTCTTATTCTTAATGGGAGTACCCGCAAAATAGCTCTTATTTCCTGAAAGATGGAGACTTCAACTCCTGGATAGCACTTTCCCTATTCACCTCAAATTGTCTCAATTAATTTAATTCAGAGACAGAGCACAGAAGCAGGACTGGAATTACTCTACCACATTAACTTCCAATTATAGATGGATATAAATTTTGGGAAACAAGCATAGTCAGATCCACAAGACAACCTCCAGGACAGGGACTGTCATTAAGACAGATATGAGCTGGCCAGACTCACTTGAGTTCTCTCTTCCACATTCAACAACAAATTCTTCTGGTGGTTTATTTTGTTGTGTTTTTTAATTTAGGTGTCTCTACTACCTCCAAATAAACTTTCTGAGGTAGAGAACAGTATAAGCCATACAGATGCAAGAGCCAGCAACTGGGGAATAGTCACTGTGGTACTTTAAGGGAGCCTGCAGAAGAGCTGCAGAGGGACTTTTGACAAGGGCATGGACGTTGCGGTTTGTAGTTTCTGGCGATGTTATGGCAAGCCACAGACCCTCCCAGAGAGCGCAGCGGTGCTTCCTTGGCGAGAGTGGCTGTTCTGCTTCCCATAGCCCTTCTGAGCTGCCCCGCGTGGTGCTCTGGCTAGCTGCCAGCTCCACAACACGGCAGCGATAAAGGAGGCAAGAAGGCTCCCTGCATGGGGACCTCAAAAGATGTTTATTCACATGTTTCCCGGAGGCAGACAAAGCCATATAGCCCGGAGCCTGGTGTTTTATATAGGGGTGAGGGGGGCGGAGAGAGCACACGGACTAATGGTCTCGGGACGCAGGGGAGGTACGTGGGTGGAGTTGGGGTACAGAACAAATGGGGAGAACCCGAGGTAGTTGTCAGGACTAGGGGCAGGGAAGGGAGAACCATGTGGGAAGGGCAGGCATTTAGTAAGAACAGGAGTGGGGAAATAAAGCACTACAATTCCCCCTTTCTTACTAAATTGGAAGAGGGAAGGATTTTTCCCAAGGACTCTTACAGCTAATTTTTATACAACAGAAAACTGTTAAAATAATGCAGAATAATTAAAATTAAAATGATGAGGCAGCAGGTTGGTGTTGACGTTGAAGATCAGTGCCAGGTGAGTTCTCACACTGCAGCTGCCTGTAGATTTTTCTGCTGGGGCTGCTAAGATGGGTTCCTTCTGCTTGCTACTAGCCTCACTTCCAGTCCCAGTGGCGTAGGAACTTGANGAGGCAGAGAGAGCCATATAGCGCGGAGCCTGGTGTTTTATATAGGGGTGAGGGGGGCGGAGAGAGCACACGGACTAATGGTCTCGGGACGCAGGGGAGGTACGTGGGTGGAGTTGGGGTACAGAACAAATGAGGAGAACCCGAGGTAGTTGTCAGGACTAGGGGCAGGGAAGGGAGAACCATATGGGAAGGGCAGGCCTTTAGTAAGAACAGGAGTG